>JBAMJR010000177.1:10000-357500 GCA_038501785.1 Myoxocephalus aenaeus | reverse complement strand
AAAATGAATAAATAGGTGTTCTGTTCATTCATTAGTATGAAGTTGGTTTTAGAGCTGAGTCCAGGACGGTTCAGGCGTCAGCAAAGCGATATGGAAAAAGTGTCCTATCATGATCACAGACCACAATTATATGATTTTTAAAAAGACAATTCTGAACTATTATTCACTATTTAAAAAAAAAAAGAATATACCCCTAAAAGGTAACAAAATATTACACAAGATTCCGTTCTCAAGTTTCTCAATGCGATCCACCTCGCAGCACTTATTTTAATAGAAGACGCGTCACTTTTAAAGCCGGGAGTTGAGCTCTCTTCATGACCGGTGCGTTAACCGCGGGCCAAATTAATCGCACAAGGCCAAACGTCATCGTCGCTTCACCTTCACGTCTCAAATGTCCGCGGGTGTTTCATCTTTGAGCTCACTGGCTGCTTAAAGTAGAGTTTTGTTGTGTTTTGTGGAGATGAGCATTTAGCAGCGGCGCTAATCATTTCAAGACTGAGAGATGACGCCAGTACAATCATGTAAAAATGCTTTTTCTGGGAGGCTTCGTTAACGAAAAAGACATCAAATCTAATACAATGAATATGGTAACAAACATGGCTGCCGGTCTGTCTGTGAAGGCACTTGAATCTCTAACGGTCTCATGTCGCCTCACCGCTATATGGGAAGAGAGTACACCTGTAAACAAGGGACACACACACACACACACACAGGAAACCTGCTGAAATGCAACATTATCCATTGAATGCGTGTGCAATCCTCCAGGTGGGAGTACGATGAGAGTTACTGCGAGGCGGTGAAGAAGATGCCTCCGTACGACGCCGGGCCGAGGCTGCTGGACGTCATCGACACGGCCATCTTTGATTACCTCATCGGGAACGCCGACCGGCATCACTACGAGAGCTTCCAGGACGACGGCGGCGCCAGCATGCTCATCCTGCTGGACAACGCAAAGAGGCGAGTGCTAATGTGAAGGAATTCTGAGGCTTTTCCATGAAATGTGGGATTAGAAATTGTTCTAAAATTCATTGGAAGTTCTCCTGAATGTAAACTTTTCATTTTTTCACATTTTGTGTCACGGCTCATTAACGTATTGGGCTTTTCCGCTGCCTTGTAAGAAAGCTACTGGAAGCTGTTTGGTCGAGTTGAGCATTGCTTCAGTGCAGATATGTCCGGGGCGTTTATTGTGAAAGGTAAGAACAGAAGTGTAGCAATTTCCTGCCGGAGGCAATGAAGAGAGACTCTTGTGGTGTTTTATAACCTTTATCTGTATCCAACTCAAATCCATCCCAGTGGTGTGGTTGCATTGGGCAATCAACATCCGCTTCATAAAAATGAGTCAAAGCACCTACAAAAGAAGCAACATTTACTTTTAATGTGACATCATGAACAGCAGTTGACTTCCTTTGAAGTCCTGCTCCTTTTTTCTTCACTATTCGTCAAAACACAAAAGCACAGCCACAAAGTTCATGTTTTCATCCTTTTATGTGAAATTTGTTTTGACATTTTCCCGCATGCCCACCGCTTCGTTTATCGGCACTGAAACTGCGACTCCGCTGACTCATGGTTTACAGTCGACGAGTCGCTATTGTTCCTCTTCAAACAGGTGTTTTTCCAAGAATTCATCACTGTTGGCGGATAATCAAAGGACCCCCTTTTTTTGTCTGCATGGTAATAATCATACGTTGGAAAAAAACATTTTCAGACCCTTCAACACGGGTTTTAATGTGTGAAAACGGTGTTTTCCCTAGGTTTACACCAACACCAACGCTTAAAGCAGTGGTTCTCAAACTAAGTTTTGTGACTCAATCTGTGCTTTTATAAATAATAGAATAAAGAAAATTGCAAACACTTTCAAGGAAACCAGATTGCTCCATCAGACCAAAAGAAATCACTTGAAAATAAAGTTCTATCTGTGCAAAAAATAACTAATTTTTTTGCAAAACAAAATTAGTATTAGTGGCTGCAATGAGCTGCTTTCCTCTACAAGTCTTTTTAAAACGGGGTTGTAGATTTGATACGGCCGCTCTCAATTAATGCTCAATGTTGAGCTGAGATCTGTTTTCTGTTTTGAGAGACGCAACAGCAGGAAAGACGACCTGCGTGACCTGTAACGGCGTAACGTAAACATTTACCCGAAGGTACAGGCATTTCTCCATGTATTTATTAATGACTTAGTTTTATGTCCATGTACTTTGTACTTTTGTAATATGTGAAGCCAGCAGCTCATTGTTGGGTACAAGACACGAGCACTTTGTCTCTTTCACTTGTTGCCATCTTCACCCTGGGAGCGTTTCAAAAACTGTCTCACGCGACATATTTTTCGACGTGTAGTTTGTTTAATAACAGAACACGGTGTAGACCTGTTCTATAGGAAAGGGAACCTTAAATTACTTCTGTTGTGATCTGGCGCTATAGAGAAAATGACAGGGACACGCCCCCTGATATAATGCTAGGGGAAACACTGGAAAATGTAACACGCTTGTGACGAGAAGCGCTGTAATTCACCATCTAGTGTGTGTGGAAATATACGGATTCACTATTTGTTACAAAGATAAATGTAGTAAGTTGTAACTCAGATCTCAGGAATTAAGTTTAATAGTAATAATGTGCTGTTTGTGCTGTTTATTTATTTATTTTTTTACATCGATCCTCTTGATTTGAGTCTGTTTTGGTTTTTCAGCTCGTCCCAAAGTCAGTTTGAAAGATGGTTGACGAGCTTGTTATGCTTTTTTTTTCCGTCCTACTTTTACACCTGAAGGCTCCTCAGAGGAGAACATGAGCTCACAGGGAAACGCTGTAGTAACAAACTAACATCCATGCTCTGTGTGGACACACACACACACACACACACACACACACACGCACCCTGCTGAGTGCAGCGTGTCGTAGCATTACAAAGTGTGTGTAGTCTTCTAGCGCCTCGGCCAGTGGAGCGTGGCTAATGCGTTCTGATGGATCCTCCTAACCGCAGTGCAGACGGGCCTCCGGCCTTACTTCAGTTTTTACTTAATGTAATTGTATTTTATGTTTTTTGCAGCTTTGGGAACGCAGCTCTGGACGAGCGAAGTATCCTCGCCCCGCTCTATCAGTGCTGCATGTGAGTTCTTGTTGTCGTTGTTGTATATTTTCACGACGGTTCTGTTCTTCCCGTGACGTCGCTCCCTCCGTGTCTCCTCCAGGGTCCGCGTGTCCACGTGGAACCGGCTGAACCTGCTGAAGGCCGGCGCTCTGAGTTCGGCCATGCGGCAGGCGCTGGCCTTCGACCCCATCCGCCCGGTGCTGGCCGAGCCGCACCTCGCCGCCCTGGACCGGCGTCTGTCGGGGGTCACGGCGACCGTGAAGCAGTGCATGGAGGCGCAGAGCCCCGACAACACGCTCATCGAGGACCGAATGAACCTCCCGCACCCGTAGGACCGAGCAGCCGGGACCTTTAACTCCAGGGGCCCGCCTCTCTTCTCCAGGCTCCGCGAGGGGAAAGAGACTCGGCGAGGGAACGGATCGGCAGGGTGGAACAATAACTGTGTATTTCTTCCCCTCCCCCGACGCCCGTCACTCAAAAGACTCGAGTGGTCGGCTATATAAACTTTTTCTCAGGACCGTCGTACGCGATAGGACGGTATCCGCGTCCAAATTCACCGTCCATCTCCGAGGAGGACGCATTGGAGCTGGAGAGACGCGGACACTCGAAGGGAGCCGGAGGGGAATCGAGCCACCGACCTCCCGGCGGAAGACGCAGCACGGCCGCCGGCTGTTTGGAGCCCAAAGTCCAGAACACTGACGAGCAGATTCCCGTTGAAGGAAATTCAGGACTTTAAATCCATTTGTGAACCGAAACTGTTTGCTTGAACTTCGATCGTAAAGGAAAGGAGAATTTTAACTCGGCTCTTCTGCCATCATGTGTGTACATACTTAAACTAAGTAGTGACCTAGAATTATGAGACAAAAGAATATACATTTGTGGATTATAATATTAAATAAACGAGTATGTGTGTGTGTGAGAGAGAGAGAGAGAGAGTGTGTGTGTGTGTTTGGAAGAGTGCCATATTGTGCCGTAAATAAGAAAAGCTACTGAAGTGCGGACACATGGTGTGTGTGTGTGTGTGTGTGTGTGTGTGTGTGTGTGTGTGTGTGTGTGTGTGTGTTCATCTTCAGCATTAAACTATGATCTATTTAATTGTGGTTCTCTCTCAGTCGTCTCTTTTTTCCATGTGGGTGATTTTCTACCGGATCCTGTGCATTTAAGTGTCTGAGGTTTAGTTGTGGTTCACACACCGGTGAGTCGGCTTCTTATCTCCCGACGCCGTACAGACTTTAGTCGCTGCACTTTTTAAAACTTTTAGCCTGACATCATCTTTGGGGTTTAACGCTCTTCTTCCACAAACTCAAAGCCTTCCTTGTCCTTTTCTCTTATCTGTCGATAAATTAAAATCCCCTGAGAGATCCTTGAATCTCTATTTTATATGAGCAGAGCTAAGTGTACAGTTCTTCTGCTGGTGATGGACTTCCCCCTTTCAGCATGTACTCCTGTTACACATCATCCTTCACCACAGGAGTGGATCCTCATCACTTGACATTTGCCTCATCTCGTTTTGGCCGCCCTGGCGTTGGTGGTTTAATCTTAATCTCTGCTTTGAGTGAGCCGAGTTTTTTATTTTTTATCTGCTTCACCCACAGAGGGGAAACTTAAGGGTCGCAGGTGTCCTTCACACCCTCAGAGGTTCACTCTCGTCTTCCAGCCGCTCTTTGTTCACGTGTGCAACGAGCCAGATGTAGGACAGCTGTTTCGTTTTGGCTAAGCAGGTGTTTTACCAAAACATTGACACGTTGGTGAAAACCACAGATTTGATCTTGTCGGGGCATGTCGCGCTCGAGTTTCCTGATAGCTTGTTCACTTGTTGTCTGTTAGTAGCTGCCTTCATGCTACACAACATGCTACACATCCTTCATCAGTTTCTGAGCCCCTGGTCAAGACTGTTTTTAACTAATGATGCGTACCACAAACACTAGATGTCCCTCTAGGATCGTGTGAATGTGTGTAAAGTGTGAACTCACCACAGAGTATGAAGTCCCAACACGTATTCCAGGACTATCAACATTCCTGGAATCAGAATGTGTGTGTGTGTGTGTGTGTGTGAGATGAAGTTATGCACGGCATGATGGTGGTTGACTCTCAAACACACTCTTTGAAGTGAGGCTCCAAGAAATAAAAAGGCTTCACACTGATGCGTTCTCTGGAAATAAAGTCGAAACTCTCCCTCGGCTCGACTCACCTGGACGAGGACGTCTGGCGGCGCTTTGATTTTGAAAGTTGAGACGACCCGCACAGATGAAACACACAATACACTGATATGAGGCTGAAACACACAATACAGTGTATTGTGTGTTTCAGCCTCATATCAGTGTATTTTTTATGTGTCAGCCTCATATCAGTGTATTCAATACACTGATATGAGGCTGAATACACACAATACACTGATATGAGGCTGAATACACACAATACACTGATATGAGGCTGAAACACACACAATACACTGATATGAGGCTGAAACACACACAATACACTGATATGAGGCTGAAACACACACAATACACTGATATGAGGCTGAATACACACAATACACTGATATGAGGCTGAATACACACAATACACTGATATGAGGCTGAAACACACACAATACACTGATATGAGGCTGAATACACACAATACACTGATATGAGGCTGAAACACACACAATACACTGATATGAGGCTGAAACACACACAATACACTGATATGAGGCTGAAACACACACAATACACTGATATGAGGCTGAATACACACAATACACTGATATGAGGCTGAAACACACACAATACACTGATATGAGGCTGAAACACACACAATACACTGATATGAGGCTGAATACACACAATACACTGATATGAGGCTGAAACACACACAATACACTGATATGAGGCTGAAATACACACAATACACTGATATGAGGCTGAAACACACACAATACACTGATATGAGGCTGAATACACACAATACACTGATATGAGGCTGAAACACACACAATACACTGATATGAGGCTGAAACACACACAATACACTGATATGAGGCTGAAACACACACAATACACTGATATGAGGCTGAATACACACAATACACTGATATGAGGCTGAAATACACACAATACACTGATATGAGGCTGAAACACACACAATACACTGATATGAGGCTGAAACACACACAATACACTGATATGAGGCTGAAACACACACAATACACTGATATGAGGCTGAATACACACAATACACTGATATGAGGCTGAAACACACACAATACACTGATATGAGGCTGAAACACACACAATACACTGATATGAGGCTGAAACACACACAATACACTGATATGAGGCTGAATACACACAATACACTGATATGAGGCTGAAACACACACAATACACTGATATGAGGCTGAATACACACAATACACTGATATGAGGCTGAAACACACACAATACACTGATATGAGGCTGAATACACACACAATACACTGATATGAGGCTGAAACACACACAATACACTGATATGAGGCTGAAAACACACACAATACACTGATATGAGGCTGAAACACACACAATACACTGATATGAGGCTGAAACACACACAATACACTGATATGAGGCTGAAAACACACACAATACACTGATATGAGGCTGAAACACACACAATACACTGATATGAGGCTGAAACACACACAATACACTGATATGAGACTGAAACACACACAATACACTGATATGAGGCTGAAACACACACAATACACTGATATGAGGCTGAAACACACACAATACACTGATATGAGGCTGAAAACAATGCATTGAACCGGACACCAAAACAGAATAAAGCTCGTTTTGATATATAAATAATACTTTAAAACAAACTCTCTGTGTCTCCCATTCGTTGTCGGTGGAGCCCAGACTTTGAGAGAGAGAGTATCGCTCATGTTCACAACATTGATTTAACTTCTAGAGGCTTAAAATAATCCATAACGGGTTGTTAATTGCGTTGGTGTCTCCCTCAGGGTGATACAACAGCTGTAAAGCCCCTCTAAAGGCTGCTTTACACACTCAGACCTTTCCTACTGAATGAAATAACCTCAAACTGACTCACTGTTTCCTTTGAATCTATTACAGGGTGAATTTATTTCAGTGTAATAATTAAATAAACAGTTTGTCTTCCTTGAAACACGCCGCTCCTCAGGCTGGCATCTTTCCCTCTCAGGGCTGTTTGTGTGCAGCATCACCGGCGAGCAGCAGGTTTCACTCCTGCTCCCACGCGGTCTGCGCGCGTGCGTGCACGGGCGCGTTGCATCCCCTCCACCCACGCACGCGCACACACAAACAACACAAAATAAAGAGGAGAGCTCACGAGCGCTTTCTTTCCAGTCACTCCCCCCCCCACCCCACGCGCGTTAAAAAGCCCCGCGCGCTCTCGTCCCGCACACAGAGCCGATGGAGCGGAGCAGCAACAGGATGGAGGCCGGAGGCCGCGCGCTCCACCGGAGGATGGGCACGAGGAAGCTCGCGGTGGTCGTGGCCGTGCAGAACGTGCTGGTGACCACGTGCCTGGCGGTCACGCTCTACCTCTGCTGGGACGTCCAGGTGAGTGCAGATTTGAACAAAAAGCAACTTCAATATTTGTGTGCATGAATTATAGTTAAAACTTTTAAAACCAAACTTATTGAGTGTCCTGAAAACAACTGCTTCAATCCTCTAAGTGGATTCTAAATCACTTCACTTCATAGACTTACACATACATACTTTGCATTTTTAAACTTCTCTATTGATTAAGTTTAATTTAATTTCCTAAATAACACTCTCTGTGCTGTACATATCTTTCATCACAGCTATTTTTATTTTAGTATATCTCTCTCATCCTTGTTGTTTTTAGTCTGTAAATTGCTATTCCAAAAACAAATTTCCCCTTGGGGATTAATAAAGTATATATTCATTCATTCATTAAATATCGGACACAAACATTTTTATTTCCTCAGACACATTTTTTTTCAAATATTGTTCAGCTGCTTTTTTTTTTTTTTTGTGCTTTTTTTTGCACATATGGAAACTTCCCCCTCAAAGCTTGTCTCATTCACACTGCTGGGTTGTACAGCAGGCTGCTGAGACAAATGTCATTTTAAAGTGCAGACAAAAAAATAATAAAACAAAATATTTTGGTCAAAATTCAAAATGACCAATTGATGAGAAAGTTCTGATGCTGAGGGTGTCCTCCATGGTTCTCTCTGTCCGGAGCAGCTGCTCTACTTTAAGCGTTCAATGACTCATTTCACACACTGATATTTGGGTTGGCAGATATTAGAATTAAAAAATCCCCTCATGTGAGAGAAGACTTTCTCAAACACAAACATACGAAGATGTTTGTTTGTCACTAAATTGTTGATCCAGGGAGCAGACGTTCAGACTTTCAGTCTTTCAGTCTTTCAGTCTTAAAGGCCAGAGTCGTATTAAAATCCGATGAAAGTTTTGCCCGACTGCCCGAGGAGAGCGACGGTTCTCCATAAATCCTCCGACCCGGACGAGCACGCTTACTGTGCTTCCTTTTCATGACTCATCGTGCTACATTCAGGCTCCTATGTGCCGCCCTCACTACCGTTATTAATCATCTCCCTGTGTGACTTTCCCTGGTTTCTGTCAGCCTGCCTAGTTTTCACGTTTTCCCGTCACCAAACAAACAAACAAACAAACAAACAAACTGCTTTGTGCTTCCCAGAGTCGAACACCGAGAGCAGAGCAGCAAGAAAATGTCCACATATGGTTGGATCCCGTTTCAGGTGAGAAGAAGACCTTCATTTTTCTGATCTTTATCCTTCTGCATATTGGAAATAAAAAAGCTAAATGAACCTTTCCTTTCTCCCGTCAGACCTCACCGGCAACATAACGGTGAAGTTCGGCCAAGTCTACAGCTCCAACATGATGAGCCTGGTCGGCGCCGAGCGAGACCAGATCTACGTCAACTGCACGGGACCCTACGTCCTGTATATGTACCTGTGCTACAAGGACATCGGCGGGAACGGAGCCAACGGCACGCTGCAGCTGCTGGTGGCGGGGAGGCCGGCCCCAGTCAGCTCCTTCTTCCTGCAGGCCTCGCTGGAGGTCTGCAGGGGGCTCCACGGCACCGCCTACCTGATGGACAAGGAGCGGCTCGGCCTGCGCCTGAACTCCACCAAAGGCTTCAAGGTCAAGAACGTGACCGTGGGCTTGAGCTACATGCTGGGGAGCCAGTGCCAATTAATCTGAGGGGACGGCGGCGGAGGAACGCGTTCTCTCGATTTGTTTAGAAGAAAATAATTAAATAAAAAAAAAGACAACGAAGGAAGCCGGAGCTCAGCAGACGCGTTCATCTGCAGCCGTGGGAACAGAGACTGAGCGGGGAAGATCAACAACGTGTGCATGTGTTATAGCATGTGTTATAGCATGTGTTATAGCTATAGTGTTATAGCATGTGTTATAGCATGTGTTATAGCATGTGTTATAGCATGTGTTATAGCATGTGTTATAGCTATAGTGTTATAGCATGTGTTATAGCATGTGTTATAGCATGTGTTATAGCATGTGTTATAGCTATAGTGTTATAGCATGTGTTATAGCTATAGTGTTATAGCTATAGTGTTATAGCATGTGTTATAGCTATAGTGTTATAGCATGTGTTATAGCACGTGTTATAGCATGTGTTATAGCTATAGTGTTATAGCATGTGTTATAGCACGTGTTATAGCATGTGTTATAGCTATAGTGTTATAGCATATGTTATAGCTATAGTGTTATAGCATGTGTTATAGCACGTGTTATAGCATGTGTTATAGCATGTGTTATAGCATGTGTTATAGCTATAGTGTTATAGCACGTGTTATAGCATGTGTTATAGCATGTGTTATAGCACGTGTTATAGCTATAGTGTTATAGCACATGTTATAGCACATGGTATAGCTATAGTGTTATAGCATGTGTTATAGCTATAGTGTTATAGCTATAGTGTTATAGCATGTGTTATAGCACGTGTTATAGCATGTGTTATAGCACGTGTTATAGCATGTGTTATAGCTATAGTGTTATAGCATGTGTTATAGCTATAGTGTTATAGCATGTGTTATAGCATGTGTTATAGCACGTGTTATAGCATGTGTTATAGCTATAGTGTTATAGCATGTGTTATAGCATGTGTTATAGCTATAGTGTTATAGCTATAGTGTTATAGCATGTGTTATAGCACGTGTTATAGCTATAGTGTTATAGCATGTGTTATAGCACGTGTTATAGCTATAGTGTTATAGCATGTGTTATAGCACGTGTTATAGCACATGGTATAGCACATGGTATAGCTATAGTGTTATAGCATGTGTTATAGCACGTGTTATAGCTATAGTGTTATATCACGTGTTATAGCTATAGTGTTATAGCATGTGTTATAGCTATAGTGTTATAGCATGTGTTATAGCTATAGTGTTATATCACGTGTTATAGCTATAGTGTTATAGCACGTGTTATAGCTATAGTGTTATATCACGTGTTATAGCTATAGTGTTATAGCATGTGTTATAGCTATAGTGTTATAGCATGTGTTATAGCTATAGTGTTATAGCACGTGTCCAAAATGTGGCAGCTGTTCTTGAAATATTTAGATTTAAGCTGCAGGACTACTCTACTTTTTGATTAATTTATTATTTTTCCCCTATTAATCAGTTCATTGTCTGGTTTCTGAAAACCTCAGATAATAGTTCCCTTAAACCCGCGGTCATGTTTTTTAATTTTATGTCGGAACAATAGCCCAAATTCTAAAGACGATAATGTAAGACGATCATCACATTTAATAATATAATAATAATAAATAAAAAAAGCTGGAACCTTTAATACTTTAGTTTAACACGCGGTTTAAATGCTCATCAGTTATACAAAACAGTCGTGAGTGGTACCGAACCACATTTACAGATGCATACTTTTTTCTTTATTATTTTTATTATTCTGTTTGTACTATTCTTAACTGTTTGTTTCACGTCATGTTTTGCACGTTTTGCATCTATTACATTTGATCCTTTCTCTGGACTCCAGGAAGATTAGCGGCCGCTAAGGCGTCAGCTAACGGGGATCCAGTGAATAAACTAAACCTTTTTAAGAAAAGAACAAAAGGTTTTGTGAGCACTAGTGTTGAACACAGATCAGGTGTTAAGAAGCGGGTTTGCACTCCTCAGGTGCCTTCTATAGATTTATTAATATATGTACATACAGCTAATCAGTTTTACTTTATTTGCGCTGTACCTAATGAATGTATTATTGTGTAATAATGGGTGCATTCCTTCTGTACTCTCATACATGGTGCAGTTCCCACAACAACGAGTCTCACTCACACACGTGTACCGGCATTGTTTGTTTGTTGTTGTTTGTCTTTCTCTCTTCTTCTTTTTCGATGACCATCGTCTGGTTTGTTTCATCGAGAGTTTAACGAGAGTTAAATACGAGTCAGAGGTTTGCGTTGCAGACCTGTGTGTGTGTGTGTGTGTGTGTGTGTGTTTGTTGTTATGAAGTGTTGAGGATTCCTTCTCTGGTGTTAGTGAAGCTATAGGATATTCTCAGTGAATTAATAATGATGAAAAATACTTTTTTAAGTATGCTGTAAGGTACATTGTACTGCACTCTTTGAACAATGTCATGTTTCATATCATTGTTGTTTAAATGTATTGTTTGATCTCCACTGTATCATAAATTAAAACGTTTTATTTCAGAACATGTAGGTGTTTACTTTAAATGAAGGAACTTTTAGATTTTTTGTTCAGAACAACAAAGGATAGCTATCAGTGAAATGGTGAAAAACCATGTTTCACATGTTTCATGTGAACGTGCAACGTTCATAGTGGATAGTGGATATACTGTGTCGCTTGTTTGGCACTGAAACTTTAATAATGTAATAAACAGAGTTTCCATTTGGCAATAAGCTTCTCTTCTTTGTTCTCACCGTCCTGTCTGCTCTCTCTCTCTCTCTCTCTCTCTCTCTCTCTCTCTCTCTCTCTCTCCTCCCCACCCTGTCTGGCTGCCTTGAGCGTCAGCAGTTTCATCATCCTGAACTGGCACGATATAAAAACCTTGCTCAACCAAAAGTGAAAGTGAGCTACAGAAGGCGTCCTCAGCTGGAGGATCCATCGGCTCCTAACCCGCCTCAGCTGCAGGGCCCGAGAGCTCTGAGGTTGCAGCGTCAGCGTAATTCCCCCGGAGTGTTTTATATACTTAAATAAAAGTTGTGTTTTAGAATCCGAATCACAGGCGCTGCTCTACTGGTTCTGGCGCCGGTCCGATGTAATAATAGAAGGACTTCCACTGAAAGCGTGTTCGGGCTCATCAGGCTTTTCAGGCTGGTGTGTGGAAACTTTCCTCCAAGATGTGAAACAGTTTAAAGTTTTCTCAGGAACAAAGGATGGGTTTATTTTAGTCGAGAGATGAAACATAAGCGTGTCACGACAAATATCTTTGACACCCACAGGTGTGAACAGCTGTATAGGTGTATAGGTGTATAGGTGTACAGGTGTATAGGTTTATAGGTGTATAGGTGTATAACTTGTTTGTTCCTTTTTTTAGATATACTTTACAATGACTTTTTTTCACCTATACATTGACTTTTGTCAACATTATATGACCTTTTATGAACATATATACAACACTATACTATACATTATTATGCCTTTTTATTACACAATTGTACTATGTTTACATTACATACTATACCACCACTATACCATACACATTATATTCCTCCTTTTTATATAAAGTTTTTTACTATATCCCTTTTTTTATAACCTACTATGCATGTCTATAATTTTTTTTAAACTATTTATTTTAAAGATTTTACTTTTTTGTCATTTTATAACATACTATGACTTTTTAATAAATTTGATAACATATGCTATGACTTTTTAACATGAAATTATTTTGAATGTCGGATACGAAGACTTTGATAAGACATTTTCTATAACAAATTATACTCTATACTATACTAACTTTTTATACTCCATATTATACATATTAACCTCTTATGCTATTACTTTTTGGACATTGTAATAACAATTTTAACTTTAACTTTTAACTTTAATTTATTATGCAATTACTTTAGGACATATATGCTATGACTTATTTGGTGCATACTATGCAATGACCTTTTGGCCTTTTTATGAGATTTGACTTATTCTTATAGTATAATATGTACAGTTTTGTAATAATATTTATTTTAACATACTATTTTATGGCCTTTTTTTCTGAGTTTTTTTCCAAAATGTGCACTTGATGACCACATACATGATATTGTGCTAAAAGACTGAGGCTAAAGCTACAGGTGTTAGCATGAAGCCAGCTGTCTGATCGATGATACTTGTAGAAAACCTGGAAATAAAGCGTAATCTACTTGTAAAGCGTCACTAGGTTATGCATTACTGCCAACAGAGGCCCTTTTTTTATGGCACCAGATTTATAGACTCTTTGCAGGTACTGAACTCTGCACCTGGTGATACTGCTGCTCCTGTAACCTGTGGCCTGCTACTCCAACACAGTGATTTTGCCACTGTGGGTGACCAGACGTCCTCTTTTTCCCGGACACGTCCTCTTTTCGAGACCTAAAAAATGCGTCCGGCAGGGATTCCAAAAACGTCCGGGATTTTGCCTCGTTGGATATTTGTGTTTCTCTGGGTCTTTCACAAACTAGTTATTACGCCCTTACAAGTTTTGGAAATGGTATCTCCCCGTATACGTTCCACCTTCTTGCGCGAGCTCTGACTGTAGAGAGAACTGTCATATTCATATGCGGCATGCTATACACTACACCCCCACTTCACAAACTCAAATCTGGTCACCCTACTCAGTACGTGCAAAGAGCCACACATAAAAGCTAAAATATACTCAGACAGACAGCTGGTTTTGGTTTTGTCTGAACAAGCAGTATGGCCTTTCCAAGTGCTTGTCATATTCATGTGATTCTGTTGAAAAAAAGACGTCACGAGCTTCACGAGCTTCACTAACTTGACATTTACTGCAGGTCTATTGCAGTCAGGTGGAACATGACGACTGAAATAAATTGCGAAACTGAGCATAGTGTGGCATTGTTCCCACAGCTTGAGGCAAAAGACTGAATGAAAACAATAATTTGTCTCCAGGACTTATTTCTTACTTTTGTAAGTTGGAGAACAGGATTTTTTAGTTGTTTCTACGTCCATTTTTATCGGTTTATGCTGACTACAGTTCTGTATCGGGTGCTTTCAGGGACTCTTTGGCAATGTTGCTTGGTTGCCTACCAAAGTAGTTACAGACTGAAATATCTCAACACAAATGAGCTGGATTTATAGATCTAGACTTTCACTATTGGTGGTTTTCCTCCCCTCTCAACATCCACCTGACGGATTGGCACACCATTTTGTACAAATGGTTGCCAGATGATGCATTAATTAATTAATGAGGCTTTAATCTCCACAGCGTCAGCAGTGGGTTTCACATCTATCGGACAGATTCTTGTGAAATCAGACATTTATGTTCTTTGCAGGATGAATTGTAAAAACTCAAGCGATCTATTTCAATGTGTTCAATACTTTGGTTCATAACTAATTAGCTGCCAAACTAATGACATCAGTCTCAACCGTCGGCCTACTTGTCTCGTGCTACTCAGCTAACAAATGTTAGCAGACCAACACACAAACAAGTTACCTGTGAAAACATTAAGTGTCATGACAGTAAGTGTCATTAAAAGTTTGGTGGAATTGAGCAAGTCCAGAACCGACACGCATCGATGTCTTTTGAACGCACAAAAAGCTCTTTGGCAATCCTGTTGGAGTGGGATCTCCGGCGGATGGAGATTACTGTCGGTTTGAGCAATGAATTCTGGTTTCAGGTTAGCAGCAGTTTCGACCACAACAGGTTTCCCTTCAGGTAGAAAGATGAAAGATGACTTAATTCTCTAGTTGCACGAAGAACTCGTTTCGTTGGTGGGAGCGCACATCTCTGTTTGGATATATCTGCATTCAGGATGCTTTCTGGTGAGTGTAGTTGATGCCTTTCGGTTGAAATAGTGACATTGCTTCCAAAGAGTCCCACCTATAGGACATACGTATTTAATTAAGGATTATGTTTTTGTGCACAGACATATTTGATCAGGCCTGCAGGATAGTTGTGGGTTAGCTTACACGTGGTTCTGTTTTACTGATAATTCTGCAGCTCTCAACATAGAGTTTATATATATATATATATATATATATATATATATATATATATATATATATATATATATATATATATATTAATGTAATATGCATTTTTCAAATTTTTTACAGTTTACGAGTTGTTTTGTTTCCCAAGCATTGTTCCAAATTTCAAATATGTGAACATGTATCAGGCATCTGTGTGGTGTAACAGTGGGACTTTTATGTTCAGAGTAGGGAACAATAGAAAGTCTGCATGGTGCCACTCCTCTGTAATCTTAAAGTCCGTCGGCACAAACAGAACTGAAGAGGAATGCGTCTGTAACTGTCGGCCCGGTTTCTCTCTCTCTCTGCCGTTAGTTAGGACAGTTTGCCACATGGAGTTTCCTTGTTTTTGTAGTCACACGCATGAGAATTAAGCCACATTGTATCCAAGCTGCAATTATAAAAGAATGATTGAAGGGGACTTTTTGAAGAAATTTATATTAATTATTGAAACCTGTAGTACGAGTTATTTTAACTTCTTGAAGGTTACACACACACACACACACACACACACACACACACACACACACACACACACACACACACACACACACACACACACGAGTGTAAGACCTGCACAATTAAACAGTGCAAAGAGAGACAGATAAGCAGTTTATGCCTATTCCGTGTGTGTGTGTGTGTGTGTTGCACAATTGCACACTGAATGTGCAACCTGCCGGCAGATTGGACTGAAGCCGAGACTGATATACAACAACAGCGATGATGCAAGAGCTGTCCATCAAGAGTGGGAGGGACAATAACAGTGATGCAAGCAGTTTCTCTCGTGGAGGAATTTCCTGCTTATTGGATCACAGACGACTGGGAAACAGAGACTGAGAGAGAGAGTTGCTTTCATGTTCCCTCGTACTTCTGCGTTTCAGTCGAGCTCACATTTTTTTGCCGCCCCTGCATTTTAACAAACAGGTTGCGCGAATAGATAGGACAGGGGAAAACACCATGTGCACCAGCCAAGTCTTCTTGTTAAGATGCCGTGCGGCCTTGTTGATAAATCCTGCTCGATGCAGTTTCTTCATGTGGGAGGAATGAAAAAAAAGAAGCTGCACAAACCAGAAATGACAAAGCAGTGCTTGATGATTGGGTGAAATGTTTAGAAATAGCCCTGTGCCTGTCTGTGCATGCACTGCAGTCAGGATGAAAAGATGAATTGATTGAGTAATCATTAATTCAGCCCCCACGCTCCTCGTGGTTGAGTGGTAGTACGGGGGCGTAGAGAAGTCATGTTACGAGCCAGGACACGTACTTAATGGCAAAGACACTTTAGGTGTTGCAATACATACATCACATGTTTTGCAGATTATGGTAAAGTCAGGTTACAGACTCAAATAAAGCTATGATCAAGGCAAGAAAACAGTGTAATTATTAAACCAGTTTTAATCTGTGTGTGTGTGTGTGTGTGTGTGTGTGTGTGTGTGTGTGTGTGTGTGTGCCGAGGGATTCCCTCTGCTCTTTCTGTTTGCTTTTTATTGCGCAGGCCGGGGGCGGGACTTACCTTGGGATTCCCACTTTCTCTCTCAGTGTGTGGGAAGATGGACTATATTTAAGGACACCATCTCCACAACAGGAGTTACAGTCTGCATTATGGAGGGACATCAAGCAGGACCGGAGGACGCACTGGTGGAGGTCAGGGTGCAGCGGCACCGCCTGGGAGCCGCTCACCGACCTGCAGACCGCCGGGGATGCCTACACTGTGCGGTTGCTTTGGCGACAGTGATGGGACTGGTCATCGTGGCGCTGGCGGCGGGCTTCGTCCTGCATTTTTTCACGTTCACGCCATCGTGCAACCAGGTGAGAAACACCTCATAGCGTTGATTTAACGTGCTCTCGCCAAATGTATCGTCTCTCTCTAACCAATCCGTCTCGTCTACAGGATTCAAGGCCATCGAACGCTCAAGCAGAATTCAACATAACCTGGAAACAAAGCGGTAAGCACCACTTGTATTTCAGTTGCTTCCAACATTTCCTACTCAGATGTGCATTGCTCAGTGTGCTGATGGGGGATGTTTCTGTTTGCTTCCGCAGAGAGCGATGGACACGGACGATACGACATCTGCACCGTGAATAAAAGTGCAAAATACCTAATCTACGGAGCGGTGAAGAGCCCCGCCAGCACCGTGGTTATCCTCACTTATACAAGGAAGAACAAGACAGTAATACTCCAAAGTAGGGACAACACATTCGAGGGAGAGTTCATCTTTTTAGAAAAGGTCAGCCTGATCAACGGCACCAGAATAAGCATCAACTTCAAGTCCACCTCCCCGACCAGCTGCCACTTCCTTGTCTTTGAACTCTGACCAGGCTGAAATCAGACTAGTCTGCATTGAAGCAACACAAACTGCTGCCCGGGGCTTCGTGTTTATATGCGACATGCTGCTGCTCCACCTCTCAAAAGGTAGTTTCACGAAAAGCAAAGCGGTGTCATGGCCGTGTTCGCCGTGCAGACAGTGAGCGCTCAAGACGAGGAGGGGTGGGGTTTCTCCTTCTGGAGGTGAGCCGACGACAAACTCTCCAACAAAAACTCCAACAAAATAAATCTGTTGTAGTAGAAATGCCCATGTTTGTGATTGCAACACTAAATGTAAGTATAAAGTCCCATAAGTTGGGGGTGCTAGTTTAAATTGAAATTGAAATGGACATTTTCTTCTCCCTGATTGACTACTTTTACCTGTAAGGGTGAGCAATGAAGGCGAGGTTTCCTGGAGATCTGAAGGCAGATCCTGAAGACCTCACTTTTCTTTCTGTGAATGACGGGATTCTTTAGTGCAGCTTAAAGCTTGCTTTGTATTTATTTTGGCGTGTGTTGTGAGTAGAGGAATGTCATATTGGTATAAGTTCATATCATCTATGTAAACAATCAACAGATTCTAATGCTGGTGTTGTTGTTGTTGTGTATTTAATAAAGTTGACTTGACTATTCGGCTTGTAAAGTATCGTACATTTGTGATGTGGTTCTCTGCTTCCTCCAATATTCTGTATTGTTTTATTGGAAGTTCAAAGGATAGGCTATCACAACAAACTAATACAAAATTATAAAACACATACAGACTGAACCGGCATTACAAAACATACATTGCAATAACACAGATATAGACAACAAATCAAGTAGAGTTCTTTTGAAATTACAGTCCTTTGTACAACATTCCCTTTATCTGCTTTTAGAGAGGTATTTTAGAGAGAACTGTATGGTCATTGTGGGATTTAGTATGTTGATTTTAGGCTCTATGGAACAAGAAAGTACTGAATAAATCATAGTAAAGTATGTCTCAAAAATGCCATAAAAAAAGTATGGTATAAAAAAGTTTAAAAAAAAATCATAGTATAAAAACGTTATTAAAAAAAGTAGTATGGTATATCATTAAAAAAAAAGTAATTAACAGTCATAGTATACAGTGGATCTCAGAAAATATCACAAAAAAGTCATACTTTTAAAAACATTTTTAAAAGCCAGGTTTATAATGTCACAAAATATGTCATAGAAATATGTTTAAACAAAGAGTATTAAAAAAGCAATACTATATTATGATATAAAACTGTCATTAGAAAAGACAGCGTATGTCACCAAAAATGGAGCAGGGAAGTCAAAGTATAGTTTGTTCTATAAAACTCATAGTATTGTGTTTTTGTATTGTAATAATGTGTTATAAATATTTCAAAACAATATCATAGTATAACATTCTAAATGTTTTTTTTATGTCATAGTATGGTATGTCACAAACATCTGTATGTTAGTGTGATGTATACATCAAACTTTATGACTTTCATTTAACATTTTGTATGCAAAAAAGAAATCATATAAAGTCATAGTATTGTGTGTAATAAAAAAAATGTCATCTGAAAATGTGATTGATTTAATCTGTTATGATGATTAATTGTATATAAAGAAAGCCAATATGCAATAATTACCCAGCTGAGGAAACCCGTTCTCAGATTTCAAACATGTGCCTGTTTCAGCGTGACACGCTGTTTGACTCCCACGCGCTGTTTTTGTGAACTGAGGAAGTGAAAGTTATCACTGTGACGCAATAAATATGCTCAATCCAACCAAAACTAAACACAGATCACTACGTTAACGTCCTCCTCAAGGGACTTTTTTTCAGTGCAGTTGGTGGCGATAGATAATATATGTCTTTCTGGGACTGGGAACGAAAAACAGCCCTGAGGCGGGGAAATTACTAATACAGTAATAACACGAAAGACTGCATCAACAAGGACTTCACACACATGATATGAGGTCGGGAAAATAAGAAAGTTGTTTTTGTTAAAATGATTTACTTACATGTTTTTTTTTTATACCATATCGGCTTCCAGGACGGCACTTTTGCTGCGGTTTGCTTAAACATAGGGGAGCACCTCTTAATGGTGCAGCCCAAAGGCTGTTGCCCAGTTGCACCAGTCACTGATCAACACTTCTCTAAACATGTATTCATTCACTTTGTCATCTTGAAATTATTTTTCCTTTATCTTTAACGATTATAAGCCCGATGTGATAGTAAGAATAACGTATTGGGACCCACCATCATAGCTTCACGGAAATGGAAATGATTATGGAGAGTACCGTAAAAGTCGGGGTACAAGCCGCTCCTACCTCCGGTCAGTGTCTCGCTGTAGCAAGCTAGGTAGCGCTGCTACTAGCGCTGCTGCTAGCTCCCCGCTGCTGCTAGCTCCCCGCTGCTGCTAGCTCCCCGCTGCTGCTGCTACTGCCCGCGTCCCCTCTGCCCAAGTCGGGTGTCGAGCCTGGGCTGGTCCCGCTACCTTCGGTGGTTGTCGGGGAGCTAGCGGAAGTTAGCGGGGGAACTAGCATGAGCGCCAGCTGGCTACAGCGGGGAGCAAACGGGGACGCTGACCGAAGGTAGTAGCGGCGTGTAACCCGACTTTTACGGTATTTCTTTACTCTAAATATAGCCGTGCAACATAGCCATTGCAAAAAGTGCAACATGGCCGTAAAAAAAAACAAATACAAATACAGCAATATTTTCTTAAACTGGCCAACCGTTCATCCAACACCTACATTACATATAACAAACCATCATAAACTCAGACTTCTATACAACCAGAGGAGTCGCTCCCTGATGGCCATTAGGAAGAATGCAAGTTTAACGTAATTCAGCATCGTCTTCCCTTTTCAGAACCACTGTAACAAAGTAAAAGGATAACATTTAGAATTGTTGTTCGTTTACACGGATTTCAGAGCGGTTAAAATTATTTTTGAGACGGTGGAAAAAAATATCGATAAAGTCTGTAGCCTTGTAGACCAGCTGTAAAATCAAGCAACAAAGGGATCTGTGTCTGCCAATATGGATCATCGAGGATCTGAAATTAGTATTGGCGGCAAAAAAAACTAACATTATGAGGGATCTCTAAAAGTTATATTTGTTCTCTTTTTCTCTTTTGTGCTGATCTGATCTGTGATCCGAGTTTTATGTTCCGTTGCACCACTGGATAGAACGCAATGGTACGGTTGAAAGACACCTAGCTAGTTTAGTCACGACTTTTCTGGTCATATTCAAAATCCGTCCCCAAAAGACAAAAAAAGTTGGGACACAATTTTTATTTCCTGGATGAATTTTCAAGCGAACTACGAGAATTCCCCCCAAAAGTAGCCATACATGGTCATTTTCCTCACACAGTATTTCAATGAGTGCCCTATAAAGGATTTTCCACGGAAAGATGATTTTCACAGAAACAATGACACACAAAATACGCATTAAAGATGTCCCTGTTCCGTGGGGAATGCCATGCCCGGCTCACCCACACATGTTATGGCTGTTGACATACCTGAGGAGATGATACTCAGGCTAAGAGCACATATTTGAGTTTCAGAAATACAGGTTGTCTCTCTTATCCCATATGCCTTTATTTAACTTGGAGATACTCGCATATACTCTCGGGGTAACTGTGGATCAGTGGTAGAGCAGAGTTGTCCTTTAATCAGAGGATCGGTGGTTAGATCCCCGGCCCCGCTCGTCCATACCGATGTGTCCTTGTGCAAGACACTTAACCCCAAATTGCCTGTAGTTTATATATAGAATGTGAATGATTAGATGTTGCTGTTGATAGTGTCAACAGTCAGAGTTCATACTCAGCTAAGGAGTTTAATGAGTGACAGGAAGCAGGGCGGCAGGTAACGAGAGCAGGTGATGGACAAAAAACCAGGAACTGGCAGACTGGAATCCAATCCAATGGAATGAGGAAGTAGGACGCAGCTCAGACAGCAGATAAATATCACAACTATTTGCAATAAGTAAGTAGTAAGAAGACAACATTTTCTTTTGTGTTACACGTTTTCAGCAACTGTATGTTTTAATATGCAACTGAGGCATTATCTTATTAAATATGTGACAATTTGCACACGGAAGCCTGCACATTGAATGAAGCCAGGTTAAACATTGTTGTTTTCATTTTGTTTTAAAGATTTAATGTGGGATATTTCTTTGTATCTCTCTATGAATAAGACAATGCTTTCTTAAGCCAGGGGATTTTTTTTTATTATATGTTTTTATGACGTAAAAGATTGTATAAATCAGGCTATGAAGGATATCGAAACAAACCCCTCTGTAGAAACCTTCAGAATATAGAAAGGATTAAAAGTGTAACATTCGGTGGATGTAATGCTGAAGTGGAGATTTCTGGCTCAGAGTCTGAGAAAAAACTAATTTTGAGAAAACGGCCTAAAAATATATGTTTTGTAAAATTCCATCCAATTTGAAGACACGACAGGTGAAGACTATATATATCACCATTAAACTGTACCAGTTGATTACTGACATTAAGACAATATTCTTCTATGTTGCGAATTTTCTGAAATATGTTTAAATATGCAAATAGGGCATTATCTAATTGAGAACTTTTTTCTTCTTCTTGCAACAGGACCTCCAGGGGTTTGTTTCATTACAACATCAGAGGTGTTAAATACACAGTCATGTGGAATATCGAACCACCTCACCACGTCAAGCATTTCATTTTGTTTAAATAAACCTTTCACGCCAGAGAGTGTGTCCTCTCTCACAAACATTCATGTCTAACCTCAGCACAGACCTTTTCGATGCCTAAACTTCAGCATATTTTTGTAATAACAGTGGCAGATCATTTAAGAAAAGTAATTTGTCTCATTTTGCTATAAACAAATTACCTATTTTGTTGCACTGATATGGGGATGTTTAGTCAACACTTTTATTTCCTGACAATCAAAACTTAGAAGCACTGCAGGTGAGGAAGAAAACAACCCAGAAATGTGGCAGAGCAACCCACAAATAGGTGAATTTTCGAAAGATTATAGGTGAGGTCCCAGGTGAGTTGTCTGTGGAGGTACACTTAATATCAGTGGTTCAAATTCATTGGAAGGTGTTTAGTTTTTGCTTTAAGTTTAATTCAATTTACTTTATTGGAATGAATACAACAAGGTACAACATTGCCAAAGCGTCAAGTTATAATAAAGAAAAAAAAACAGGTTACAAAGTCAAGAAAATAGTCATTAACCTTCGGCGTGTGTTTGCGAGAGACTGAAGAGAAAACGTTTTTAATGATGTGTGTGTGAGCGAGCATGTTTTTATGACTTGTGGGGACGTATATGTTTACAGAGTCACATTGTGGGGACTCCCTCTTCTTTTGGGGACCTAATGCACGTCCCTATAAAATAAATCATTAGGTTAGGGCAGGGGTTGCATGCGGCTCTTTTGCCCTCGGTAAACTATCAACGGATTAAAAAAAAAGTAAGAAAAGTCACGGAGAGTTTAATTCTGCGTGGACGTATTCATTTGCTTTCACTGCCAACGATGCTGCTGAGCTGTCTGCTTGAGAAATTAGAAAACAACAAAACATTTAATGTTGAAAGACTCTTCCAGAACAAACACACAGCATCTGCTGAAAAGTATCAAGCTGCAGATGAGCGAAGAAGAGCGATTTCTCAACTGCTGCATCAAACTGAGCAAAGTAGATATACTTTCAGGAAGTGGATCACGTCTCCAAACTCCGCTAATGCTGCTACTGGCAGCTCATGAGACAGTGAGGCGTCCGCTAGTAAAAACGGAGCCGTCCTCCTCCGTTTGCGGTGCTCTAAAAGTCTGGATTAGTGTGGACACTCAGTGTAAACAAAAAGTTGTTGTATATATAATATGACTGTATATACAACTTTATAACTTTATCTAATAGCTTTTGCAGCTCAAGACACATTCTTTGGGTGGAAAAAAGGGCAACATGGCTCTTTGGATGAAAGGTTGCTGACCCCTGGGTTCGGTTAACGTTAAGGTCAGTGCACTGGTTAGTTTTAGGATTTTAAAGATTCCACGTGAGCTCGTATCCGTGCGACCGTTCTTGTGGAAAGTTTAACCAGCGGATGGTGACGGCATGAGCCCCTAACTACGAGCTTCACATCGGCTCTTCGGAAACCTACAGGTGGCGTCAAGGAGACAACGTCCATTTTTTATGCAGTCTAGCCGGCCTGTAAAAACAACGTGAGTGGAAGCTTTTCTCCAAAACTCTAAAGGAACTTGACTGGCTTTGCTGCTTCACTCTTTGATTAAGATTATAATGTACTGCCTGAGTGGGATTTAGATTGCTCCTCAGATGACAGTAAAGTGTCTTTACAAATGCGAGATGTGAACAATAAGTAGGAGTAAGAAGTTGATTTTTCACTTTTTGGGAAAGTCTGTGGTGGGCTGCCGTACGTCACAAACAACATTTATTTTTTCCCCCCTCGCACCACAGTCCATCTTGTTGCCCATCTGATCGGCTTCATACTCCCCCCACTGTGTCTGAGAGTGTCGATGTAGAGCTCGCCTACAGTCCCTCCACCATCATCCATTTCCTTTACTTTTGATCTTCCGTGGGAGGTGAAGTTGGAACACAATTTATCTACCAATATCATTGGTCTGTGTTTCCGCTGTGACACACATAAACACCCCCTGCATGATAGCAGATCTCTCACCACACAGGTCAGCTGACTTCCTGTGTTAAGTCAGCTGCCTGGCAGGTGAACAAGCCGTCCATTCATTCACTGTCAGACAACATAACAGGCAGCAACATGTCTTTAGCTCCCGAAAATGAGATATCACACTCGTGGGTCATCCTTTCATCCACTCCCTGTTGACAGGAATCCCGAGTGTTTTTTTGGCAGGAGTCAACAATGGATCGTTGCAGAAGTGACACGAGAGGGTGGAGCTAAGTACAACCGAGCTTAACCGCAGCTATTTTTAGACAACGGAAATTCTACAATTATCTTTTTATGAAGTGAAAATACAACGTGGAAGGGTTAAAGTGAATCACCTTGTAGCCCCGCCCCTAAAGCGTCCCCTGCTTTATGGTCTGTTTGACTCTAAATGAGCATAATTTACTAAATGAACATCATGCTGTATTGAAGAAGACTTGAAACTAGAGATTGAGACATAAACTCATGTTTACAATGTTTACTGAGGGAATACATCAAGAGAGAAGTAGAGTCATTTATATAGACTTCTATACAACCAGAGGAGTCACCCCCTGGTGGTCAGTAGAGAATGCAGCTTTAACACATGAAGCATAGACTTCTATACAACCAGAGAAGTCGCCCCCTGGTGGTCAGGAGAGAGAATGCAGCTTTAACACATGAAGCATAGACTTCTATACAACCAGAGGAGTCGCCCCCTGGTGGTCAGGAGAGAGAATGCAAGTTTAAGAGATGTCAGCATTGTCTTCACTTCTCTTCACTGGAGGTTGCCCCTTGGCTTCAAGGTCTTTGCAAACCAAGTATATATTTTTCTGATACGTTTCTTCATCCAAGAAATAAATGTTACTCAAAGAAACGTTGCACACTGAGTCTGATGCGTTTTTATATTTTATTCTCTGCAAAAAGAATAGATTGACATTTGCAAGAAGCTGCCTATAGCATTATCACCACTCCTTTGTTTGAGTGATTACCTACTATCCTCCCACAATCTGTCTTCAAATTCAACATCTCTGTATTTTTTTTTACTTTGTTTGACAAATGAAGGAGGCCATTTTGGATGCTGCTGCTTGCATTTACGGTGGCTCATTAGGGGTCAAACAACTCGGATGCGGAAAAGACAGAAAATCTGACTTGTTCCGAAAAACAATGATGACGTATGAAAGTTTGGGAGCGTAAATGAGATTGACACAATGTGGTCATATCTATTTTATTTATTTAAATGTTACTATTTTGGACGAAAAAATACATAATTCTGAGATATATGCTTGTATCACATATCATCCATAGTAGTAATGAATGTCTAAATATTTTCTTGCTGGGGACATGTTCCTATTCATGCATTTAATCATCAGTGTCATGTATCCACGCCGTTGACCTGCGGTGACTCATGCAGGTTTGGCAATTCAGCGTCTCAAGTTCAGGGAATGTGGGACATTCTCTGTTTTTATAAACATTTTTATAGATGATATGGACGGGAGGGTATTTCCACAGGCTCTGCCACCTCTGTCTGTATGAAAGTGCTCAGTTTCATTGAAATATAGAAGATTCAATCTACGAAATCAGTCAAAGAAAGTACCTTAGTTTGGTTCAGTTTTCAGTCATTTTGTTTGTAGGTCTGACCTCAACATATCAGCACACCGTATCATAAAAAAGGGTTGCTTCCTGTCAGATTAATTATATGGGTCAGAGAAACTGCTTTCAAAACTGTTTCCAAAGTGGTTGGCAGAGAATCGTGTTTCCATGTGAGACCACATTGCTGATCGAGAAAATATGTTTTCTGGGCCTTTTATCATATTATTTTTGTCTCTTGCCAACGATCAAATACATCTCACCACAGCTCGTTTGACTGAAAGGTGCGTGTAATGCCTGGTTACATGCTCCAAACCACTAGGGGGCAGTGTTTCCTGTCCTGCCTCCCACCCTCCTCCTCCTGAGACACGCGTATTAAAACTTGTATCTTTTATTGTTTAAACAATGTGTTGCAAATGTGTCCTAACTTCCAATCCTGCCGTGTCGTATATCAGTAGAGCCTCTAGGGCTAAACATATAGACAGTGCAGGTTTTACAGTTGCTCTACATGGGCGCTGTCCTTTAAAAGTGTTTAAAATAAGCAGCTTGTCTACGTGTTTCTTGATAGTCAGTATCTATGACAAGATTAAATATGTATTCTAAAAAGCCTATAAAAAACATAAATAAACCATCTAAAAAAAACCTCATCATTTCTAGATTTCTTTGGCGTTTTCATAAAGATATGCAATAATAATATGTATTAGCAAGTCTCTGTTTCCTCATGTCATAACAACGGTGTGAATGGTGGTCTGTGTGTGTGTGTGTGTGTGTGTGTGTGTGTGCACTAGCATGCACTTGGGCCACAACAACCTCACGCCAAATACGCTCTATAAAAATGAGGAAGCAACAGATCTCTCTCTCTCTCTCTCTGTGTTGCAAAGACGAAAGAAAGGTCTTGAACAAAGTCATTTTCTCCTCATGTGTGTGTCTGAAAAATGACATTTTTATTGTCAAAGTGTTCTTAAAGATATGTGGCCTGTGAAAAATTCACGTCTCCCATTGGAGTTATAGACACGGAAAACAGACTCTTGCGTAGTGGTTACTATGTGGTGAACCGATCATTAGCAGACTCAGTGAGCACAAGACTGGGTCTTTACTGGAAGCTGGTGGTCGCAGGTATCAGTCCAAACAGAAAACAATATGAAGAAGGCAGAGATAAAAAAGCAAAATGCACCTTAAACACTCCTACACACACACACACACACACATGCAACACTACTGATAGCGCTGATGTTCACACCCCATCGTATGTTCTGTTCTGTTCATTTCTACAAGATAGTCGTTTCCCCTACCATTATATTAGGGGGCCGCTATGTGCAGGTCAAGACAAACATCCGCAACAGGCTGCAAGGAGACCCTCTTGCAGCCTGTACTTTCCATTAAATGTTTACGTTACGTTGTTAACAGGTTACACTTGCGCATGGGCGACTCGCCGATTCTTGGTTTCTTGCCAAAAGCTGACCTTGAGATCCCCCCCGCACAAAAAAAGAAGAAGCTGTAAACCTAGTGTAGTTCCTACTAATTCTACCCTCTAATTCCAGTTTCTTTATTGTGTGGTCTTTCTCTGCTGACATTCATTCCTTAAGACTCTGTAGTTATACGTACAACCATCTGATATAGTCCAGAGTTAAGCATATTCATCTAGCAAACTATACCTTGGAGTGTTACAATAGTCAGTATCATTTTATTCCATGTGTCCATCCAGGCAAATTGGTGGATCAAAATGTTATTTAAAAAAACAAACATATTTGATGTAATTTCTTCATAATCATCCAAAATAATGTTAAGTGTATGGGTATTGGTATTCCAAGTAGACCACTGACTGGTCGATACGCTCGATGCATTGAGTGGGCCGGTCTGACAGGAACTCCCGGGCCACTTTTTTCCCCCAGTCCGTAGTACAATACAGTAGTATACAACAAGTAAAATACAACACGATACATGAGAAGGTAAACTACCAACACAAATAAATATGATGGAATAAGGAGGAAAAACACATTAAACTGAAATTTCCAAACAAAACCTGTGAATGAATAATAATATAAAATCAAAAAGGACAAATAAACAAATAAATGCCTGAAGTCGAAGGTTTCTGCAACGTTTCTAGAACGTTACAGAACATCTTCTACTGGGTCCACACAATCTATATTTACAGTCACAAAATACTAAAAACAAAAAAAACGTAGGGCCCATTGTAGCCTGCTTAGCTCAGTTTCAGTGCAAGAAAACAACCACTTCAAAACCATATATCGAGATTTTCGATACAGTTTTGTCGTCATTAATTGCATATTTACAAATATAAAAGAATCGTTGCAAGTTCAGCATCAAACCTCATCTCTTTACTCATCAAGAGCGGATGAAAGCCACACAACACTCAATATTTTGACGTAAAGAATATTGAGAACATTTCTCATTATTCTGAGATGCTGACTCATTGTTTTGAGATGCCATGTAATTGTTTTGAGATGCTAACTCAAGATGTTGTGATGCTAATTAATTATTCTGAGATGCTAACAAATTATTGAGATGCTAACTCAATATTTTGAGATGCTAACTCATTATTCTGAGATGCTAATTCATTATTCTGAGATGCTAACTAATTATTCTGAGATGCTAACTCAATATTTTGAGATGCTAATTCATTATTCTGAGATGCTAATTCATTATTCTGAGATGCAAATTCATTATTCTGAGATGCTAATTCATTATTCTGAGATGCTAACTCAATATTTTGAGATGCTAACTCACTATTCGGAGATGCTAACTCATTATTCAGCCTACATTTCTGGTAAACTCATACTTTCCATTTCATTCATGCAGGGACGAGATGGGCACATTTCTTGGACAACACCCACAGTTTTTGGTATTGTGTGCTCCCAAAAGTGCAAGTGTGATGTCTGTGGGGAGCGGGGAGGCGCGTGGAACAGGTTTCTGTTGCACACTGAGTCATTGTGAACCCTCATGCATCAGAGAGGACGCCATGAGAGGGACACCGGAGGAGCGAGAGAGACCTACTTAGAAACATCTCGCACCTATCTATGGAAAAATCAAAAAGAGTTGTGTGTGGTTGAGAGGGAAACTGCAGAGGGGATACTAGGCTGACAGAGAGAGAGAGAGAGAGAGAGATAGAGAGAGAGTCTCCCATGCTCAGCTACAACCGGGCCCATTGGTCCCACCTCCACACGGGCCAATAGGATTTTATATGGTAATCATGAGGCTTCGGTCAAAGCGGTTTGTCCACCGCATGGCTGTGTTTGTCGTTGCCTTCCCTAAACAAGATGGCCTGCAGCTGATGACCAAAACAATAAATGGTGGTGGACCCCTTCAGAGCTGTTGTTGGTAGATAAAAGGTACATTCCCTGGCAGATTAAAGGTACATTCCCCGCAGCACTTGGATTCGGCTCTGCGGCTTCTATTTGGTTGAAAGTCGTGGTCTCGGTATGAGTGTTATAATAAATGAAGCCGGTTTTGAAGGAATCACACAAGAGTGACAGTGAATGAACAACAGAGTACCGAAGACCTATGTGTTGCATGCACTTACTTTGTACTCTTTCATTCACAGTGACGGCCTTATCATCGGCAGCCATTATCTATCGTGGCTGTTCTTCCAAATCTAGGGGTCTAACGAGGCACCGGCCAGGTCTCTACACATAAAGTGCGTAAAGCCAGACGATTGCAAAGCTGAAGACAGTTTCCTTGTTTTTCAGCAGCTCAAAGTTGTGCCTTTCTGGTTTCAAAGTATCCTACTATCTGCAAGATTTATCCAGTATGAATGACTTTAAAAAAAAGTTTTTTTACAGCACGTTAAGGGAAATCTAAGACAATAAAAGGGTTCACAATGCCCTTTAATTATTGGTAACAACATCTTGGATAAATAGATTTATTTGAACAAAAATAAATATAAAATTCCAGGTGTATTCGTGACATTAAATCCTCATAAACGTTCTTACCTGTTACTGAGTTTGTGCGATATTATACCAGCAACACAAAGGCTAAAGCTCCCAAAGCACTAAATATCACCACATGGCGACGTGTAGTTTCACACCGCCAGAATATTAGACGCAAAGAACAAGAGCTGCTGAGTCAGGTGACGACTAAAGTCAACAGTTGACTTAAAAATGAAGTTATAAAATGAACCTGTGTGGTTGCTGTTCATAAGGTTAACACATTCATGAGTCTTTTATTAATAATGTTCATCATTTTCAGATAGAAGTAGCTTCTATAGCGTCTATTGATCAACAGCCGATGCTGCAGGATAGTAACCAACAAGCAGAACAATAAAACGTGTTGTATTAATATTTGAGGCTCTTCATCTTAATGATAACTCTGAATGGGACCTAAGATTGAAATCAGTGTTAGCTTAAGAACCTCCAAAGAAAAAGGTGGCAGGTGCAGGTGGCAGGTGCGCGAGCCGTGTAGTTTGTATACATGGAGCTTTGGCGCCCTCTGGTGGTAAAAACATAAACTGCACGGGAAGTTTGAATCGATGCACAGTAAATATGGAGAACGATTTAAATATTGTTGAGTATTCATAGTTTTGTGCCAGTATCATATCATCATTTCTACATATGGCTTTGTTGCAATGTTTGTATGCACATGAAGTTGTAGTTTCCAGCACAACGTAGGTTGAAGTTGTCTTATTATCTGTCTTTTGTGAAGGTGCCAAAGTAAGAGCAATGGTTCTCCTCTATTCAGCAGCATGTGCACTTCTGTTTAGGACTAAGGGAAAGTAGGGAAGACGAATGGAAGACGAAACACAAAGCCAGCCATCTAGATGTATTACAACATTGAACGCTTCAGGCCCAGTGACATATATGCGCAGTCCACAACTTGTGCACGGCAGTGAAAAGAATAACAAAAAAAGCATGGCTTTGCAAAAGTGAAAAAGAAAGATTGGGTTCTTCCACACCTCCTTCCCACTCTTCTTTTGTTCTTTTCCTCTTTGTCCCCTTTACCCGACACCACATCTTTCATCCTCCCTGATTGCCTCCATACCTGCATGATGTTTGGTACACACACACACACACACACAGCAATTTTTGAAGCCTCGAGTTGGGCACTTTGTCCGTCTCCATCTTGTTTTTTTCTTCTCTTTAGCCAGAAGTGACACGAGAGGAGAGGGAGGAGCTAAGCACAACCGAAATGTTACAGTTAACTTTCAAACTAAACTAAAACTAAAAACACATGTTGAAAAGCTGACTCTAAGTGCATTGATCTGCCGCCACTCTGCTGGTTTCACTCCTGCAGCAATTCACTCTCATTCCGCCATTAGAGAAGTCCAGCGTTGATATTGAGCGGTTGATGAGGTCACCTTCCAGTTCACTCAAAGGTGGTGGTCTAAAGTTGCTGTCAAAGTTGGAAGCCTAAAATACGTAGTATTCCCTGCCCTGAAGATGTGTTTACTCAAACACCTTCACATCCTCCACAAACACACCATGTGTCTGTGGTATTTAGTTGTAATCTCTGATCTATCAGAGTGTCTTATCTGGGTGGGGGAAAGGAGACGTTTGAGTCAGAATCTGATGACAGTTGGTCACCGCCGATCAGATCTGATGAAAGCAGGCCCACACGGTCCCGACGAAGCACAACAACAGGCGGTTTTTAATGTTAAACTTTTCATTACTGATACATGAAGATGTTTTTATTTTCATGTTTAATGTTGGAGAGACATACGTCAGATTTGAGGCCTAGTTTTCTCAGAAAAAGAACCGTGTTTTTTGTTTTTTTGTGCTCAATCTCTCACATTTAACTGACATTCGGATGTCCAGTACAAATATGCATGTCAGTATTGTTTTTAAAACAGAAAGTGTGTAAACATACCGGTTAAATCAGTGTTGCAAATCCATGTTTATGCTTTTGATAAAGAAATCTGAGTTCCTAACATGAATCACGGTCCAGACGTATTAGAAGAGTCCATACCCGAATGATGCGTGGTGCGCACACACACACACACACACACACACTGCAATTTTTGAAGCCTCGAGTTGGGCACTTTGTCCGTCTCCATCTTGTTTTTTTTCTTCACTTTAACCACGAGAGGAGAGGGAGGAGCTAAGCACAACCAAAATGTTGCAGTTAACTTTCAAACTAAACTAAAAACTAAAAACACAGTGAAAAAGGGTTAAAGTTGTAAGACCAAAAACACAGGGAACTCACAACGCCATGGTAGCGACCTGTCAATCACAAGGTAGCCCCGCCCTAGAGCACACCCTGTTTTATGGTCTATATGGCACCATAATTTACCAAATGAACACCATGTAAACTACAATAAACAAAAAGCAACATAAATACATTTCATTAAATGTTTAACTTGTGTACATCGGAGGAGAAAACACAAACCCTACCTCCTGTCATGCAGCAATCAGCAATGTGTTACTCAAATGAATTCATTGAAATGGTATTTCATAAAACACACAGATGATCTGAGCTAAACAGATACGAGAACAGAGAAAGTTTGTATGAAATAAATGACATTTAGCGCCCGGCTGAGAGTGCTGACATCAGAGAATAATTCAACTTTAAAAAACTGATTTGTTCTAAAAGAATTTGAGAAAGATTTAGTTAAATCACAAATTTGTCAATTTTTTAACAGAAATGTCACATGGTGGGATTTTAATTTGGAAAAGTCAAAAGGCAAAAAAGAAAGAAAAAAAAAGTGCCCTCACCTGATGGGTCCAAATTTCTTAATAATAATAATAAAAAGAAAATAGTTTCTTGGGATAGAAAAAAAGAAGTTTATTTATGGCGTGTGGTAACATTTCTTTTCTCCATTAGGAGAAAACACTAAAATATATACATATATATATATATATATATATATATATATATTAAAAAAAAACAGCAGTAATCTATTATATATATATAAATACACATACATATATAAAAATATATATATATACAAATACATACATATATATATATATATATATATTTATATTTATATTGTTTTTGTAAAGAAGCAGAACATTGGTATCTATGCAGTCACATTACATGCAATTCATTAAATATTTGATAGATGGCGGTAAAGACAAGGCGAAGATGGTGCTCAGCGTTTCGTTTAACTTTCCCCTCTGTCTCCTTGTCCTTGTCTCATGGGTCATCTGTAGCGTGTTAAGTATGTTTAAGTATGTTTAAGTATGTGGACACTCGTACACTACATGTTGAAAAGCTGACTCTAAGTGCATTGATCTGCCGCCACTCTGCTGGTTTCAGTCCTGCAGCAATTCACTCTCATTCCGCCATTAGAGAAGTCCAGCGTTGATATTGAGGGGTTGATGAGGTCGCCTTCCAGTTCACTCAAAGGTGGTGGTCTAAAGTTGCTGTCAAAGTTGGAAGCCTAAAATACGTAGTATTCCCTGCCCTGAAGATGTGTTTACTCAAACACCTTCACATCCTCCACAAACACACCATGTGTCTGTGGTATTTAGTTGTAATCTCTGATCTATCAGAGTGGCTTATCTGGGTGGGGGAAAGGAGACGTTTGAGTCAGAATCTGATGAAAGCAGGCCCACACGGTCCCGACGAAGCACAACAACAGGCGGTTTTTAATGTTAAACTTTGAATTACTGATACATGAACATGTTTTTATTTTCATGTTTAATGTTGGAGAGACATACGTCAGATTTGAGGGCTAGTTTTCTCAGAAAAAGAACCGTGTTTTTTGTTTTCTTGTGCTCAATCTCTCACACACACACTGCAATTTTTGAAGCCTCGAGTTGGGCACTTTGTCCGTCTCCATCTTGTTTTTTTCTTCACTTTAACCACGAGAGGAGAGGGAGGAGCTAAGCACAACCAAAATGTTACAGTTAACTTTCAAACTAAACTAAAAACTAAAAACACAGTGAAAAAGGGTTAAAGTTGTAAGACCAAAAACACAGGGAACTCACAACGCCATGGTAGCGACCTGTCAATCACAAGGTAGCCCCGCCCTAAAGCACACCCTGCTTTATGGTCTATTTTACTCTATAAGGCACCATAATTTACCAAATGAATGTAAACTACGATAAACATAAAATAACATAAATACATTTCATTAAATGTTAGTTTAGTTTATTTACTGGCGTTTTAATAACTGATACATGAAGATGTTTTTCTTCATGTTTAATGTTGGAGAGACATACTGTACATCAGATTTGAGGCCTAGTTTTCTCAGAAAAAGAACCGTGTTTTTTGTCCATAATCTTTCACATTAAACTGACATTCGGAGGTCCAGTACAAATATGTAGTAATCAGTATTGTTTTAAAATAGAAACTGTATAAACATACCGGTTAAATCAGTGTTTCAAATCCATGTTTATGCTTTTAATAAGAAAATCTGTGTTTCTAACATGAATCATGGTCCAGAGTTATTGGAAGGAGTCAACTTTCATCATTAACTTGTGCACAAATGTCACAAGAGCGAACATGTGAAGCAAATGTATACATTTCCTGTTCACACCGCCGATGGCTTTCTATGCGATGGCTTTGTGAGATAATCTATCATTTGGTGGATTAGAACGCTTCGATGCTCACGGTTATCTCTCATATCTTAAATGAGGCTCTTAGTGTGGTTTTAAACTTCAGCAGTAAACTGCCTTGCAACATTTGCTCCGGCCTTCAAATGCAACGATCTGATTGGAATACCGGATCTTGAAATGAATTTGCATTTACTGCCCCAAAGGTTCAGTAAAACATTGCTGATTAAAGATGGAGGGATGGAAAGAAAAGAGAAGTAACACCAAAATGATGAATGGAAATTTAATGAGCTTACTAATGTTACTCGGGTGGATATTTTCACATTTCCTCCTGGTACACAGCCCTTATATGCCTATAGCTTTTAGAAACTCTCCATATTCAATATATCTCCTTATTTAATAAGAGACTATAATCAATAATCAGCCTCGTCTGATTCCAGCATGTTCGACGAGGTCATGTGTCAGGACATATGCCTCAACTACAGAAGCCCTAAACTACAAGAGCCCTAAAAAAGCCTTAAACTACGGAAGCCCTAAACTAGGAAAGCCCTAAACTTTGAAAGCACTTAACTACAAAAGCCCTAAATACAATGGCTCAATGGCTGAAGGAGGAGGAGAAACAGACAGATTTACTGACGACGCCTTTCTCACGGAGGGTTACGGGCATGTTTGGCAGTGTTGAGCGGACATTTTCATCCCTAAAACGGGCGGCTCGACTGTCCTCACTGGCGTGCATGACCATCGAAAAGGAGCTGGAACTGGGAGTGAAGCGTACCGATAAACTGTGCAACCGCGTCACTGAACTGTTTAACAAAGAGAGGAGGATGGACTTTGTCTTTAAGTGAACAGCATGTGGTGAGTGAACTGCTGTTTGTGTTACTGTTTTTACATCTGCAGTCGTATTTGATCATAAACAAACCACGGCGCTGTTGCTGCTGCCCGCGCCGGGCATCGAGCAGCTAGCTGGTCCCGCTAGCTGCTGCGGCTAACGCTGACAACACTTTTTTAATTTTGTGCTGAATTTTCAGTGTTGTTTACTTGAGCTCAAATAGGGCAGCCGGCGGCAGCAGCTGCTACTCGTGCCGCGGCGCCTCTCACCCCGCCACGGCGCCACCTCGCTTGGTTCTCCGCCGGAGAGGCTAGCGCCGGAGAGGCTAGCGCTGTGGATGTGGTGGGGGAGGCAGGGGTTCCCTCAGCGTCAGCCTGTTTTCCAATAGTTAATCGTAGTTAGTTAATATCGTTCCTTCTGATCGTGGCTCGTTCTCTTGAGTGTGCGGTGTTTTAGTGGCGCAGTTTTGTTGGATTGTTTTGTCATGTTTTGTTATTACTAAATGTGACTGGTTCTTGTGAATTGGTTCTTGTTGATGTGGACTACATGCATTGTCCGTTAATGAAGCAGCATCCCGTCATACGTGTATTTATGTATACAATATCAGACCACACAGAAGGCCCAGGTAGAAAATGCACGGCCCGCCATTGCTTGCACTTCCATAGCGCCTCTTTCTTGTCTTCCAACCTCTCAAAGCACATGCTCTAAACTACGGAAGCTCTATGAAAGATTTGAAGTATGGAAGCCCTGAACCAAAATCCAAAACTACAAAAGCTTTAATCTATGGAAGCCTTAAACTGAAAAGCCCTTTACTGCGGAAGCCCTCAACTACGGAGGCCTGGAACAGACATGATTCAAACATGTATTACCTCAAGACAACAAAGCTTGTTTTTCTCAAGATAAATCAACTTGTGATCTAGAGATAACGGTAAAATGTTTGAAACATGGTCGTTTAGGGATTCCGTAGGGAAGCAGATACTATATATATATATATATATATATATATATATGTGTGTGTTTTTACAACTCTATTTAAGTACACAGAGGATTTCCACGTCAAAAGAGACATTGTGGGTTTCAACAGCCGGTAAGTATCGTGATGAGTAAAAAGAGATTATTCAAACAAGATGCAACCACAGAAGTCTTTTGATTCCAGAGTTACCTTCATGAAGCGACTGAGCAAACGCTTGAAATCCCTCAAATCTGTGGTGCTACTCAAAAAGAGTAGACTATATATATATATATATATATATATATATATATATATATATATATAGAGAGAGAGAGAGATATTTTTATTAATTCTGTTGCTCAGAAACCCCTTGAAGTTAATTGAGTAATTTGATATTGAGCCCGAAATGACAAAAAAACGTTCATTTGTTCACCTTAAGAATAATTATTCAGCTCTTATCACGGTGCACGCAGGGTCTGAAGTTAAGAAGTGATCCATGCGAATTCACAGAAACAAGCTCCTTCACCAAAAGAGGCTCGGTCTGCACAGAAGCGAGACCCTCGTGATGTTCACACAGGAAGGAAACAGACGTCAGACCTGCCGCTGCTCGGTCCCCTCGTCTGTGCCCGAGCTGCACTGCTGCTCACCGACATGAATGTTTGTGGTGTGCTGAGAAGAGAACATCGCATCGAGGGTGTTAAACTGCAACCATGCAAGTGCACTGCACGGTGGTCTGGAAGCTTAACTCTAAACTTGTAATTAAACGTATGCTTCTGTGGAGAGTGCAAGTGTCAAAGTGCACACCTGCCTGTTTTTGTTTTTTTGAGACATGTGCTGTACTTTTTAATGGAATATATGGAAATCGGGTCCATTATGTGGAGAAACACCACATGTGAGTTGGTGTGCTTATCTAAATACTTTCCAGTGGTCATGAACAAAACTTGTGTGGGTGTTCATTACATGCTCAGACATAAAACACGGTTCATGAAAAATGTGTACTTAAATTATATCTTTATTCATTTCCAACCATTATATCACACTCATTTTCCACACATTTAGACATCAGATCCCAGAACTACAGTGAAATAAATATGTTTTAAACGCTACAACTAAAATCAGCTTGTTAGTGTTTACTCACTACATTTATAAAAAGAAAGGCACAATATTTGTTGATGCATGTGTCATATGCATGGCATTTCAAAAGCCTGAATTATTGAGAGTGAGAATGTGCAATATTTTCATTGGGTTTTGACGTCGCAGACCATTTCACATCAAGCTGTTCAGTTCAGGTATTCTACATTATAGCAATCACACAAGGAATCAAAGCGATGAGTAAGATCCAGAGACATTCTGACCGGCTTTCATACGAGTATCATTACTACACACACACAAAGCCCTCAGATCTTGTAGAGACCGAAGAAGTTGCCGTAATGTGAATGACTGAGATATAAGGGGTGCGATACGTTCACAAAAACTCTGTCAGATTTCTGCAGCCGCAGGGCGGAGGCGAGGTAGCTCTCTGCGGTCCAGGCGTGGCCGCGCTGCTGCGAGCAGAAACCCTCTCTGTGGGCCTTCATCAGGGTCAAAGGTGACCCCGATGAAGGCCTCACGAACACCGAGTGCTCGAACGAGGACGAGGGCGAGCAGTCCCTGAAGATCAGCTCCACCCGCGAGTACACGTGGTAGAGCCCGCTCTCGTTCAGCTGCAGGGCGCCGTCCTCGAACCTGTACTGCACCGCGCCGGAGGTGAACGCCCGGCCCGCCCGCGGCTCCCATCGCAGAGTCTTCAGGACCTTTTCTGTTTCGATCCGCCCTGCAAGAGAGGAGAGAAGGATGTAAGAGAGTAAGGAAGAGAGTAAGGAAGAAAACGGGTAAGGAAGAGTAAGTAAGTAAGAGAGTAAGTAAGTAAGAGAGTAAGTAAGAGAGTAAGGAAGAAAAAGGGTAAGGAAGAGTAAGTAAGTAAGAGAGTAAGGAAGAGAGAGGGTAAGGAAGAGTAAGAGAGTAAGTAAGTAAGAGAGTAAGTAAGAGAGTAAGTAAGTAAGAGAGTAAGTAAGTAAGAGAGTAAGTGAGTAAGTAAGTAAGAGAGTAAGTAAGAGAGTAAGTAAGAGAGTAAGTAAGTAAGAGAGTAAGTAAGTAAGAGAGTAAGTAAGTAAGAGAGTAAGTGAGTAAGTAAGTAAGAGAGTAAGTAAGTAAGAGAGTAAGTAAGTAAGAGAGTAAGTGAGTAAGTAAGTAAGAGAGTAAGTAAGAGAGTAAGTAAGAGAGTAAGTAAGTAAGAGAGTGAGTAAGTAAGAGAGTAAGTAAGTAAGAGAGTAAGTAAGTAAGAGAGTAAGTGAGTAAGTAAGTAAGAGAGTAAGTAAGAGAGTAAGTAAGTAAGAGAGTAAGTAAGTAAGAGAGTGAGTAAGTAAGAGAGTGAGTAAGTAAGAGAGTGAGTAAGTAAGAGTAAGCGAGTAAGGAAGAGAGAGGGTAAGGAAGAGAGAGGGTAAGGAAGAGAGAGGGTAAGGAAGAGTAAGAGAGTAAGTAAGAGAGTAAGTAAGTAAGTAAGAGAGTAAGTAAGTAAGAGAGTAAGTAAGTAAGAGAGTAAGTAAGTAAGAGAGTAAGTAAGAGAGTGAGTAAGTAAGTAAGAGAGTAAGTAAGTAAGAGAGTAAGTAAGTAAGAGAGTAAGTAAGTAAGAGAGTAAGTAAGTAAGAGAGTAAGTAAGAGAGTGAGTAAGTAAGTAAGAGAGTAAGTAAGTAAGAGAGTAAGTAAGTAAGAGAGTAAGTAAGTAAGAGAGTGAGTAAGTAAGAGAGTAAGTAAGTAAGAGAGTAAGTAAGTGAGTAAGTAAGTAAGAGAGTAAGTAAGAGAGTAAGTAAGAGAGTAAGTAAGTAAGAGAGTAAGTAAGTAAGAGAGTAAGTAAGTAAGAGAGTAAGTAAGTAAGAGAGTAAGTGAGTAAGTAAGTAAGAGAGTAAGTAAGAGAGTAAGTAAGAGAGTAAGTAAGTAAGAGAGTAAGTAAGTAAGAGAGTGAGTAAGTAAGAGAGTGAGTAAGTAAGAGAGTGAGTAAGTAAGAGTAAGCGAGTAAGGAAGAGAGAGGGTAAGGAAGAGAGAGGGTAAGGAAGAGAGAGGGTAAGGAAGAGTAAGAGAGTAAGTAAGAGAGTAAGTAAGTAAGTAAGAGAGTAAGTAAGTAAGAGAGTAAGTAAGTAAGAGAGTAAGTAAGTAAGAGAGTAAGTAAGTAAGAGAGTAAGTAAGAGAGTGAGTAAGTAAGTAAGAGAGTAAGTAAGTAAGAGAGTAAGTAAGTAAGAGAGTAAGTAAGTAAGAGAGTAAGTAAGTAAGAGAGTAAGTAAGAGAGTGAGTAAGTAAGTAAGAGAGTAAGTAAGTAAGAGAGTAAGTAAGAGAGTAAGTAAGTAAGAGAGTGAGTAAGTAAGAGAGTAAGTAAGTAAGAGAGTAAGTAAGTGAGTAAGTAAGTAAGAGAGTAAGTAAGAGAGTAAGTAAGAGAGTAAGTAAGTAAGAGAGTAAGTAAGTAAGAGAGTAAGTAAGTAAGAGAGTAAGTAAGTAAGAGAGTAAGTAAGTAAGAGAGTAAGTAAGAGAGTAAGTAAGTAAGAGAGTAAGTAAGTAAGAGAGTAAGTAAGTAAGAGAGTAAGTAAGAGAGTAAGTAAGTAAGAGAGTAAGTAAGTAAGAGAGTAAGTAAGAGAGTAAGTAAGTAAGAGAGTAAGTAAGAGAGTAAGTAAGTAAGAGAGTAAGTAAGAGAGTAAGTAAGTAAGAGAGTAAGTAAGTAAGTAAGTAAGTAAGAGAGTAAGAGAGTAAGAGAGTAAGTAAGAGAGTAAGAGAGTAAGTAAGTAAGAGAGTAAGTAAGTAAGTAAGTAAGTAAGAGAGTAAGTAAGTAAGAGAGTAAGTAAGAGAGTAAGAGAGTAAGTAAGTAAGAGAGTAAGTAAGTAAGAGAGTAAGTAAGAGAGTAAGAGAGTAAGTAAGTAAGAGAGTAAGTAAGTAAGAGAGTAAGTAAGTAAGAGAGTAAGTAAGTAAGAGAGTAAGTAGGTAAGAGAGTAAGTAAGAGAGTGAGTAAGTAAGTAAGAGAGTAAGTAAGTAAGAGAGTAAGTAAGTAAGAGAGTGAGTAAGTAAGAGAGTAAGTAAGTAAGAGAGTAAGTAAGTAAGAGAGTAAGTAAGTAAGAGAGTAAGTAAGAGAGTAAGAGAGTAAGTAAGTAAGAGAGTAAGTAAGTAAGAGAGTAAGTAAGTAAGAGAGTAAGTAAGTAAGAGAGTAAGTAGGTAAGAGAGTAAGTAAGAGAGTGAGTAAGTAAGTAAGAGAGTAAGTAAGTAAGAGAGTAAGTAAGTAAGAGAGTAAGTAAGTAAGAGAGTAAGTAAGTAAGAGAGTAAGTAAGTAAGAGAGAGTGAGTGTTAGTAAGAGAGTAAGTAAGAGATTATGTAAGAGTAAGAGAGTAAGAGAGTAAGTAAGATAGTGAGTAAGAGTGCATTTTTCTTTATCATCATCTCACCTATCACGTGCGCTGCAGGTCGGTCCTTTTTGTCTTCTCGGTTCATCTCAGGTTGGTGCGCTGAAACGATCACATCAGAGTCACATCTCCTCTCTCGACTTCCTTCATTGGGAACATTCTGACTTTGTTGGGAATAATAACAAGTGTGGTGTTTGTATTTACCGATCTGCTTCTGAGGCGCATTGAACTCAGCCACGGATGTCGTAACCTTCAGCGAGCCGAAAACAGAGAAACAGAGAAATCTCATTACCACATCACACACACACACACACACACACACACACACACACACACACACACACACTCGCTTTCTTCTAGAAGTCCTCAGAGAGCCCTTCAGAGGGAGGAAATCCTGTCTCGCTGGACCGGTGACCACATATGGAACAATTAAGTACCTGCTTAGCGTTTTTAAATGTCAGAGCGCGAGGTGAGGTAAATTAACTATTCAAATGATGGCAAAGTAATTTAAAACTTTTGCAGCGTTAACTTTCCAGCTTGGTTTTCCACTCTCCCACCTGACACCTTTCGATCTCCTCCTCCTCCTCTTTGCAAAGGTGAGAGAGGTTGCACCTTTTTAGTTTTTGCAGCATTTGTCCCCATTAAAACTGCACCAGGAGAGATTTTCTACACAAAGTAATATTAATATTGACATTATTTTGCGGCAACCATGACTCAATTATTACTTGATTGCAAATTATTGATTATTCCGTTGATTATTTCCTCAATTAATCGAGACGTAAAATCTTGTGATCTAAGTGATTCAGTAAAGAAACCAGAAAATATTCACATTTAAGAAGCTTGAATCAAATCATTTTAGATTTTTGTCCCTTAAAAAAAAAATTAAGTTTCCGATTAATTTAATAGTTTACAACTAATGGATTAATCTCTGCAGCTCCAGCGGAGAGCCACCATTTCTCTAACTCTGCACACACACTTCTGCCGTTATCATTAGCTCCTGAACACAGAACACACACACACACACACACACACACACACACACACACACACACACACACACACACACACACACACACACACACACACACACACACACACACACACTCTCTGCAGTCGCTTCCATATGCATCGCATCCTCACCATCCTCATCTCCCTCATCCCCCTCAGCTCCGCCTGCATGTTGTGGATCTGGTAGGCTTCGAACCCCAGGGACACGAACACGAGCAGGAAGAGCATCAGCACGACGAGGGCCACGCCGGGGCCGACTCCCATGCAGCCCCGGCTCTTCCCGCGGCTCCTCGTCCTCTCCTGGGCCGGCGGGAAGGAGGACCAGCAGGGCACGAGGCTCGGCTGCTGGCCGGAGTTCTGCGGGCCGCCGTCCACAAGGAACACCTGCGGGAACGGGTAGCTCTGCTGGTCACAGCTCATGATGCAGGTCCTGCAGTGAGAGACGAACTGCTGTGTGCATCAGTTGCCTCTGCACGAAGGAGGTGCGCACTTTGGTCTGAGAACCTCGATCTTTAAAAAAAAAAAAAAACGTCAGCTGTCAAGGCATTCACCCACAAACTCCTCCCACACGCATAGAGGACCGAGCGCACGTTAACTTACACAAACCAAGAAACCTTCAACTCATCTCTCTCCACCTCGCTGCATGAGATCACCATACAACCGCACAACTTCGTCCAGCTTTATCACACAGTTTTGGGTCTTTCTTGTGCTTCCTGGTTCGACTTCTTTGCGTCAAGACAAACAGCAGCTCAGTCTGAAGGGAGAGGAAGCTTGAGGTTTCAGCTGACCCCCACCTCACTAACCACCACCAAGTCATGAGAAAAGAAACCTTTTCACAAATTCCAAGAAAGGAAAGATTACGAAACACCCGCCTTTGTAGGCCATTAACATACTTTGTAACGCTGCTGGGGATTTATTTTCCTCTCAGGTTTGTCACATCTGAAGCATGCCCTGAATATGTATTCATGTCATTATGATCATGCCGTCTGTGTTTAAGAGGCTTATTAGCGCGTTAGTAAACAGTGACACGGCGTATTCTTGGTGGGGAGATGCTGCTGCCACATGAAAAGGAAATGTGCCTCAGACTAACCCTCGGCTTCCCTGCTTCTGAAAAGCTGGTAGCGAGAGACAGCGATACTTTTTAAAAGGGGGTGAGAATTAACCCCAAACCAATACTTCACAGATGAGCTTACTGGAAACACAGCGCTCCTCCTCCTCCTCCTCGCTCAGCAAGGGGTTAACGCACCGCTGTGGTCTTTCTGCCACCGTAGGGTTTCGTAGGAGACGGAGCGATTACGCAGCTCCATCGTTGCGGTTGCAACGCTTTCCATCAGCTCACATATATGTATTAGCACTATTCAGTGGGCCTTGATGAAGGGGATGTTTCTGACCTCTGAACTCATTGCACGAATTAAGCAGCAGACGGTTTCTGCAGCAGTGAGTGACGACAGTAAAGCGTTTAAACGCGTAGCAAAGTCAATCTTGGATACTGTGTAAAAGTTTGATTTTGTCATTTTTGTTGTGTATTTGGGGCCTCTGCTCTGTCCACTGTTGCAAAGGTTTCATTTCCTCTCTCTAGGGCCCCTGCAGAGACAAAGGGAAACCCACCGTGTGCACGCAGAGTTCCAACTAAAAAGAGGGTAATCGCCTCAATCGCCGATGAGTCGGTTTCCCAGAAGCGTCAGGCGGTCCTCGCAGCAGCAGCAGCGGTGGCGGCGGTGGCGGCGGCGGCACAGGGTGGGTTAGGTGGGAGGGTGGCGTTGTGGGGCTTAACCAGGTCGTGTTCAGCGCTGCCGTTCCAGTTCACGCAGCAGGAAAAGGAGACTCAAATGAATCACTGAGTCAGCAAACATCTCTGTCGATTACCGTCCGTTTCCCACGGAGTCTCTCTCTCTCTCTGTCGCATAACGGAGGTCGATGTGGTCGCGATGACTGATTGCACAAATGGAGTAGCACCTGAGAATTACAATGAAGTTGTCAACCTGAAATAAAATGACATTACTCGCGTCTTTTTCTTGCACACATCCTTTTCCTTTACGCAAGTCTTGTGTGCACGGTTTTAATAAATCAGCATTTCGGTATTCCATTTTTACAATCGAGATATTGTGATCCACACAGTCCTCGTGTCTAATAGAGAACTGTCCATATGACACCACTTATGCTACGTTCACACCAAAAGCGTTTTCAACAAATACAAAGCATCAAAGTGCAGAAGAGATGTGCACCGTCACGTGTCACGCTCCTCATCAGAGGAAGAGTAACACTCCAGTCCCAGGACGTGACCCGCCCTCTCCTCCGTTGTCCGAGTGTCGGACTTAGGGTGCCGGCCGACGCCTTTCTGTCCGACGACGGACCCCATCGCGGCGCCACCGCTGTCGCTCGGTGCGTCCTCGCTCCGGGTTAAAAATGTCCGCCTCGCCGAAGAAGCGCTGCTCAGGTTGGGCAGGCCCGCCTGCAGCACCTGGGCGAGGCTGCTCGTCTGAGCGGAGCCGCGCTGCAGCGGCGGCGGCGGCCTCCTGAACGCGGCGGTGGCCACCGCCAGCCTCGCGGGGTCAAAGGAGAGCGGCCGGTCTTGGTCCGCACAGACGGCCTCTGGGCTTTTTGAGTCTGGGACGAGGGTTTGAAACCCGAGAGGTGACGTTCTCTCAGGAGCCGAGGGTTCGTGACATCCCGTCCTGGCCGAGTCACTCCGACCGCCGCCGTCACGCGACTCACAGGGCCGAGGGCGCTTCACTGTGAATGAGAGTGAAGACGCACAGAGGGATGACAGGTGAGCTTTAACGCAGCAGTCGGTCAATATTGAGATCACAATTATTTAACCCGGTTACTCACTGACTTTGGAAACATCGTGCATTAAGTGGTGAGCTTTGAGAGCAAAGCTAAGAGGTTAGTAGTGGTGAGAAGAACTTTGTGCAACAATTTAAATCACGAGCACATTGGTTCTATAAATATAAATATTGATGACAAGGCAAATCATCTCTATTATCTTGTTTTCATAATCGCTTGATGCTAAAATCGTAAGTGCAATTTATTACAGTGAGATATGTAATGGACTTAATGTGCTAAAATGGTGCTTGTAGACTGACGCCGGCTGGTTATTAAGACTTCTGAAAGGTTCTGGAAACTACCATCAAATTATTACAGTATTACTACAGTCACCTGGCCAGAGGAGTCTACTGCCTTCATGCGTGTCTTGGAAACTCTTAACATTAAATATTTGTAAATATATCTTCTTAGAAACTAATTTGAATACTAAATCAAAAGTGGCTTTTCTGACTGACTCCTATAGAAAAAGGCAGAAAAAATGTGAACGCCAAATCTGCAATTGACATTTTAATAATAATAATAATAATAATAATAATTTCAGTTTGAGTAAAAAGGTAGAAAAGGCTCCTGAAATGTGAACAGAAAGTGTAACTGCAAAGATTGCTACGTTCACATTTCTTTCTACCTCTTTTCGTCGGGATATTTAACAGAGTTAAACCTGAAAAAAGATCTGTGCTGCCCTGAGGAACGAATTATTTAATGAACTATTCTTTAAAAAGAGTCAAAACATTTTGTATTTCCTCATATTTTTTACTTTACTTGTTGTTTGTTTGCTTTACTTTCCTGCTATGTTCTTCCTTACTATTGTAAACTGATTAACACGTACACAAATAACGGAAAAAATGATCCTTCTATGTCATATTGTGCATACTCATCAATAAAGTATATACTATATAAAAAATAAAAAGAGTCAAAACATGACGGTGATTAAAACTATGAGCTTGAACACGCGTACCGGTGGTCGGAGGGCCCCGTGTGCCGGCTCTCTTGCAGTACGCCCGCGGGGTCCACGGCTTGTGTTTGCAGGTCGGGTCCAGCACTCGTAGCTTGGTGATGAATCTCTTGTACTCTCTTTCCAAAGCCTCCATCTGCAGCTGGAACTCTGCGATCTTCCTCTCGGGGTAATGAGACAGCTGCGACTGCTGAGAGGGAAAAGACGAAAACGGATATGTCAACTTTAGATTAAAAAAAACATCTCTGTGGAAGTTTTTTCCGCCACATTGCCAACGATACACTCACCTGCAAATAATACTCTATTTCCTTCTTGATGCTGGGGATCCACTTTTTCACAGAGGAGGCTGAATTAAGAGTAGACTGCAACAGAAGAAAGAAGGCACGGCTGAAACTAACTGGACCAAGTGAAAGTTAATAACAACTATGGAGAACAATGTAATACTTTGTCTTTACCAGCTTGGGTCTCCACTCATGGACATCCTTGAGGCGTCCCTCTATAAATTATATATTTCAAGAGAAAACATTAGTTTAGGCGTCTTGAGGAGCTCAGTGTTTATTCTGTAAGCATCTAAAGCGGAGCAAAACATGAAATAACTTTCAAACTGTTTTTGATAGAGACGAAGTTTGAACGGTGTCTGAACCGAGAGATTCTCAGCTTGACTTCACTATTAAATACAAACAGAAAATCCCCTTATTGATTTTTTTTTTTTTAAGTAAAATACGCTCAAACAAAACCTAATGCATGCTGTTGACGTCACACCATAAAGAAAGGCTCCACTGAATCAGATGAGAAAGTAGAACCTGAGTTGTCTTCTTCATTGAAACCAGTTAACCTGCAACTGTGAGTTAGCTCTCAGTTTAAGCTAGCACAGTTTAAGCTAGCACAGTTTAAGCTAGCACAGTTTAAGCTAGCTTGTTATCGGCTACATATTATTAAAAAGCTCACCGTCTCTCTCCTTCTGGAGCCACAGTCTGTTCAGCTTCCCTTGCTGCTTCTCCTGGTTCCGCGCCATTTAAACTTTAGTTACGAGAGAGAGAGAGAGAGAGCCTGCAAGGCTGCGGCGGCTCATACAAACACAATGTCACGTGACGCACAGCAGTCGTCACGTGACATGCAGCGAGCGCAACTCCCGACATCATTGCACGTGCAGCTGTAAACCCAAACCACAATATGAATATATATATATTTTTTTTGTTTACGGTTCAACACAAAACATATATATTATATATAATGATATATAATATTTTAAGTTAAATATAAGTTTGCTAAATCTAAATGTCATTTATATATATATATATATATATATATATATATATATAGAGAGAGAGAGAGAGAGAGACTTTTTTTCCTCCTCTCGTTTGTATGTAGAAATTACACGAAGCAATTCTATAAGAAATTTAAATGCAATTAAAGATCCAATTAAAAGGTGTTGACAGGTAGTTTTCTCTGAAAGATGACCACCGGACTTTGAAAATCTCTGAAGATTATTGAGTCTTCAATGAGTCTTCTAACTAAGGATGCACTAATCTGATACGCTGTCTCGGCCCCGATATTGATCATTATTATTGTTATTATTATTATTATTATTATTATTATTATTATTATTATTAATAATAATAATAATAATCAGGTCATGACATTCACATTAAAAAGGTGTCAGTTCAGGTACATTAAGCTATTCATCCTGTCATGTAGGGACACACTTAGCTTTTCATATACATTTACATTAAAAAAAATGATGGTTTAAATTTTTATATATATATATATATATATTGTGTGGAGTGGGTGGATGACATTTTATGTACTGTTGCTGCTGTTTGTTCAAACATGATTTTTCATTAATTTACCTGAAATGTTTATCTTTATTGAAAAATTGAGGTCCTTTCAGGTAAAAATCAAAGTTACCTGATGTTACTTTGCACACTTTAAGGGGGTTTACACTTTAAAATACTGTAATCCAATTTTGATTAAGTTTTAAGTTTACCTTTTAAGTGATTGATGTCTCTTTAAAATATACCAGTTTTGACTTACAGCCTTGAAATCCTTAATAAAGCAGGTAAACCGTCTAATACGTCATGTGCAGGTCAAGGTCACATGATCAGCTCCTCTGCCACCTACAGAGTCAGTTGAACAGCCCGCAGACTAAAACACTCAAAGTAATAACAAAAGCATGAAAAATAAGATTTAAAAAAGTACCCGTTAAGCTGCTAAACTAGTCAATCTAACGAGAAGAACAAAGAGAAAAAGAAGATCAGACAGAAGTTGCAGAAACTTCACCTTCATCAACCTGGAAAGAAACAAAGTGCACTGAAACATGTTCACACTGACAAAGTCTAATTCTTCTCTGTGAAAGTCACTATCTCTTTCGGAGAAGCTGCCCTGAAGGTTGTGAGTTCAAGCCCTTCCTGTGTGGTCTGCATATTCTTCCTGTTACCCCTTAAAACTCTATGCAGATCATAACCCTGTAAAAAGAAAAGTCAAAAACAAAAAAGATTGGAAGGGTTTTGAAAAAAAATCATGAGATAACCGTTCAAAACCTTAAAATATACTCTAATACATTTATTTATCCATCAATTTACACAAAACTGGACACAAAGCCCCACAAATATGGAGCAAAGCCCGAATTATTTATTTAAATTGAAACAAATAACTTCATTTCGAAAGTCCTGACAGCTCAGCTGGTATGGAAACTCATCGTCTGAAGGGAGTGAATTCATAACTAACTTGTGGTTGTGATTTCCTTCTGTTCGCCCTCAGAGGGCTTTTCTTTCTATAAAGGGCAGGTTATGACACAGCAATCTGTTTGTAGTCGTTTTGTGTCTCTTTGTAGTATTTGTGCGGCTCTTAGTCGTAATATATATATTTTATTGTCAGCCTCTTCCTGTTTGGAAATGTCTCTTTGTGTCATTTTGCAGCTTTTTGTATCTCTTTGTAGTAATTTTGTGTCTCTTTGTCGTCGTTATATATTTCTTTGTGCTCTTTTTTAGCCTCTTCCTGGTTGGAAATGTCTCTTGGCGTTACATTTTGTCAGTGATGTCTGATATTTCCTTAAATGTGCATAATATAAAATGGTTTTAATAGTTTTTCTGGCTTTTGAATAGAGCAAATATTATATTTTAGTATACGTTTTATATATATATATATATATATTGATTATCGGAATGGCTTAAAGAAGGTTTTTAAAAAGGTTTTTTAAAGGTGTAACAATCCCTGAAAATAACTTTTCTGTTTCTTTATTAATGAAGGGTTTGGGTTGCGAAAGAGGTTTCCAGCAGGCATTGAACCCGATATGTTGCAGTCACAGGAGATATGAACCCAATACGCAAGCTGCTCCATTCAACTTTCAATTGTTCATTTCATTTCACAACATGATTTATGTTCAATAGATATTTTGAATATGTTTAATGTCTTCAAGCGTTCCCAAAACATGGTCGAGGATCTTCTTCTTGGGCAACTAAACTTTACAATGTATTTTGCTATACACAAGTTTATTTTATGCTATCTTTTTTTAATTCATGTTACTATTTACCACTCACGCAGGCCTACTTGAAATCATTGTTCTGTCTTTAAATGATAAATAAACTGATTGATTTTGGAATAGTTACATCATTTTTTGCGGGAATAAATTATTTGAGATATATCTTAAAAAAAAGTTTTTGGTTCCTTTTACCGAAAGAATATTTGAGTACATTAATAAAACACCTAATAATCTAAAACTGTCTTATACGATAGTTTATAACAGACCACTGAGGTGCATTTCAATTCAACATACAAGATCAGGTATTTTACATTAAGTTGCCTTCTGGATTTGGGATTTCACGGAGATATTCATGTTCCATGGTTCTGCTCAAAACATGTTTGACATAATATCATCTTGGCAATTTAATTGTTATGACAATGACGAGTAATGATTTAACACAAAGGAAAAGTGATGAGGCAGCGATGATGCAAACAAATTACTAAGAACTGCAAATGTTGCATCAGTGAGGAAACACACAAAAAAAAAAAAAAAAAAAAAATCCCACCATGTCATTTTTGGGTCTCCGTTGGATTTGGTTTTGCTGTCGGCCACACGGACTCATTCATACAGGAAGAAGCACCTCACATGGCAGATGTGAATCACCAGCAGTCACACCTTCATCTGCCTTTAATCATCCAGCACTGCTTTTGTAGTAGTTTTACAAATTAAATGTAAAAACACGGCATGTCGACAAGTTATTTATGAGCTACATGACTAATGTACAATGACCCAAATAGAGAAAAGTATTCTTTCATGGAGGTCTGGTTCAGAACTGAGGTTTCAGTGTAACAAGAAACAACTTTATTGACAATGAGAGTGTTGGACATGGGACATTATTTGCTTTGTAACCAAAGATAAAACCCCCCCAAAAAAACACCTATGCCGTCTATGATTTTAATGTCCAAACAAGTATTACAGGAAATCATGCTTTTATTTCTGCATTATTTATTTCGCTAATTCATGCACACACAGAAAACATGTCCTCAATACCTTTCATAGGCTTTGATGCACAGTTTGATATGTGATTGAATAAATTATTTAACAGATAAAAAGATCATTACAGTTACTGTGAGGGACTTTGAACAGGTTATTAAACTGTCTCAATTAATTTAGATGCCTCTATATACATTTATATGAACTATATAAGCAAACCAGACCATCAGAGAGAGAAGATTGGGAGGCCCAGGCCCAAAAAATGAGAGGTTTTCTAAAGGGACCGCCAACATCAACACGGAATAAACGCTAACTTCACATTTCCAGCACCTGTCTCTTAACGTCTCTCCCTTTACTTGATCAGAAACATCTTCCTCATGAGGAAAGTAGCGACGCTCTCGTGTTCTGGCGAGTCTCCGCTCTCCGCCACCTGCAGCGGCGTCTTCCCCACGTTATTGGTCGCCCGCAGGTTCACCCTCTCCTCCCCGCGCCGGCCCACGTGCCCGGCTTGGCCCCAGTTCACGAGCGTCCTCGCCACCTCCCGGTGTCCGCCCCGCGCCGCGCAGTGCAGAGGCGTGTCCTTGCTGTGATCCGTGCCGTTGACCTTTGCCCCGGCCTCCAGCAGCAGCGCCGCCGCGCCCCCGTGGCCCCTCTCGGCCGCCACGTGGAGCGGCGTCCTCCTCCGCGCGTTCCTCTCCTCCGTCCCCTTGTTGTTGGCGAAGCGCAGAAGAGCCGAAACCACGCCGGCGTGCCCGGCGGCCGCGGCGTAATGGAGGGCGGTGGCGCCGTCCATGTCTTTGGCCCCTGCGTTGGCCTTGTGGCACAGCAGCGAGGTCACGGCGGCGACGCTCCCCTCCGCGGCGGCGAGGTGGAGAGCGGCTTTTTTCTCGCCGTCGGCGGCGTTTGGGTTGGCTTTGGCCGACAGCAGCGAGTCCACCGCGCGGCCGCCTCCCGGGGACGAGGCCGCCCAGTGCAAGGCAGTCCTGCCCAGCCGGTCTCTGGCTCCTGGGTCGGCCTCAGCCTGAAGAAGCTGCACCACTGGGTCTGCGTGGCCCTGCTGGCTGGCTAGGTGCAGAGGGGTCAGCCCATCCTGGGCGACTGCATCTACCTGAAGACATGACACACAACTCCCATTATCCCCAGACATGGACAAGAACAAAGCCACAACATGGACACTGATAATGACCTGCGCTCCAGCTCTTAACAACAGACCAACTAGCTCTGGCCTGTTGCGCTGAGCGGCCATGTGCAGAGCGGTTTGGGCTTTAGCTCCAGTCGTGTTGGGGTCCAGTCCTGTTTCCAGCAGCGTCTGCACTATGGGCTCACTGCCACTGCGGACGGCCAGGTGCAACGCCGAGGAGCGGTCGGGTAAAGTGGCGTCCAGTTTGGCCTGTTTTGCTACCAGCGCTCTGAAATGAGAAGAAGAAACGGTCACTATTTAAGATACACAGATACTTAAAGGTACAGTGTGTAGCATCTAGGGAATCTATTGTTAGAAATGAAGATGAATATGAACAAAATGTGTTTTCTTTAGTGAATATTCAACTGAAAATAAGAAATGTTGTGTTTTTATTACCTTGGAATGAGCCGTTCATTTGCGTTTACGTTCATAGTCATAATTTTGGGGGCGTGGCTTCAGGGAGGCCTGAAGGCACGAGCTGTCGGTGTTGCCGACTTTGCGACTTTCTCAGCAGATTTAGCGACTTTTGGAGCTAAATGCTGCTAAAGCTATACTTTCACTGGAAGAAAGTTGGCAACGCTAGGCTGGGTTGTTTTACAACAATCTGTATAGCTTACTGTTGTTTCTCCAATGTTGCTGACCACCTTTAAATACAGAAGGACTGACTCAAGTAAATACAGACTTAGTAGCAATTGAGCAACAACATCATATTGGACACTTTAATCACTCACCTGGTTCAATATCCAACACGTGCAATATGTTTAAGTACTTTTATATACATTTTTTATTCAGTCTGTATATTTAATATTCTTCTTTACTGTTTTTTACTCTTCATTATATTACTTGACTTTTTATCTTTTATTCACTTGTGAGCTATGCTGCTGTAATCCTGTAATTTCCCCACTGCGGGACTAATAAAGGATCTTATTTTATTTTATCTTATCTTATCTTAAAGACACAATCAGACGATTTGATTATATTCCATGTTCTGTTGTATACTACACAAGTCATGGTTTGTCACATGCAAAAATTAAAGCCATAATGTGTAAACATGAGCAATATCATCCCCTAGTGCCCCCTGGTGGTAGAGCAAGATATCAGTGGAGCAGTCAGCAATGTGAGCAGCTTTAAAGCCACTGACTCTTACCTGAAGACCTCTGCGTGCCCCAGCTCAGCTGACCACAGCAGGGGAGTGTAGCCCAGTTGGTCTGACTGGTTTACGTTCGCTCCTCTGTCGATGAGAGCGGTTACCACTCCGTCATGGTTCTGTTTAACAGCGGAGAAGAGAGCAGAACCCAGGGCCTCTTCACTCACAGCTCCTCTGGGATGATCTGGAGTTTAAACAGGAGAATAGAAGATAAAACATGTTAATATGTACGGTTTGCATGTGCAAAATCTGCTATTAAAAACCCAACACATCACATCCAGACAGCACATTGACATAAAAACACAATGCTCAATAGAAGGTCGATGAAAGCGAGCTTCAGTACTCTGAATCAAGGTTAATTAAATTGATCTCAAATATTGTTTGCTGAGGTAAAAAAGCCGGCTTCAGAAAACAATATATATATATATATATATATAGTGACAGCTAGTTTGTTCACAGCTTCCTTCTAACATCTCAAAAAAAGAAAAGAATCCATGGTGATGAAGCAAAAGTGGTATCTGGCGCCATCTGGCGGCTAGATGGATATTGCAACTCGATGTAAAAATACGTGATTGGCCCAATTTTAGAGAGAGAGAGAGAGAGAGAGAGAGAGAGAGAGAGAGAGAGAGAGAGAGAGAGAGAGAGAGTGTTTGTTTAGTGGTGAGGATTTCACATGAACATAAAGTGGGAGTTGCAGTTTGTGCAGACATAAATGCAGCAGCTCCTCAAGACCAACAGGTTTCCTGTGTTGTTGTTTTCGGCGCCCCCCTGTGGGTGGAGCCGGAAAGGTTGTTTTGTCCGTTCTGGGCTACTGTAGAAACATGGCGGCCGGCTCCGTGAAGGAAACCCGCTCAGTATGTTGATATAAAAGGCTCACTCGAAGGTAACGGAAACAGGTTTCTTATTTATTTTCAGAAAACACCTTATTCATTCAAATATTCCACTTCCACTAAATGCGACGATGTCGTATAAATTCCGCAGGTGAAAAGACTCACCGAGCAGCAGACGGAGAACAGATTCGGCATTGAGCCTAACGGCCTCATTTATAACATCTTTGTCCACTTTAGCCCCCGCGTTTAGAAGGGCGGTCACTGATTTCTCATCGTTCCTGGAAACGGCATGAAACAGAGCGCTCTTTTCGCGGCTGTTTCCGGCGGCGTGGGCGTGGAGAAACGCATCCTGGCTCTCCGACCGCTTGGCCTCCGCCTCCACCGGGACTTCCACGCAACCCGGGTGCTCCTTGACCGCGTCCGGCTGGACCGCGTCCCCGTCTGAAGCGACCGCGTGGACGAGAGTTTCTGGTTCACTCGTGACTTCCTGTCCAGGCCTTCTAGATCTCTTTGTTCCTTCGGCGGCGGACGGAGGACGAGTCTTCTCCGTACCAGACGTGTCCTCCATCCCCTCCTGGTCTCTTTCCAGCAAATATCCGATCAGCTGCCTCCTGGCGTCTCCGATACGCCCGTCCCCCCCGGCGTAGGTCTTGATCCGCCGGTAGAGGTCGGGCTCGGCCAGCATCAGACACGGGTGGAAGAATATCCGACACGCCCTTTCGCCCGCGGCCTCCAGGTGGTCCAGGAGCCTGGAGTTTTGATCTTTGCGAGTCCCGAAGGTCAAGACGATGGATCTCTTGGCGGCCGTCATGACCCCCTCCGTGACCAGGAGACCCAGCAGGTCCTCGGTGCGCGAGATCCCGTAGACCAGAGCCCTCCTCTTGGCCCGGATCACATCCACGGCGTAGGGGTGGATGCAGGTTGGCACGTTAAAACCCTTTGAGCACATTTAACATTTTAGTCACACTGGGAAAGCTTTCACACTTCGGCAAGTCCCTGTTGTGCCTCGTGGTCGTGTGTGTTGTTCCTTTTTGCTCGGGGGAAAGCACCTCGCCCCATAGCAACAGAACACAGGCAGACCTGTCCGGCTCAACCGGCCCCGTCGAGAGATTATGTGACCAACAACGTCAGTTCAGCACGGCAGTAATGAAGGCAGTCACATTATTACGCTGGTTTGTACTTGAGCTATGTTTCTTCTGAGCGGCCGCCAAATGAAAATACAAAACCCCCCAGAAAAGATTGAATTGAAAATAGAGAGATATTACCCCATTCAGCTCGATCCAATCACACTTTTATCCGAAAAGCCAGTGAGATATCTAATACTTATTTATGATATTGTGCCAAATTTATTTATTTGTGTCAAATGATGCAAGAAGCAGACAAACAACACTAAAAACACAAGATCTGCAGTCAAAAACCTGCTTGATGAAAACTGAAAAGTAGTTTTAAAGATTAAAACACATTATTATTACTGATGCGTTACCACGTACAAGAAGGGTTTTAATGGTAGAGATTGATACATCATGGTTATGTATTTTTGTAAAATCCTAATCTGCAAAGTAATTTACTATACATGTCAAATAAATGTATGGGAATACAAATAAACTGTAATATGTTCTTCTAACAACAACGTGGTATTGAATTAAAAGCACCTGTTCAGGAGCCTAATGAATATGACGTCACGAGATGTTTAATTACTGATGGTGTGCTCCGTTGTGGGAATACTTATATTGTTCTTTTGTGGTTTATTTCCCCTGTGCATGCTAAATAAACAATATAATACAGGAAATACAGTGGATTTTAGATATTGGACTTTCAATGCGATTTCCTTCTGTTAGAATTTGTATTTATCCATTAATTTTCCATGAAACAGAAAAAGTCTCCTCTGTGATCTTCTCATTGATTCGCCCTTCAGGAGGTCTAGTGATCACCTCACGGTCTCATGCAGAGTCTCGACTCACTTCCCGTAATGCCCGCCTCCTCCTCCGTGACGTCACGTGACGTAGATCGTCCGAGCGCTCCCTCTCCTTATATGGTGGGGGCGGGACTCCGCTTTCCGGGAATGGTGTCACTGCCCCAGGTTTATGAAATCAGAACAGGTTAAAGCAGATTTATAGAGTTGGAATCATTAGGGTAATTATAATGATATAGCACTGTAGTGTAATTGTGTGTCTGTTTTGTTGCGTGTGTGAAATGTAATTATAGGCTTGGTTTATGAGCCCCAAATCAACTGTGGTTGGCAATAAATATGGAATCTAAATAAGAATACGAATAAGAAAAATAATAGGTATGTATGAGAATAAGAATAGTTTAGTAACGAATTTTAATAAATCCACACCAAAGAAGAAGAAGAAGAAGAAGAAGAAGAAGAAGAAGAAGAAGAGACAGTGAAAATAAAATAATATATATGTTGTATCACGTAATCCTTCTCTCCATCCTTCACATCTTTGACTCATAAAGCTGCATTTTCATTCACATCTTTCCGGTCTGTGTCGCCCTCTAGTGGTTCATTATGAGCAGGACACACTGTAACAGGACGACCTGAATGCCACACCTGACCACGTGCCTCCACATTCACCTGCTGCCATTAGAGTCTGCATGCTCACAACAGGTGCTGCGTTTACTGTGGACATTTACTCTCAGTTGTATACAGACATACACGCTGCATATGTGTTTAACGGTTTGATGGAGACAACTTTTTAACAGCTTTGTCTTAAAGGCCGGTCTCCAATATGGAGATATGCTCTTTTTTATATTTTGATTGCTTATCTTTCTTTCTTTTTACCCATTCAAAGCATCTGATAGGCTGCAATGCATCCAGAATACACTCAAAACTCACAGTACTTTTATTGTTTGGGGGGTTTTATGGATTTGAAATGTGTATTCACTCACAATACAGGACCTTACACTGTATTTATGTCGACACAGGGCTTTCTGAAGTCACGACAGGACGGGAAGTAGTGCCGAGGAACTGTATGGCGCAATAGCACATGTGATTGTGTTTATTATGTGCCAAATCAGTGATGTTTATTATGTGCCAAACCCTCAGGTGTCTTCAGTGGAGATGAAGATGAACCGCTCACCTTAACCTGTTGTAATGACAGAGTGTCAACGCCGGGAGCTTTTTACAACATTTATACTCTTCAGGTATATTTCTGTGTGTGTCGAGACATAAAGTGGAGATGCGTCTCAAACCTCCACACAGGCCGGACTCCGCTCTCCCTCAGCGAGCTGCATGTGAGCCTGGAACAACCGTCACTTAGCCGGATCAATAGCTGCACTAATGGAATTTACCTTGAGGTGCTGGGAACTGTACCAGCTCTTGCAACATGTTGCAACATGTTTTATTGTTGGAGCTCCTGACATGGCACACCCACTTTTTGTGTGTGTGTGTGTGTGTGTGTGTGTGTGTGTGTGTGCAATTTCACACGTACAAGAACACAGGCAATGTTGCTTCATTTCATTTGGTTTATTTTCTTAAATATTGATTAGTTTCTGCTGAAGTGAACAGAAAACTAAAAACATAAAAAACATTATACAGTATTCTTATTACAAATGGTAAACATAAGTACTCAAGGTTGATCTTATATACATATAACAATGAGTGAAACCTCATTAAAACAACTTTAGAAGAAACACAAGTAAATCTTGAAGCTTTTCTAATTGAATTTCTTACAATCAAGAAATAAAAAGTACATTGTTCTGGAACTCAGAAGTCAGGCAGCAGTCACAACGGTTCAGCCGTTCAGAGCTCGAGGCCTTTACACAGCAAGACAAGTCTCTATTGCAGCTTCTCAACATCCTCTAATACTGACACTCCTGTGATGGTCATGATAAGGTCCATGCAGAGCTGGGAGCCACAAAAAAAAAAAAGAAATCAAGAAAACTTCAGTCCAGTTCTGTAAAAGAATAAATAAAAAAAAAAAACACAGCACGAAACGATGCACTCGTGTTCATGGCTGCTGCCGCTGTCCCGGGCCCCTCTCCGTGGGGAGCGCGCCACCGGGGGAGCGCGCGGCACTTCAGTACCCCGGTCCTGCCAGGTGTCGCGCCACATCGTCCCAAAACCCCGCCACGATGTTTCGGGAGATGCCGCCACTCTCACTCTCACAGGACGCGTCCGTTTTCGTTCAACCACAGTCTTTTACTTTCCTCTCTCCGTCTCTCTCTCTCGGCCCTCACCTCCCCTCAGAAGGTCTGGAGCTGCTGCGTCAACATGAGCTGGCAGCCGCTGTTGACGTGGTTCATCACCTTCTGCTTCAGCTGGGCCACCTGCTCGCGCAGCATGTTGGCGGTGGACGAGAGCTCAGAGTTCTGGCACTTGAGGTTCTTGACTTTGTCCTCCAGCCGGGAGATCCGCTCCAGCTTCCTCTTCCGGCACTTGGACGCGGCGACGCGGTTCCTCATGCGCTTCCTCTCGGCCTTGATGCGCTCCTGGTTCTCCATGTCGATCGGGGACATCGGAGGCGTGTCCCCCGGCATCTCCGGCACGGTCTGCGGCTCCTCCTTGAGCACCACGTGCCGGGACGGCTGCCCGTAGATGGGGAGCTGCGGCGGGACGGCGGCGGGGAACGACATAGCCGAGGCGGTGTAACTCGGCGCCGGGTTGAAAGTGTCCAAGTCCTCGTAAACCGGCGAGTCGGAGCGCATGGCCACGTTGTTGTTGTTGTTGTTGTACACGGCGGCACAGGCGACGGACGACACCGGCGGCAGCGCGGCGTTCACGCCGGTCTGCGGGGCCGAGGTGACGCTCACGCCGCCGGCTGTGGCGGCGGTGGTGGTGGTGCCCGGCATGTGCTGGTGGTGGAGCTCCGCGAGCGCGCGGACGAACCCCTCGGCGAACCCCTCCTGCTCGTCCGTCACGTTCTTGGGACACATGAACTGCGTCGGCGTCGGCGTGGTGGTGATGAGCCCGTTGCTGGACTGGATGATGAGCCGCTCCAGCTCCGGGGAGGCCAGCTTCAGGAGGCCCACGTCGGGCGACGTGAGGAGGTCGCCGGCCTTCATGGCGCGCAGGTGAGGCTTCAGGTTGCCCGCCGGGTCCGCGAGGTTCAGCGTCATGTTGCGCTTCAGCACTTTGGCGCTGCTGTAGCCGAAGCCGGCGGCGTCGTGCTGGGAGAACGCGTTCAGGGAGTCGTCGTAGAAAGTAGTTTCCATCTTGGCATACATGGACGAGGAACCACCAGCTACAAAAGTCTTCAGCAAAATAAACTTTTAGTTTCCTCCTCTTCTTCTTCTCTCAGCTAAGAGGAAAATAAAACGTCTCCAAATCGTCCTCTCTGTGCGTAAAAACCGCTTCCAAACTTTGGAGCGCGCACTTCTCTTGACACAGGTTACTTCTCTTCAGAGTGTAGCAACGTTCACGAAGCTTGTCGACAAAGTATCCAGACTGAAAAGAGTCCCCCAGAAAAATAGACTCCTAACTTTTCTCTCGTCAGCCAGCGCCGCTGTTCGTCCGCGGGTCTCGCTCTGCTCAGCGCGCGCGTGTGTACACTCTGAGCCCGGCAGCGTGGAGGCTAAACCTTATCTGCTGCCGCCGCCTCTCTAAAAATAGCCATGATGTCACGATGGGGCTCTCCCATTGGCTGGGGTTGGCTGGAGGGGGGCGTGTCGCCGGGTTGGGGGAGGACCAGCCCCCTCCGATAAGGCGCGTTGCCTTGACGACCACCCAGAGGATTCTCAGTCTCGCGGTGGATTGTGGGATGCGGTAATGGTGTGCAAGGAGAGAGAGAGCGAGAGAGCAGAGCGTGAGCGTGGTGCATTGTGGGATGACGTATTGTTTTTGAATCTCTCGTTTACCCGCTTTACTGTCAGCGGCGGGACAAGTGGTGCCGCTGTACGTCTGTTTTCTTAAAAACATTATGAAAAGAAAACATGATAATATATATAACGAAACCAAAACACATAACTAAACTAATTAACTAAAAATACATCAAAAATAAATTATAAAAAATTAAACATACTTTTTATTTGGCATTAAATATGACATGAAATTAATAATTTAGAATTACCTCCACACATTTAGATTCTATGCTACTCTATTTTATATTATTATCTTTTCTGTAGTATTCTATTCTACAGTATTCTATTCTGTTCTATTCTATTCTAATCTTTTCTACAGTATTCTATTTGATAATATGATATATATTCTATCGTGCAGTATTCTATTTTATTCTACTCTATTCTATTCTATTGTACAGTATTCTATTTTTTTTACACTACTCTATTCTATCATACTCTATTATATTCTACAGTATTATATTCTATTATACTCTATTATATTCTACTATATTCTATTAGGCTGTATTATATTTTATTAGACTATATTCTATTCTATTGTACAGTATTATTTTCTACAGTGTTCTATTCTATTTTATTCTATTATATTCTACTATATTATATTCTACAGTGTTCTATTCTATTTGATTGTCCTATTGGTCTTATTTTCTAATCTGCAGTGTTCTATTCTGTGCTAAATCCTTGCAGCTGGACCGTGGTGTAATTTTTCTGGGTTACAACTGGAGAAAGTTGAGAGCTCACACAAACTTGGAAAAAGTGTCATGTGAAAACAAATTATATATATTTTTCCGCGCGCGTGTGCGCTCATGATGGAAAAATCTTCCTGTCCTGAACGCGTCATTCTGCCTCTCAGCCTGAGACGTCATGGTGGTCTCTGGTTGGTGGTCCGGTCCCCTAGAACGTGTCCCGCAGAGCAGACATACACAAAACAGCAGTTTTGATGAGTGGGAGTTGAAACATGACACCTGGGCAGGTCAATATAAACATAGACATAATTCCTAATATAAGAAATGCATTAAATCTGTGTTTTTTACCTGAATCCGTCTTATTGAGTCACGTACTTTGGTCCCTCGCCGTCTTTCCTCCCTGCGGTCATTAGCAGACGGATTTAAGAGGACCTTTTTGCTTTTACTGCGTCTGAGGAGCTGCATTTAAGACCTTTTATTTCTGCTGCAACTACAAATTGTTGCAGATAGATCCGCAGACGTCTGTTCGTCCTCGTAAAAGAGCGAGCGCGTTTCCTATTATCCGTGTCAGGGTGTGTAATTAGTGCAGTGCAGTCCATTGTCCCCTGGCCCTCGGTCAGAAATCACGTCTGCTTTAATGGCAGGAGGTTAACCGGGGAGTCTCACGTGTTCCCCTCTAGTCCTCCTCACTCCCACTGTCTGGGTCATTTTCTGCCCCGCCAGCTTTACCGCCTTCTATCTCCAGCACACAACGTCTAAATATGTCCCCCCGGTGTGACGAGTAAATCAGTCCCCCGGCGCTGGCTGGCTCAGAGAGGCACCTAAGGAGGATGAACCGGATCATAAAACACCACCGCAGTCTGACTTTTTATGGCTGCTAATGTTGTCTTTATGTACTGTTGTGTATGTCGAACCATGGCGATCAATAAAGTGGCATGGAATCTGATCCGACTGGTCGACTTAACTGATCTTGTGCAGTTTATTTTTTGATTGAATGCGGGGTATTTAAAGGTCTTTATCTTTATTTCCTTTCATTTATTTCTGCGTTTCTTTAGTTTCGGGTTAACAGGTAACTCCAAATGTTCTTCCGGTCTTTCTTATTCTTTCATTTTCATTTTCAGCCCAGTTAAATTCGTCGTACTTTCATACCGATCACTTTGTGGAGGAAATAAGGAAGCCAAATGAGGACAAATTGTTAAGTTACTTGTTTACGTTCAATGTTCCACTGGCACATTCTGAAATATTTATCCCCTTTGGCTCACTCATCTATTCATGACCGCCTTTCTTCTGAATGACAGCACATGAAAGACTCATAAGTAGGTGGTCTAGTGCCGCCCCCCCCCCACCACCACCACCACCACCACCTTACAGCAGGGATCCTCATGTCTGACTTCACCCATTGTCCCAAAATAGAGGAATTAAGCTCGGGTAGAACACATGATGTCATTTAAACTTATTATCTCGTTTAAATTGAAGCTCTTTTCGGAGTCAAATCGCACGGCAAAAGTCAGACCTTTGTGAATTCGGTTTCATGTACTTTCGAATAGTGTTTTATACGGAAAACTTAAACGTTTCAATATGGCCGCTGGGTGAATTGGGTCTGCTTTTGCTCCCCGGCCGCCATGCGTGGAGTTATAGAGGAGAAACCACAGCGTGCTAGTTTGCCAAACTGATTTTCTGTGCCGGATTGTGTAGGGGAGAATTAGCGCTGGAGGAACCCCGCTGTCTAAATCAGCACTCAACACGAGGCTGGGATATCCTGCTGGTTACAGGACATTTGGCCACTTGTGGTCACATGCAAGGTAGTAGCGGATTACATGGAATCAGGATCACAAAAATTAGGCCAGATTATATTTAGAAGAAAAAAAATTGCAATTAGATTACAGTTACATTTTTCATTAGGTCTTTCAAAGATAATTTGATTTGACAATTCTAAATGCCAAATACTTCTGTTTATCAAAGTCAGTTGCTCCTCTCGGTTACCAGGTTTGTTCACGGGGAATTAACTAATATTTGGTTGGTGGAGCTGCAGGCTCTCAGGACTTTGGGAAGTGAGGTTTCAGTCCAGAGGAAAGAACAAATCACCGCAGGATAGTTGGAAAAGTATAGCAGCAAGATGACTTCCTTTGTAATTTGGTACTTTGCACCTGCTGAAACTCCAGAATCAGTAACAATAACACGGTTATCCTTCACTAGATGAACAGAAGCAGTATCTGTTTCTTATGTTTATCATTTGGTTGAAGCCATTTTCTAAATAGAATAATTCTAACAGGGCTGAGCAGATGTTCACAGGTCAATATAAAGGTCATGCAATAATGAATCCCAAACAAGCACATGCAGTTTAGTATTTTGGAGGTATTTTGGCCATAAACATAAAAGTCTTGGACAAATTTCAACCTGATGATGGCGCTAGAATAAAAGTCGGAGGATCACCAAAGTTCTCACGAATCCTCCTGAGGGGGTCATGAATGCGTGTACCAAATTTCGGTTTCCGAAAAACCACAGTTGTCATTTTGGGGCAAATCATCTGGGAACCATAATTGCATGTAAACAATTGCAACAATTGCATTGTGGCAAAATCCTTCAAGTAGCTCCAGATATTTCAACTCTGATGCACACGCGTGTGGAACCAGAGGAAAAGCACGAGCGTTCTCAGAGTCAACAGGATTCATCCTCTGGGTACCATGAACATCTGTAACATCTGTTTCATGGTCATCCAACCAACAGTTGTTCAGATAACTTAGCCTGGAACGAGGACGATCGGACAACTTTTTTTTGGGGGGTAACACAGCCAGAAAGTTATTGTTTTATATGACACACGTTGTAGTGATTCAACTCCTTTTCCTTCTCAACTTTTCCTTTCCTCGGCACCTGTTGATTTCCAAGATTAGTAACGAACAAAGAATCCCACGCAAAATGTTTTTCGAGTGCTGTTTTCCTGCTCAGCTGCTTCCTGAGCTGAGCGGGACACAAGCGGGCCTCCAGTCGTCTTTTCCTTCTCGTTGAACTTTTTTATTTTCATCATTACCTCCCCTGTGAGACCTCTCTCACTCCCTCCATCCTGACGTTACCGCTGCACTGTTTTTCCCTCTGGACTTACTACACCCACACACTTTGCCCCTCTGTCTCTCTGTCTCTCTCTCTCTCTCTCTCTCTCTGTCTCTGTCTCTCTCTTTCTCTCTCTGTCTCTCTGTTTCACCTCCTTGTCTCTCTCTCTCTGTCTCTCTCTTTCTCTGTCTGTCTGTCTCTCTTTCTCTCTCTCTCTCTCTCTTTCTTTCACCTCCTCTCTCTCTCTCTGTCTCTCTCTTTCACCTCCTCTCTCTCTCTCTCCCTCTCTCTCGTCCCTCTCATCTTACCCGATATCAGTGGCCGTCCAGGCGGCAGGATTTCCCCTGTGATGGAAACGTTTGTATTGTTTCAGCAGCTCTTTTCTCTGAAACCTCAGAGTGCACTCAGTGTTTGTGTTGCTATCATTAAAAAGTCAAAACCACCGGCCAAAGCGCCGCGCGGGACAAAGGACAAGCGTCAAGTGTAAATCCAAGCGTAAATCCAAATGAAACATTAAATAAACAAACATCTTTTTGGGGCCTCAAACTGAACCCCCCTTAAGGCAATGAGAGACGGGGAGACGGTGCACACTCACAATGGTCTCAGCCTGTCACAGCTATTGTTGTTTCAGCTGTTATGAGAAGGGGAAAAAAAGCACTAGATTGTGTGTGTGTGTGTGTGTGTGTGTGTGTGTGTGTGTGTGTGTGTGTGTGTGTGTGTGTGTGTGTGTGTGTGTGCACATCTGGGTCTGCCTTCACGGAATGTGCATGGACGTGTACATGTATTTGTCATAATGTGAGGACACTGAGCAGGTGTCGAGCGTATTTGGGCCAATATTTAGAGATCATCTACGACGATTGTCTGGATAAAAATATTGTGCCAGTACATCGAGTAGATATTTACAGACCGACCGACCGACCGACCAAAAGAACAACTCGAAAAACACGGTTTTGCTGAATTGAAAAAGAAAGACTGGGTTCTTCCACACCTCCTTCCCACTCTTCTTTTGTTCTTTTCCCCTTCGTCCTTATCTGACACCACATCTTTCATCCTCCCTGATTGCCTCCATTTTTATCATCCATACCTGAATGATGTACACACACACACACACACACACACACACACACACACACACACACACACACACACGCTCATCTGGAAACATTAACAAGATACTGCAGCAGCCATTTTCTTTAATGAAAGAAGAAAGACACAGCTAAATGACAAACATCCCTCTTTCCCTTCTGGATTTACGACGTGGTGTAAAAGCAGGAATCATTGTGTTTGATTACTACACACACACACACACACACACACACACACACACACACACACACACACACACACACACACACACTGAGTCTCCCTGAGTGATGTCTCATTGTTACGCCCTTCACCAAGAGTATATAGAATGAGTGTTTGATGCCCGTCGTCGACTGTTTTTTTTTTTTTTTTGTCAGGCGCTGTTTTAATTAATTTGCACATAAAACGAACCGTGATTCCCAGCAGCCTCTCTGGCACCCTCAGCCACAAAATACTTTATGAGCTTTGACAATGAATCGCCGCTAACTACCCAGACTAATCACACCGTGGATTTATGGGTCAGAATCATATGGAATATCGATTCGCTCTCCCTCATTTTGACCCTTTCAGCCCACCGTAACTCACCCGGCGAGTGTACTATGACATCATAGGGTAACTGTGGGCACAATGGGAGCCCTTTCGACTTTTGCTTTTTTTTAAATCATAACCAAGAGAGAAGCAGGGGAACAACTTCAGTTTAAGGGTTAAACAGACTGGGATTTGTCACATTTTTTTTGGAGGAGGGGTGCTGCTTGTCTGCATGCGTTTTTATTTGTTGTCTCAGAGTAATTTAATCTAAGAGAGTGAGTCTGGCCCTCATTATGTAAATGAAATAACCTCATCTAGAAAGAAAGGCCGAGTGAGTAACACACACACACACACACACACACACACGTCCACACACACACACGTACGTACAGGCGGGCAAAGTAAATGGCCTTTTTTGACACCACATAGTAGCTTGTGTGTGTATGTATGTGTGTGTGTGTGTGTGTGTGTGTGTGTGTGTGTGTGTGTGTGTGTGTGTGTGTGTGTGTGTGCACCCAGAGACCTGTACGAGGCCTCAGCTCGCTCTGTTCAGCCCGTAACAGGGGGGCGAGTGTGTCACCGGGGAGAATGATCGATAGCTATTAAAACCCACCAGTGCCGCGATCCAGATGGAGGACCAGTTGTGTGTGTGTGTGTGTGTCCGTGTGTGTGTGTGTGTGTGTGTGTGTGTGTGTGTGTTTGGCTGTGATCAAGCACTGTGTTTGTACAGGTGGGACACTGTATGGCGGCGGCGCTAACCTGTTCCACTCCATTTACTGCTGCAAGCTGGGGGTGGTGGTGGGGAGGGGGGGACCTCACCAACCGCACAAGGTGTGTGTGAGTGTGTGTGTGTGTGTGTGTGTGTGTGTGTGTGTGTATGTGTGTGTGTGTGTGTGTGTGTGTGTGTGAGGAGGGCGCTGAGCGATTGTTTTAAGTCGAGCAGCAGTTTCAGTTTGTGGCTCGGAGCACCAAATGTCGACCATTTTTCAAAGTCATTTAGCGTACGAAACAAATATAAATCTTTCTTTTTGTTTAATTCGTGTCATTCTACATCATGGAGTCTGTGCTGACTGCGATGCAAACGCGTGAATACGTGACCCTCAGAGGCAGTGTAAACACGTGACTATGGTGAGCGGAAAAAAAAGAAGGTTATTTTGAATTCACGTTAGTGATGTTTAAGTTTTCCGCACTTATGTTACATTGCTTAAATTTGACTTATTTTACATCTAACTAAGTGATTTTGTTGTGAATACGTTATTATGACATGCAGAATGTCCTTACAATGTCGTGCTGTTTCAGGCCGTTCGCATCCACAGACGGCTGATCAGTGTCCCCGCTGTAGCAAGCTAGTAGCAATACTAGCTAGCGCTTCTGCTGCTACCGCCCGCTGCTGCTGCTACTGCCCGCGTCCCCTCTGCCCAAGTCGGGTGTCGAGCCTGGTCCTTCGGTGGTTTTCAGGGAGCTAAAGGAAGTTAGCGGGGAAGTGATGGAGCGCTAGCAGGAGCCCCAGCTGGCTACAGCGGGGAGCTAACGGGGACACTGACCGAAGGTAGTAGCGGCTTGTAACCCAAAATTTACGGTGTAAGAAGTGGACGTAGTCATCGTGAAGTGACTCACAGGTTTGAGGCCTTGAGTTCTGCGATTTCGCCGTCTCCATCTTGAATATCAGCCGTCACCATGTTGTTTTTCCGCAACCAATGAGGTTACCATATTTTGAATGCGGAGGAGTGATGAAGAGACGCTGTATACGTCTCTGGTAGCGGCAGCGACCTGTCAATCACCTTGTAGCCCCGCCCTAAAGCGTTCCCTGCTTTATGGTCTGTTTGACTCTAAATGAGCATAATTTACTAAATGAACATCATGCTGTATTGAAGAAGACTTGAAACTAGAGATTGAGACATAAACTCATGTTTACAATGTTTACTGAGGGAATACATCAAGAGAGAAGTAGAGTCATTTATATAGACTTCTATACAACCAGAGGAGTCGCCCCCTGGTGGCCAGGAGAGAGAATGCAGCTTTAACACATGAATCATTGACTTCTATACAACCAGAGGAGTCGCCCCCTGGTGGACAGTAGAGAGAATGCAGCTTTAACACATGAAGTATATACGTCTATACAACCAGAGGAGTCGCCCCCCTTGTGGTCAGTGAAGAGAATGCAGCTTTAACACATGAAGCATATACTTCTATACAACCAGAGGAGTCGACCCCCTTGTGGTCAGTGAAGAGAATGCAGCTTTAACACATGAAGCATATACTTCTATACAACCAGAGGAGTCGACCCCCTTGTGGTCAGTAGAAAGAATGCAGCTTTAACACATGCAGCATATACTTCTATACAACCAGAGGAGTCACCCCTGATGAACACTAGAGAGAATGCAGCTTTAACACATGAATCATTGACTTCTATACAACCAGAGGAGTCGCCCCCTGGTGGACAGTAGAGAGAATGCATCTTTAACACATGAAGTATATACGTCTATACAACCAGAGGAGTCGCCCCCCTTGTGGTCAGTGAAGAGAATGCAGCTTAACACATGAAGCATATACTTCTATACAACCAGAGGAGTCGACCCCCTTGTGGTCAGTGAAGAGAATGCAGCTTTAACACATGAAGCATATACTTCTATACAACCAGAGGAGTCGACCCCCTTGTGGTCAGTAGAAAGAATGCAGCTTTAACACATGCAGCATATACTTCTATACAACCAGAGGAGTCACCCCCTGGTGGTCAGGAGAGAGAATGCAGCTTTAACACATGAAGCATTGACTTCTATACAACCAGAGGAGTCGACCCCCTTGTGGTCAGGAGAGAGAATGCAGCTTTAACACATGCAGCATATACTTCTATACAACCAGAGGAGTCGCCCCCTGGTGGACAGTAGATAGAATGCAGATTTTAAGACACTTCCATATAACTTTTCAGAACCGGAGGTCGATATTTTCATAAACCTAACTTGTTGTTTGACCATATGGCGACACAAGCTGCTGGCTTTCGTAAGAAAAAGTAACTTTCTGTAGGAAATCATATGAACAGTTGTATCAGGATACGTTGGCTATTTATACGCCTCCCCATGAGATCAGTTTGTTCTCCGAAAGAAGGAAGAATAGAAGTTTGTTCTTTTTCATTTACTGAAGGAGAGAGGACATAAATACGGGTCAGAGAGAGCGAGAGAGAGAGAGAGAGAGAGAGAGAGAGAGAGAGAGAGAGAGGTTTCTACAAATATAACATGACTCACCGCACCGTGAATATTTTGCTTAAATTATATTCAGGCTTCATTGGATATATGATAAGAATAAGGGAACCAGATCTCGCACACTGCAGTCCTATGAAACAAGAGACATGCAACAAAAAAAGAACCCAGAATATTCTCTCTTCTCTAATGGTTCTTGCTCTCTCTCTCTCATGCACACATGTATGTGCACACTCACACGGAGAGAGGTCGTCCTCTGAGACACTATGAAACCTGATCACAGATCAATACTGTGTGGTGTTAGGGTGGTTGGGGGAGGGGATCAGGCTTTGGGTGGTTGTCTGGATGCTGGACGAGGGATTTGATCCCACTTTCACGCAGCAGTCAGACCATAGAAAATACTTCATTCTGATTGGGTGGCAGGTGGACACTAACTTTATCCAGATCAAGTGTATAACCGCTCCTTCTAGTGCATTTTAAATGGGGCTCAACGGTTCTGAAAACATATTTAATTGAGATTATTTTGACTGATATTGCAACTGCGATGTGATTTGAAATATTGCGATATTTTTCATTGTCATTGAAAAGCCTGGTAATATTGTCATGGTGGTACTATATTACATTTAAAATGGCACTTTGACAGACATTTCCCCTTGGATGCCATAGCACGATCTCGATAAATTAAGAAATTTAAAACGTGCAGCCTTAGTTTTAAAACAAGACGAGCAGCCGATGACAACTAAAAGAGACAATTATGGAATAACGGTTCATGCTAAAACACAGTGTAACAGTACACAAAGTAGAGAATGGTAATAAAGTCAGAAACCTGGCTTAGTAATGTCAGTTATACAGCAATATCTATAATGTTTGCGTACATTACCGTAAAAGTCTGGTTACAAGCCGCTCCTACTGCCGGTCAGTGTCCCCGCTGTAGCAAGCTAGGAGCAGCGCTAGCTAGCGCTGTTGCTAGCTCCCCGCTGCTGCTGCTACTGCCCGCATCCCCTCTGCCCAAGTCGGGTGTCGAGCCGGGGCTGGTCCCACTACTTTCGGTGGTTATCGGGGAGCTAGCGGAAGTTAGCGGAGAACTAGCGGAGTGCTAGCAGGAGCGCTAGCAGGAGCATTAGCTGGCTACAGCAGGGAGCTAACGGGGACACTGACCGAAGGTAGTAGCGGCTTGTAACCCGACTTTTACGGTAGTCACCAGCTGGTCATACCAGACCAAGTGGGGCAAGTGCATCAAATTGTGTATTACGACTAATAACTTAAAGTTTTATTTTTGAAAGAGGAAGAGTGTATTATTTCTTCTAAACTAATTTTCAGCTGTCGAAGTAAACGTGTCAATGTGTGTTTGTTTGGCGCTTGGTTGGGCGAGGCTGAAGCAGCGGGACATAGTCGAGTGACTGTAGCAGATTCTGTGTTACCTCAGTCGCTACCTGTAGCTGTCAGCGTGTGTGCGCGCATGTGTGTGTGTGTGTGTGTGTGTGTGTGTGTGTTGGAACGTGACTCCCCTTCAGAGTCAACAATGAAACAATGAATCTCATTCTCTCATTTTTATTTTTCCCCTCCTGCGCTTTTTTTTTTTTTTTTTTTTAACGTTCAACCCATTTCTTGTCAAAATGATACACTTCTTCTTTCCCACATCTCAATCCTCAGCGTTTCCTCTCCTCCTCCCCGGCTCTCGGGTATCGCCGCCGAGAGATTACAGCCAATAAATATGCCGGTCGCCCTGTTGCCGTGCCGACCCGGCAACAAATATTTGGAGCTATGTGGCACCTTCCACCAACATTCCAGGATCTGCTGTTTTGGAAAGTTCTTCTGTCGGCCGTCCTTCTCCCCTCCTTCTTTCCTTCACTCTCCATCCAACTCTCATCAGCCCTTCCCCTCTCTCTCTCTCTCTCTCTCTCTCTCTCTCTCTCCTTTCACTGTCTCCCTCATTCTCTTCTCTGCCTCCCTCTCGATAAATGGCCTCTTTGTCTCGTGGCGAGATGAACTTGAAAACAGTAGTTGGGACGAGTGGTTCTGCCTCACAGGGACTGGAACACAGAGCTGCAGGAACGAGTCCCAAAACCCTGGGAATTAGTTTCGAGTGCTTTTTTTTATTCTTCCGGTTCCTTCGTCTCCAAATGCAAATGTTTTTTTAAATTTAATTTTATGTGCTTTTGGTTAGGTGCCTGAAATAAGGTCTGTGGTTAACGCAAGCTTAAAGAGATTTTAAGGTTTTATTATACGGTATAAAAAAATACGTCAGTAAATATTCCTCTGGTGAATTAAGAAGCTTTTACGTGTCTTGAAAAAGTGTGTAGTGGAGACGAGTAAACGTCCTCATAAGTCATGTGACTGAGGTGTAGTCAGTTTAGCTTACTGTCAATCACAGTAAGCCCCGCCCTAAAGCATCCCCTGCTTTATGGTCTGTTTGACTCTAAATTATCATAATTTACTAAATGAACATCATGCTGTATAAACTCATGTTTACAATGTTTACTGAGGGAATAAATCAAGAGAGAAGTAGAGTCATTTATATAGACTTCTATACAACCAGAGGAGTCGCCCCATGGTGGTCAGTAGAGAGAATGCAGCTTTAACACATGAAGCATAAACTTCTATACAATCAGAGGAGTCGCCCCCTGGTGGTCAGGAGAGAGAATGCAGCTTTAACACATGAAACATATACTTCTATACAACCAGAGGAGTCAACCCCTGATGGACATTAGAGAGAATGCAGCTTTAACACATGAAGCATAGACTTCTATACAACCAGAGGAGTCGTCCCCCTGATGGACATTAGAGAGAATGCAGGTTTTAAGACACTTCCGGATTGGCTTCATTCAGCAGAACCGGAGGTTCAGATAATGCAGATAATATTTGAATGACTGCTATTTTTATGTGCAAGACTTTAACATGCACATGAGTATTTTTACATTGAGGTATTGTTACTTTAGGATGTGGAAGGATGTGAGTAATTCAATAATTCAACACTGTCACGAACACAGTTTTAAAACTGGGCACTTTACTGTCGTATATACAGGACAATAAATGCAAGCTTGCAGCAGGCATTGAGTTTCAGAGTCGTAAGACTAACTTGACAACTTCCCCTAATTGATATGCCGCTTCAATTTTGTTTCCAGCTTTCCTTCCTGTTCGCGCTCCACAAATCTCAATCGAGGATCAGAGAGAAAGTTATGACTTTGCCGAGTTACCGGCGGGCTGCTGAGAGGCGATCAATTTGTTTGAGCGCGCTATCTGAGACTTCTGACAAGTGATATACAAGCGGAGCCCGGGAATGTGCCTACCTCAGGATTTACGTGCCGGCTCGCACACACACACACACACACACACACACACACACACACACACACACACACACACACACACACACACACACCTACCTACAGTGCACACAGTCAGTAGCAGGTGGCAGAGTGCAGTCCGGCTGCATGCATGCAGTTCATCTGGAGGGTTTTTACACCACGATGTGACACGTGTACTAGTACATACATGTCCACGATATGAAGCACGGGTTGTTTCCTCGTTGGTAGTCATGAAACGACTTTGCTCCGGCTGTTGCTCTATCGATCAGCAGTCCGAACTGACCGAGAGAGAGAGAGAGAGAGAGAGAGACAGCGGGCACTGTTGTCGTAAATTGAGCTTTTTTAGCGTCCTGTTACTGTTCAGGGTCGCATGAGATCGATGCCGGCGGACGGTGTCTGGTTCGCTGCCAGTGTTTTTGTCTGATGAACAGAGTCTTTAATGTGTCCTTTGTGTTTTATGTGTGCCGGTGACCTTCTATGTACGTGTAAATCAGCACGAGTCAATCATCCGTGTCGGGGCAAGACTTAGTTGTGGAGCCTCATTTCAGTCTCTAGTTTTGTGTCACTTCTTGTAAAAATGTATTGTTTTAGTTTATTTTGCCACTTTGTGTGGTTGATTTGCATCTCTTTGTGTCTCCTTGTAGTCATTGTGAGTCTCTGTGAAGTTGTTTTGAGTCTATTTGAAGGATCTTTGTGTCTCTGTGTGGTTGTTTTGCCCCTTTTCATTGTCGTTTGTGGTCCCTTTGCAGCTGTTTTGCATCTCTTTGTAGTTGTTTTGGTCTACTTATACTCTTTCTGTTTCTCTTTACAGTCATTTCATGTTTATTTGTGGTCAATCTGAGTCTCTTCCTGGTTGGTATGTGACATTTTGTAAGTGAAGGCCAGGGGGTCCGACACCCTGAGCCCTTTGGCCTGCACCCAGTCGGCCCGTTTAGGAACCCATCCACAGCGATGAGAGCGATTAATATCTCACAATCTTGCAGCATGTAGTGTGTGTGTGTCTGTGTGTGTCTGTGTGTGTGTACATCATTTGAGTTTGAGGTGTCTGCAATCAGTAGATAACTCTGTGGAATGCACTTCCGCCCTCTCAACCAATCATTAATCTGTATTTACTCAGGGTAGCTCGGGGCTCTCTGGCCGTGAGAAATATTTCCCAATTCACCTCTCGACGTTAGCACACGTGTGTGTGTGTGTGTGTGCAGTCAGACTGGTTTGTCAGAGAGGAATTTAAAAAGTCTCAGCCGAAACTGACACATGTGCTCTCTGTGTTCCACATACAAACACACACCAGTGATTGAGCGAGCGGTTGGAATTTTGTCTGCACTTAAAGTCCCGCCTCTAGAAGGTTAAGGGCTATGGCTCTTATCACACACTGAGACTGTGCGTGCGTGTGCGCTCAGTCTCAGTGTGTGCTTGTATAACCCTCTGCATGTGTGTGTGTGTGTGTGTGTGTGCGTGCATTTTTTGAGAAAACACAGACTGGCCCGTGGGACCGCTCAGGCTGTGTGTTTTGGCTCTGTCAGGCAGACCATTACTATGGCGTCGAAGGTCAGGTGGTCCGGCCAGAAGGCCCAGATATATTTGTGTGTTTGAATTTGGCATGCAGGCCTGATGCGTGACCTCTCTTCTGGGAGGTTCATGTGCACTTCCTCAGCTCCCAGTGGGTTTCGTGGGATTCTCGAGACACTTCCCAAAAGCGTTTGTGCACATCTTTGGGCGGACCACCCTCTGGTTTCACACCTGGTACTCCCTGAAATAAAGCATGCTTAAAGCAACACCTTTATCACTCACCTGTGTCAAGGAGATTAAAAGCAGCTGTAGAAACTCAAATATGAACACGTTTTAAAACCAGTCCTCTTTTTCTCCAGGACCAATGAGCTACTACTATTGACTTTGGCAAACACGTTATCTGTCGCAGAGAAATCGCTTTCACATGATACATGGATAAATATTTTACAAATCACAATATTAAAGGACAAACATTCATGTTCAATGTCAAGAGACTGAATGACTAAGCGTTCTTTAGATCGATAATTACATATATTTACAAGTCTTGGTGAATAAGGAAACTTCAGTGATGTTAATAACTCATGTCATAACTCAACAACAATACTCATGGATGGAGGACTGAATGGGCCAACCACAAAGAGACACAAAACAACCACAAAGATATGCAAAATAACCACAAAGAGACACAAAACAACCACAAAGATATGCAAAAGAACCACAAAGACACAAAACAACTACAAAGATATGCAAAAGAACCACAAAGAGACACAAAACAACCACAAAGATATGCAAAAGAACCACAAAAAGACACAAAACAACTACAAAGATATGCAAAATAACTACAACGAGACACAAAACAACTACAAAGAGACACACAACAGCCACAAAGAGACAAAACAACCACAAAGAGACACAAAACAACTACAATAAATACAAAATGACCATTTAGAGACACAAAACAACCACAAAGAGACACAAACAACCACAAAGAGACACAAAACAACTACAATAAGACACAAAACAACCACAACGAGACGCAACATCTACAAAGAGACACAAAACAGCTATAATAAACACAAAATTACCATTTTTTAGAGAGACAAAACCACTACAAAGAGATTAAAAAAACAGCTCCAGAGACATAATGCAACAAAATGGCCATGAAGGGACAACTAAAAGAGAATGAACAACTATGATGGTTGTGTGTCTTGCTTCTACGTAGGAGAGGTGATGGGGCCTTTTTCATGTCAGTTTCCAGGGGCCCATTGACTCACAATCCGCCCACGACAAAACTAAAACTACAACCCAAACCAGTGGTGAAGCTAATAGCAGCATTATAATGCTCATCCTGCTAATAGAAGCTCTTTAATCACGTTGCGATAGCAGATAATGAAAGCTCTGTTTCCACTCAGCACTAATAGACATGTGTGTTGGCAGACGGGAGAAAGTCGTCCCGCCCCCACAGGTTACCTGAGGTCAACCAGCAGCCGGGCTGACCCACTATCTCGCTTCTTCTCCTCTCATTGTCTCTCTCTGCTCCTCAGTACCGCCTCTCCGGCTTCCTCAGCCTTTTTTTTTTTTTTTTATCAGGTGTCGTCATGCCTTTTAGCCGGCAATGTTTAATAATGAATGTCCCGGGGTCTGTGTTTCTCTGTGTTTTGTTCCTCCCTCTTTGAATCCAGGTCAACAACCATGTAAATCCCGGGTAACGGATTCCTCCGTGGTTCTGTGCAGCCCCGCTCGCCTCCCTGGTTTCTGCACGCAAAGGTTTCGTGCAGACTTATCGCAGCTTTACTTGGGCATGTGGATCTGTTTGGCCTGCGAAGCTTTTGTTAAAAATGTGCACATTCTTGGAGTCACAGTTAATCCAAGGGTGCTTTTAAAAGCCGACATGTAGTCAGTTTTCATCAAATTCTGGTGAGTTCGTTCGGGCAGTTATGAACGCAGTAATCATACTCTGGTGCCGGCCAAAACGACCGGTCCGAGTCGGCTTCAGAGAGGTGGTCCCAGACCGTTTCCAAGGCAGTGGAGCTGACAACATATTCCAACCCAATTGCAGGAAGTGAACCAAACCACTGCCTGCCTACCCGGGCATTGGTTGGATGCAGGTAAACGACCGGTTAACGGGACATCACGAGACTTCTGCAGAAGTGCAATTCTTTTGGGTTGGTATCGAGAGAGAGAGCATACAGAATATGCAAAATAAAGTCCAGAAACATTGTGACGTTGATGAAGTCATGCGAGGTGAACCGGAGGAGAAGGTAATCGTACGTATATCTTGTCGAGTGAGAAATCTTCGACAGCAATATGTCAAACGGACTAATGGCTTGTGAAAGAGCCCTAAGGGTCCCTCTGTCTCCTCATGTCTCCGTTTGTAACTGTTAACCATTAAAGCAGTAGATTCACATGTTTGGTAAATACTTGTTTGATGAGAAGATCGATAGAACTTAAATACGGAGCTTCAGCCGACGGCCAGCAAACAAAACAAAACAAGACAAATCAGCCGAAGAGCACCTCTACGGCTTACTAATTAAAGACGCCATGTTGAGCACTATATTGCTCCCTGTATTGTTTGTCTTGCGTACGTACACGAGGACTCACGTGAGACACCTTCCACATTCCCGCCAATGGTTTCCCACTATTTCCCACCACGTAACGATAACGTGCCACGATACACTTGAATGCACCAACAAAAGGTCCGAAGAAGAAGAAGACTGCTAGCCAGCAAACATGGATGCAAACAATGCAGGATTACAAATGGTCCGCCAAAATTGGATTTGCAAATATTTTACGAAAAATACAGCCAAGCGTGGCTAGCAACTTTATCGCCGTTGAAGTGTCGCTCAATTGCTCGTTGACGTAGTAGTTGTGTCCTTAAATATCACTGGGAACTGGCTCACAATTTTTTTTTTTAAACCAGAACACAAACATATGATTGGCGGATACTAAATAGCGTCATTGGAAACCTTAAAGAAAGTTGAGACCGGCTCAACTTTGATTTGTGGCGCGTCAGGTTGTCAAGCGTCAGCAGCTCGTAGCCGTAGAAAATGACGTGTGCGCCTTTCGTGTGTCTGCTTCCTCCGCTTTAAAACGTTCTCACGGCCTTCTCCGTATGTGTCATCCTTTCCTTTCAACCGTGTCCCAGATTAACAGAAGCTGTCAAGGCTGCAGCTGCGCGACATAAACGCCGTATTTACGTTTGTCAGGACTTCTCGGCTCTTATTTGTGAGCAAATTAAAGCTAGTGGCGGTAAGTGAAATGCACCTGATTGATAAATGCCCTTTAATTGCCTAATTGTGTGAAGTCTGTCGGGCCCACATTGCTAAATGGCGTTCCCAGACTGATGTGCATTCAAACTGGCAGCGCGAGGAAGTCGTTTTGGCGTAATAGCGACAAATGAGTGGGCCGACTGGCACTAATTACCCATTGTGTGTGTGTGTGTGTGTGTGTGTGTGCGTCAGAGTGTGAGTCCCTGACAGGCCGGGTAGAGACACCTACGACAACACAGCTGTGTCTTATTCCCCCGGGTCAGGGAGTGATTACATTGGAACTGAATGACTCCATTTTCATTATTGCTTTCCCCATTTAAAAATATATATATTTATTCATATCTTAGTATTAAATCTCATCTTTACTTCTGCCCATTGTGTTCTCTCCGTCTGGCTTTCGTGGGCCGGAGAAACGGAGAGACAGATGGAGGCGGAGGACAGACGTCACTGTCAGTCGACGTAGGAGCTCTCACACACACACACACACACACACACACACACACACACACACACACACTTTCATTCTGCTCGTCGCACAAAAAAAACGCCCCGTCGTCTCCGTCTGTCTGGGTGCCGTGCCGGGTAGCAGTGGGCGCGTGATGTCACAGTGGAGTGGGGGAGTGGGATTCCACTGGTTGCCTTTGACGCGCTCCGCCCATGTTTTTTTCGTGAGGGGGACATATTTTTGTGTGTGTGTGTGTTTGTTCTTTTTGCACAGCCGAGAAGCGAAACCCTCGCCACCGAAAGAACAAGGCCTCACGTGGCCTTGTTCTTCTTTTTTTTCTTCTTCTGTTGACGCGCCTGCTCTATTTTGCAGCAACGGTTACATGCTTGTTTAGATATCCCATATGATTAATAAAACGCGTGTGGAATGCACCCTCCACCCATAACCTGTTGGCACAACGGGCCGCGACGGCAGCGTCTCGCAGCCGTGTGCCGGTGAGCTCCGACATGCTCTCGGCTCTCGGCTGTGCCTGTACGCACCGCGGTGGATACATGCTGGAGGGGATCGATGCAAACAAATCCCCGACATGAGGACCGGCCTCCGGTGTGGGTTCTGCCTCTTTCAAGAGCAGCAGGAAGGACTCACAATGAAACCTCTCAGGCTGCTTCCTCTCTGTGCAGAGACTCTGAAAAAAGGAGGCGCGGTGCCAGTTCCTCCTCCTCTAGCCCAAGGTGTTTTTTTTTTAAATTTGTTTTTCACGAACTGCTCAAGAGTTTAGAAACATACGGAGCAAATAGTTTGATGGGCTGCTGACTGATTGATTGATGACTTTGTTTGTGAAGGTGCTGTGAAAGCTGTTCAGGTGTTACATCAGTACATAATAAAAACACAGCTATTTTCGCGGCAGTTTTTTTCGCCACGTCCCAGATGCGCAAACCCGGTCGAGTGCACTTTATTCCGAGGGAAAAGGGCGCTGATGCACACACTCCAGTCATTGTGCTCGCCCGCACCTGAAAGCTGTGTTTATTTTCCCCGCCGCCGCCGCCGCCGCACTTGCAAGCTCTGCTCTGCGCGGCCGGTGCAGAGAGCGACTTCCTGAGGCTCCTATCCGAGCTTCCTGTCTGAAAAGTCAGAGGTTATCTGCGAAACCCCGCCCCCTTTCAACCCACACGGGTCCACGCAGCTGTTTCCTCTGGTGATTATGGATCGGATCGGAACGAAGGCCACCAAAAGAGTAAAAGTCGCTGGAAGAATAGTTTTTACGGCAAAGTTTCCTGTCGAGCCGGGAGGATGCTTCTCTTTGTCTGATCTGCTCCCCGACTCCTGGTTGGACATCAGTGTGAGTGTGTGTGTGTGTGTGTGTGTGTGTGTGTGTGTGTAGAAGGGGTGTGGTCATCGCCCCAAGGGAGAACTAGTACATTAACAACCACAAAGAGACACAAAACAACCACAAAGAGACACAGAACAACTACAATAAATACAAAATGACAATTTAGAGACACAAAACAACCAGAAAGAGATGCAAACAAACCACAAAGAGACACACAACAACCAGAAAGAGACACACAACAACCACAAAGAGACACACAACAACCACAAAGAGACACAAAACAACCACAAAGAGACACAAAACAACCACAAAGAGACACACAACAACCACACACAGACGCAAAACAACTACAATAAATACAAAATGACAATTTAGAGACACAAAACAACCACAAAGAGATGCAAACAAACCACAAAGAGACACACAACAACCAGAAAGAGACACACAACAACCACAAAGAGACACAAAACAACCACAAAGAGACACAGAACAACTACAATAAATACAAAATGACCATTTAAAGACACAAAACAACCACAACGAGACACAAAACAACTACAAAGAGACACACAACAACCGCAAAGAGACACAAAACAACTACAAAGAGACACACAACAACCACAACGAGACACAAAACAACTACAAAGAGACACACAACAACCGCAAAGAGACACAAAACAACTACAAAGAGACACACAACAACCACAAAGAGACACAAAACAACTACAAAGAGACACAAAACAACCACAACGAGACACAAAATCTACAAAGAGTCACAAAACACCTATAATAAACACAAAATGTATCCAAATGAAGTGTGTTTGAGTCAGTGTGTATCTCTATGTGTGTGTGTGTGTGTGTGTGTGTTTGAACATCTGCTCCTCGTTGGCTGTGTTTCCCCTCCTCTGCTTGGCCCACCCTTGAGGGCGGGTGCCCGGACACCCCGAGCTCCTCTGCAGTTTGTTTACGAAGAAACAGATGAAGATGATGGAGCGAAGAAGAGACGAAGAGAGAGAACGGACGTTTTCAGTAGAGAGAGAGAGCGGTGTTGTCATCGTCAAAGGGATTAGCATCAGTTGATTTAAAGTTCTTTCTGTTCCCACTTTTCTTATCCCCCGTCTTCTTTCCTCCTCCTCCCGCTTTGTCTCCCTCCGCTCGTCTCCTTCCTTCCCCCTCTGCGTTTCTCCCGTGGCCTCGCTGGATCCATCCTCCTCCCTCGGGGCAGCAGATGTCGGGTCCGCGTCCAGATGTTTTCTGTTCGCCTCTCTCCGATCATCGCGAGCGAACCCTCGTACAGTAAACACTTCTCAGAGAGGCCTCCTCCGCTCCTCGGCTGCCACGCCGCACAGCGAGCCGGGCGCTGGGAAGAAAGACGGCGGCGTGCTATCGGGAGAGAAAGAGATTAAGAGCATGAAAGACTTTTAATCCGATGCCACCTACACATCGGACTTGTTGCTGAAAGCGACAGCTGTTTTTGTCCTCTCTCTGTTTATAACACACACACTGACGGGCCTGCATCGTGTCGTACGCGCAACTAGATTTTTGGGACGTGATCTTTTTTGTTTTATCGTTTTGTATTTGACGTTTATCTGCGATGTAATAATTCTGTCCCCCGCCGCGCTCTCACACGCAGCCACGAAGGGAAACATCGGCTATTAATATTGAGCAACTCGGCAGTGAGATATCAATAACAAGACCATAAAAAAAATTCTTTCTGCATCTCACCTGGCTTGTTCTGGCTTGGCAGTTTGGCAGGAGAGGAGCGTACATACCAGCACAGAGACAACAACGCATGCTTTCACACCTCCGTACAATCATTTACGCTATTTATATGTGTGTGTGTGTGTGTGTGCAGGGCCGGAGATTGCTATAGACGAACTAGGCGACTGCCTAGGGCGACAAATGGGTTGGGGGCGCCCTCACAGCGCACATTTCAGCACTGTGAGCAATTCGCGACCACGGGCGCTGGCTCCCGCGAGCAGGGACCAAGACACGTCACATCAAAGATGTTCTATTACGGAGATGACAACAACTCGGCCAAAAATCAGAATTTTTTGTCGAGAAAACGGGACGCTGATTGGCCAAGACTCGACACGTCACATCAAAGATCTTCTATTGTAAAGATGACTCACTCCAAAAAAATAAATCGTTTGTGCGGTCTGAAAAATGTGCGCGATCTGAAAAATCTATTGCGCGGCCACTTTGACTGGCCCCTGACATTTGCAAAAATGAAGCGGTCTAAACCATCTGGAGCACAGGGACGAAAACGAAAAAAGGAAGAAGAGGAAAAGAAAGTCAAGTATAGGTTTGTTCAATAAACATATTTGAAAAAAAGAGTGTTTTGCACAGTTTATGGAGTTAATTTAATCCTAACTTTGAGTGTGTAATAAATTATTTAAAATAATAAAAAAGAAAATGTTCTGAAACTATTCTGGTGTTTGTTGTCCATGCACCATTTATTGTTGAACTGCAATGTAGAATAGTAGAATTATAAGTGGGTGAAAAACTGCTATGCAAAGTAAAGCAGTTAAGTTAATATATGTCTCTTCAGTGATGTAAAGTATTGTGTGTCTGTGGGGGGGGCGCAAAACTCAATCTCGCCTAGGGCAACCGAAGGGCTAGAGGCCCTGTGTGTGTGTGTGTGTGTGTGTGTGTGTGTGTGTGTGTGTGTGTGCACAATTGTTCTTTATACATATGTTGAATCTCTGAACAATGCATATTTTAAACCCCATTATATTCAACATTGGTTTAGTTACCGAACAATAAAATATGCATATTTTTTGGGAACATCGCATGGTCAGTAATGTTGGTTTCATGAGTCGACTTTGGTCAGAACTGAAATATCTGAAATATCTCACCGACCGCTGAATGGATCGGCATGAAATATTGTGCAGATGTTCACGATCCTTCGTGTCACGAACAGGACTCGAACCTAAATGCAGAAAGTTGAGGAGGCTGAAGGATTATTGAGAGGGAAATAGTTTATATTTTGGCAGGGGGGCGGTCAAATTAAGGCCGACCCGGTCCGGTCACCGGGCAGAACATGCTGACAGCAGGATGAGGACGACCTGACCGAAGAACAAAGGAAGCGGGCCGGCCTGCGTAACGAACGAACTGATTGGGGAAGTGGGAACAGGTGAGGAGGCCTGGTGAGTGCGGGGTTAACGAGGGACAGGTGATACTAATCAGGGGCCGGGCAGACGATCAAAACTGGCGGGAAAAAATAAAAATAAAACACACAAAGGCAGGAAGTGATCTGAAGCAAGTGAAACAGGAAACACGAACGACGTCGCTGAACCAAAGGAGGAGACATCACGGAGTCCTCATGACGCTGACGGTCCAGTGAGTGACAACGTGAACTCCGGGACTCCGGCACGGAGGTGCGACCCTCCGCCCGACGACGTGGCACCTTTATGCCAACGAGGGTGGGTCGTCCTCTCCTCTCCTCCTCCACTCTCGTCTTGTACAACATGTTCTACCCGCTCTGTGTTATATCTGGCTGATGGATGGCCCGCCGTAGATCACAGTTTATTACTTCCACAGATCTTTTTTATTTATTTTTTGGGACGTGGACACAAATCAACCCTCCTCTTCGTGCTTTCCTCCTTTCAAACTTTTGGCAATCCCGCTGCTGTAATTCTTTCCCTCCCCGTTGGTTTCTCCTCTGGTTGCTATCCCCCCCACTCGCTCTAACCCCGCCCGCCCATCACTTATCCAGGTGATGACATTCATCTCATGTCGCGGCAGGACAGGCCCCTCTGTGTGATGTCCAGGTACTTAATCCGTCCTCTTATATCCAGTTAGCCCCCGTTATCCCTCTGACATGCTGGGCTCGGTGAGTGAGGCCGTCTGACAGCTGCTGGGGTGACGGCCCCACCCCACCTACTCCCCTCTGAACACACTTAAATTAACTCTCACCATTGAATGCCTAATCTGGTTATCTCGTCCTTTCACTTCCAATAAAAAAACACACAGTGTTTGAAGACAATGAGAATCAATAAATATTGTTTTTTTGTCCCTCGTCGCTGCGGGAGTCTGAGCCGAGTTTCCTGATTTGTGCGGGGATCCGAACACAATGCGATTACTTCTGAAGGTCATATGTTCTTGAAACCATTTAAAAGTTCCTCCCGGTTGAGCCGTGCCTGGAAATAGTGAGTGAGGACTTTCACAATGCTGCTGGCAGCAGGAAATATCAACGTGTTTTAGCTCCAAATGCCCATTGGAGGAAAAGCCCCCTGACGTGGTGAAAACGTGTTCGTGGTGGATAAAGCATCAGTGCTAGTAAGCACTGTGAATCCGCGTGCATGCTTAAAGTAGAAGAAGCACGCACACACACACATAAACACACACCAAGACACACTTATTCACTCCACTGAGTGGTTCTGAGAAGGAGCAACGCTCTCCATAAAGTACTGAGTCATGAGTACGGCCCAGAATTCAATCATCGTTTTCCCTCCAGTCTCTGAGCTTGATTCCCATCAGACACACACCCACACACACACAAGGTACATTTCCCCATCAACAAATCACTATTATCCAATGCTGGTTGATAGCTAATGAATTTACATGCCTGCCTTGCGATAGGCTTCTTAAATCTCGTATAAAACACACGCGTGTTGAGCAAGTGTGTGTGTGTGTGTGTGTGTGTGTGTGTGTGTGTGCCCTTGGGTATATCAGTAATGAAATAAAAAAGGCAGATTTCATGGCAACTGCTTCCAGCACAAGTCCCATCCCATAAATTGGCCGTCCTCCATCTTATTGTTTTAAATGGCCGGAGTGGAGAGAGATGGAAGCTTAAAATCCAGAGATTAGAGAGGAAGGAGGAAAGAAAGGATTAAAGGAGGAGTTGGAGGATGGATACGATTAAAGATGGACAAATTATGAAACAGCATTTTCACATTTATTTGGTTTAGGATTTCCAGAAAGTGTATTCAGTTGAATAGCTGCCAGTTCTCCAGCTTAATCACCAGGTTTGGTGAAGACCTATTTTTTTGCTTTCAGATTTGATTTCGCCTAAATCGGCCTCGAAGCAAGTATACGTTTGAGAGCGGGAGGAGAGAGACAGAAACGTGTCGTGGGATGCGTTTGTGATCGGGAGGAGGAGGAGGAGGAGGAGGGCTGATGAGGAGGAGGACAAGATGCAGAGATGGTGGAGTGGAGGGAGGGGGAATCCCACAGGGAGGTTCATCTGTCCACGTAAGTAATGAAAAGATAGTCATCCATGTACTGGCCTAATGTGGTGTATCGATGAACAGCTAACAACCCCCCCCTCTCTCCTCTCTCTCTCTCTCTCTCCCTGTCTCTCTCTCTCTCTCTCTCACTCTCTCTCTCTCTCTCTCTCTAATCACTTGTGTGCAGCAGCAGAGAGGTTACAGGCTTTGTTGAGGTCTCCCTGCCTGGAGGCAAACCAAAGCCTTTCAACTTGGTGGCTTGTGGACCACCCTACACCGCACTGGTATGCACTCTATCCCCCTCTATCCCCCTCTATCCCTCTCTATCCCCAGCTCTGTAGCAGAGGTCAGAGGTCAGGAGCTGGCAGGTGATTGGATGTTGTTGCGGTAAGGGAATACTGGGCCGCTAAGTGCTGCGAAAACACCAACTGTCTCTGATATTACTGGCCACAGGCCTTTAGCCTACCAGTGTGTGTGTGTGTGTGTGTGTGTGTGTGTGTGTGTGTGTGTGTGTGTGTAGGTCAAAAAGGGACAAGGACCAGATTTCTGTCTTGAACTAGACCTTGTGAACACACAACCCACCTGGAAATTAACAGGATCCATGTGTGTGTGTGTGTGTGTGTGTGTGTGTGTGTGTGTGTGTGCACACGATACTTTATAAAAGCCACATTGCTGGCTCCAATATGTAAAAATATCAACAGATTATATCTGCCATGAAAGTAAGTTATGGTCGGAGCCTTAAAGCAGACCGACAGTAACAGTTGGAGATGCGCACACATTCAGACAGTTTAGTCGCTGGAGAACTTAAGTCAGGGGAATGCAGACAGACGCTCCAGTAATGTTTTTGATGACCCGGCTGTGGCCACCGCGTAAACTATCACGGCTGGACGAGTGCCGGCTATAGGAGCCGAGGAGAAGAGCTTCCAAAAAGGCAAACTAGGAAATATTGCATTTTTTTTCCCAAAAGGAATTCTGCAGAGCACCGTCCGGGTCATCATTGGTGCTAAAAGAAAGTTGGTCCTACGGTTCTCATTGGTTGTTCGTAGAGCAATGCACTGTAAAAGCCTTCAAAACGTTGCACACTGGCAGCGATGCAAATTTGTGACGATAAAAAGGTTTGAATAGATTTGTGCTCCAAGATCCGATTGACCCGGTCGGCAGTCTCTCTGAGGTAAACTGTGGTGTAGCCTCAGCTACTGTCAGCTGTTTTATTGAGTTTCCTTTTGGAGAAATGCTCTGAACCAATTCTAGTTCCCTCTGGTAAACCGTTTCACAGTGTATAAGGCTTTTATTGTGAAAGGTCAGACTGGAAGGAGTGGCTCTGGTTGCTGAATACTATAGTGTACGTTTTGAATACGCCCATTCAACACGACGTGATTGGTTGATGCTTTTATTCGTGGTTGCTAAAGATTTACTTGTTATTTTCCAGGTATATGTTTTGGTGTTTGAAGTGCAAAATGTATAACACTTGTGATGGAACTGAAAAAAGTAGGAAAGATATGGAATAAACTGACCAATGGAGGTTTAAAATGAACACACCTCTCCCTCCATTCGTCGCACAATTTGATGTGTCACACAGGTGGTAGGGAGCAGGAGAAAAAAAGATTTAATGGCACATAATGAATAGAAAGAATCTGAAGAAAAGTTACACCCTTGCCTCTAAAACCAGCTTTGTGTGTGTGTGTGTGTGTGTGTGTGTGTGTGTGTGTGTGTGTGTGTGTGTCAGGCCACTCAGGGAGGACGCGTGGCGCGACACTCGCGTTCGTAGGTGTTTGACTCAGACTTTTGGTCGACGGACAAACGAGACGCACACGATCGGTGTTTTCCTCCGGCTGAAGGTTGCGGACTGAGAGGACTCTCTGGTAATTACGGGTCTATTCTCATCACTCTTCATCTGAAGGCTAAAGTGCTCTCTTGGCGCTCCCTCCTCCACTTTAGTTTGATTGAAAAGACTCTCAAGCGGACACGGCTTTCCAACGCGGTTTAGCTCAAACGCGTACGCCAGCATGCATGTGCACGTGCACGGCGAGCACATGCAAAACCACGCCGCAGCTGTTCATGCACCATATATATATATATATATATATCATTTTATTTTTATGAGCACACAATGCTCTCTTGGCAGCGCCTCGGCTCCCCAAAGTTCAAGCGCCCTATAGACGACGTGCTGGGTGAACGCCAAGCGGACTCATGCACACACACACACACACCCACACACGGCGCCCTGATCCGCCCGGCGCCCTCGCCAACTGTTTCATGCAACGGGGGGGAAGCTCACGTATGCACGCTCCGCTCATATAGGTGTGAGGGGGGCTGGGGGGGGGGCGGAGCTATCGAGGCCCACGGGAGTGCAGAATGAAAAGGTAGAGCGGAAAAAGGGGGCGTGAACGATTTAAACGTCGGAGCAGCCGAACAAACCCGGCGACCCCACTTTGTTTTCTCCCCTCTCCTCTCTGATGGTTGTCCTCTTTTTGGCAGTAGCGAAACATCTCCATCACAACCCCGGGGGCCCCGCCCATTCTCTCTCAGCCTCACCTAGCATACCAAACCATGTGGTCCCGGTCCAGCGGAGCAGCGTGAGCCGGCGCCGCGGGAGGCCAACGCTCTCCTCTGAAACTCTGGAAAAACTTTTACAGCTCCATGATATTTTAAAAACCCTCATTTCATGAAGCGGTCACGTTCTTTCTGCATGTGGCACAGACGTTTAATCGCAGCGTTGCCACTGCTATCTTGTTCTTATCCCCTCCTCCCCTCTATCTCGTTCCCTTTCTGTGCTTTCTCTTTCCCCCACCTTCACCCCTCACACCCACTCCGCCGCCGCAAACCTCCACCGCGCGCTGCCTCCTCGTCTCGCTGGCTCTCTGTAACAAAATCAGGGGCTTAGAGAGCAGTCAGTGCCGAGATCCTCCACAATGTGAAGCAGATGTGTGACACACACACACACACACACACACACACGTGCACACACACACACACACACACGTGGAAGAGCAGCCTGGAGCATTTTGGGCCAGAGGGTGGAGAGAAGTAAGCAGAAACAGCTCTGTTGCTAGGCCACGGACAAAATAAAACAGACGCGGAAAACTGCGGACTGGAGCTGAAACAGGCGGTTTGTTTCACACACACACACACACACACACACATACACACACACTAACCGACTGTCAGGACTGGAAAACAATGTTTTGGGAGAGGCCTGGGAAAGCGGACGAGTCGACCTCGTGGACTTTTCGCATCTTTGTCGTGTCAGATTTCTGTGTGTGTCTCGTGTTCAGCAGTTTGCCCACAATCAGGTTTAAAGATGGCTTCAGAAATCTGCTGCTGATTATGTTTCAGTGCATTATGAGTGTGTGTGTGTGTGTGTGGAGACAGTTGAGGAGTTCAGGCTTGCTGGTACACGCAGGTGTGTGTGTGTGTGTGTGTGTGTGTGTGTGTGTGTGTGCGTTGTGTTCAGCAGAGGAAATCTCTTACTGATTGAACTGTTTTCCAGGGCGCTTATCGTAGCCAAAGGTCTGCTGTCTTCCTGACAGAGAGAGCGGGAGTGTGTGTGTGTGTGTGTGTGTGTGTGTGTGTGTGTGTGTGTGTGTGTGTGTGTGAGAGAGAGAGAGAGAGGAAAAAAGGAGAAAAAAAGGTTGTTGTCTGTCTGTCAGCGTCTGACAGCTTGTCCATCCAATTCCCTCCATTCTTTTGTCTCCCTCTCTTTGTGCGTCTGTCTCTTTGGTATTTCGGCCTCTTCGGCTTCGGCCGCGTTGCTTTTCATGGTTGTTTGAAAACAAGGCCGTGAAGGATTCCTCGGAAACGCGTGCATCCTAACCTTCCTCCGACTGCAGGGCTGCAGGAATGCATAGTTCCACGTATGCTGGAACAGGTGCTATCTTCTTGGAAATCTCTTGCTGACTGTAAGCACACACACACACACACACACACACACACACACACACACACACACACACACGCATGCACACACACACACACACACACGAAGCCAAGGGGGATTCCTGGACTAATGTTTAACGGAGAAATTGAACTGCACCATCAATTCTGTGTGCAGACACTGTGGTTTACTCTAGATAGCGGGCCGAGCCTCAGAGATAAGAGCTCTCTCGGCCGGCCGGTCGGAAACATGAAAGCATTCTCCTCAGAACCCACTCTCTCTCTCTCTCTCTCTCTCTCTCTCTCTCTCTCTTTGTGTGTGTGAAAAGATTTTACTGGCCCGAATACGATTGCCCCCTTAAAGTTGGATACATGTTTTATGTGTAGTGACAAAAAGCAATACACTTATAAATGGAGGCGCTAACTAGAACCATGTAGGGTTCTTCCGCTTAGGAGAGCTTTTTACGGAACCTTTTATGAAGATTCTACCTTGAACCCAACCAAAAGGCTTGTATTTCAAACCAACTGTGAATGGTTTCACTCATTCCATCTTTTAAGGGTGCTTACAAGAACCCACCCAGGGTTTTTACAGAGAACCCTTTCATATTCCAAGGGTTTCATCTCGTACTTAGCCTATTTCTCCCAAAAAAAACCTTTTAGATGCCAAAGGTTTCATTTAGAAACCACCCAGCGGGATCTACAGAGAACCTTTACAAATTCCAAGGGTTTCATCTAGAACCCAAACAGGGGGTTGTACCAAGAACCCTTTTATATTCCAATGGTTTCATCTAGAACCCAAACAGGGGGTTGTACCAAGAACCCTTTCACATTCCAAGGGTTTCATCTAGAACCCAAACAGGGGGTTGTACCAAGAACCCTTTTATATTCTAAGGGTTTCATCTAGAACCCAAACAGGGGATCGTACCAAGAACCCTTTTATATTCTAAGGGTTTCATCTAGAACCCAAACAGGGGGTTGTACCAAGAACCCTTTTATATTCCAATGGTTTCATCTAGAACCCAAACAGGGGGTTGTACCAAGAACCCTTTTATATTCCAATGGTTTCATCTAGAACCCAAACAGGGGGTTGTACCAAGAACCCTTTTATATTCCAATGGTTTCATCTAGAACCCAAACAGGGGGTTGTACCAAGAACCCTTTTATATTCCAATGGTTTCATCTAGAACCCAAACAGGGGGTTGTACCAAGAACCCTTTCATATTCCAAGGGTTTAATCTAGACCAGGGGTCTCAAACTCAATTTGGCTTGGGGCCACCGCTGGTATTGTGATCTCATCGGAGGGCCACACAGAAAGCTCAATATATATTGTTTACATTCATAACATATTTTCGTCATACAAAAGGCAACCAGCAGTTTCTGTACATTTTTATAATAGTTTTTACAGTGAAAATATATATATATATATATATTTAAATAACTTATTGAAACTGCACCGAACCAACAAATGCAATCCCTGAATACATTTGTACTTCATTCTATTTCTTGCCAGACACCTGGCAGCGCTTTTGCTCACAGCTGAGCCACATTGACCCTGATGGAGGTCACCGTGGAAACCCTGATGGAGGTCACAGTAGAAGCACTGATCGAGGTCACAGTGGAAACCCTGAGTACAGCTTCACGATAGGCATCACTAAGCCTGGACCTGTACTTGCATTTATTAAAGTTCATAGTCGAGAAAGGTTTCTCACAGCTTCCAAAAAGGTACATTACCCGACTGATCACTTTTGTCTGCTCAGGGAAGGAAACATACTCGGGACTGAGAAATGACTTCATACTACAGATCAAGCTCCATGGGGTGTGTGCACATGAAACATTAATATTACAACAGTTTTTGTTTTCAAACAAAATATTTACTATATATTTGAGTCAAAATATGTTCTATAGAAAAACGAACTTTTTACAATGTTTACCCATTGTGCATGTTTCAGTACAGTTTTCAGAACAAGAACAACATATGTACTCTGTATCTATGTGTGTACTATGTACTCTGAATGTATGTGTGTACTGTGTACTCTTTACCAGCGCATGGTCGTGTGTGGAGTCGCACAGAGTAAAACTGAACAGCTGAGCAGAGCAGAGCTGCCGTCTCTCTGTGGCCAGTGTGGATTTTTTTAGTACACTGCAAGTTTTTTTTTCTCTCTCAGGTGGTAGTGTGTTTGTCTGTCTGAATAAAAACCAGTGTATCTTTGCAGCGTATGTAGGTCATTGGGTAGTTTGGGTAGGTCATTGGGTAGTAGGTCATTGGGTAGTTTCACAAAAAATGTCTACTGACACCTGAATCAACAAATCACGTTGAAAGGCGGAGCTCGACACAGACGCCTCAGGCTGTGTGCTCCTATGAGAGGCGTATGATCACACAGAGCGGAACCTCCGGACTTTGGCGCATCTAGCAGCATCTGAATCTTTTTTCTACTCCGTTTTTTCACGGAGCTATTAATAGAAACGTCCAGTAAACGTTATCTTATGGGGCCGCGCGCGCGGACCTCAGAAAAACGCGCGGGCCGCACTAACACTAAACTTTGATGTCAAGTAGGGGGCCACACAATATCGGCTCGCGGGCCGCAATTGGCCCGCGGGCCGCGAGTTTGAGACCCCTGATCTAGACCCCACCTGGGGTTCCTCATGGATTCCTGAGTTCCTTCAACTATTCTTGAAGATCTCTTCCGTCCTATAAAAGAACAAAAGGGCTGTTAATGGAACCTGTAGTCTCACAAAGAACACCTTGAAAAGCCTTCTCTCCATAAAAGGGTTCTTCAGAAGCAAAATGGTTCTGGGTGGAACCTTTTTTTGAACCCTTACTTCTCAGCGTGAGAGCATTGCGTTCATGTACGTCTCTACGGCCGCTTGTTTAAATATATCCCTCCAAATATGTGGCGCTCTGTAAATTAAACACATAAGCCGTCATACATGATGAAAACCTGTGTACTTTAACCGGAGCACGTTCAGCCCGACTTGGCGACAGCTTTAGGGAGCGCAGCTGGACACCGTCACGCTTTCCATATTTTACTCACATGTATTTTGGTTGAATTATAGAGAGGTCACGGAGAAGAAGAAGAAGAAGAAGAAGAAGAAGAAGAAGAAGAAGAAGAAGAAGAAGAAGAAGAAGAAGAAGAAGACGAAGACGAAGAAGAAGAAGAAATATTTCGTCACAATGTACCTTCTTTCTTGAGAGAGAGAAAGAGAGAGAGTTAATCTGTAACTTGCCATGCCAACCAACACACACACACACACACACACACACACACACACACACACACACACACACACACACACACACACACACACACACACACACACACACACACTGTGCCCGTACACAAACAGCCCTACCGGGTGAGCGCTGTGAGTAACTGTAGATCACAGAGCTGTCAAACTGGCTGCTGGAAGGAGACAATTAGATCAGGGGGTTGTCCCGCTAATGGCCCGCCTGACCCCGGACACCCTCACACACACAAGCCGAAACAGAATTTTCTTCGTATAACCCTCCTGAACCTTGCCCCTGAAAACAAAAAAGCAGAGCCCTGCTAAGTGCGGGGCTGCCAAAAAGGCTCACACACACAGTCACAGTCCACAGTGCAGGATATGCAGAGGCATGCACCTCGCTAAGCCCTGACACACAGGTATGAAACGGATTCCACTGGAAAACCACTGGAGTACTGTTCCGTTTCCCAGGATCTCCCAACCACTCGTAAACACTGTGTGTGTGTGTGTGTGTGTGAATCTGTGCTGGGATATATATCCATATATATATATATATATATATATATATATATATATATATATATATATATATATATATATATATATATATATGTGTGTGTGTGTGCGGACAAGTGGGTGTGTGCCCGTGTACACGTTTGTAGGCAGACAGAGGCTTCATTGTGATTCGCTCGTGTCCCTCAAGGCGCTGGAATCTGGCACATTGTCTCCGTCGGAAACTCAAACCATTTACAACTCTCGACTTGTTTTGATCCTTTCAGAAAATTCCATTTCCTGCGGTCGTTTTTTTTGGGTGGGGAGTGACTGCGCGGAGAAGCCTCTGGAAGGAAAAGCCTCATTATGGCTTCGGTGTGAGCGGGCGAGGCTCGCCTTGAAGGTGCTTCCCACCCGTGGGAGAGCGGACTGTGTGAGGAAAAGGTGACTTAGATAAGGGGGGAGGTGCATTGTGGGTGCTGGAGAGGGACGTTCCTTTGGACTTCACTGGATTTCTTTCACTGATTTGGTTACTTTTGGTTTCACTAAATCAAAATGTCAGTTCACATTACTTTATATATATATATATATATATATATATATATACTACCGTTCAAAAGTTTGGGGTCACTTAGAAATGTCCTTATTTTTCAAAGAAAAACACTGTTTTTTTCAATGAAGATAACATTAAATTAATCAGAAATACACTATACATTGTTAATGTGGCAAATGACTATTCTAGGTGGAAACATCTGGTTTTTAATGAAATATCTACATAGGTGTATAGAGGCCCATTTCCAGCAACTATCACTCCAGTGTTCTAATGGTACATTGTGTTTGCTAATCGCATAGAAGACTAATGGATGATTAGAAAACCCTTGAAAACCCTTGTGCAATTATGTTAGCACAGCTTAAAACAGTTATGCTGGTGAGAGAAGCTATAAAAGTGGCCTTCCTCTGAGCTAGTTGAGTATCTGGAGCATCACATTTGTGGGTTCCATTATACTCTCAAAATGGCCAGAAAAAGAGAACTTTCATGTGAAACTCGCCAGTCTGTTCTTGTTCTTAGAAATGAAGGCTATTCCATGCGAGAAATTGCGAAGGAACTGAAACTTTTGAACGATAGTGTATATGTATACGCTAATCCTTTATTCTCACCATATCACAAAACCACTCGAGAATCCCCAAGAAAATCCAGCCTTTGAATAATGCGTTTTTGCCAATTGAGACAATGGAGGGGTTAGCATAGATGCTGCTATAGCACCAGAATTGGAGATTATTTATTTAATCTCTATGGGAATAAAGATATTTTGGATGCATGTTGGATGTTTGTAAAACACAGAGTGGTACGGATTGTGTGCCACAGGCAGCGTCAGGGAAGAGTTGGTCGTGTAAAGCAGCTCAGTGAGTGATCAGTGTGTTTTTGAGGTCGGTTTAACACTCAATGTTTGGGGTGGAAAATCTGCTTTCTATTGGCTTTGTGAGGCATTTCACAAATATTGTGGGAAAAAACATTCCTTTTGTGTTCATACCTAATTGCGAGCTTGTGTGCATGCAGAGTGAGGAGCTGTGTTGTGCAGTGTGTGTGCGTGTTTGTAGATTTTGTATGTGATGCAAAAAGCCTGAAGATAATCAATGTGGCCAAAAGTATGTGGACGCTCTTTGCCAGCGACTGTTCTTTAAGGTTCGGGTCAGGCCTTGTTGCTCCAGTTAGCCTCAATGCTACAATGATATGACAATAGAGTGCTGCAGGGTTGACACATTATTTTCCATTGGATTTTGGATTATTGCAGAAACTGTAGAGAAAATGTATGATACTATACATTTTTATGATTTTTGAAGCATGAATGCAGTCGCCAGAAGTAAAGAGCTGACGTTAGGCTATAAACAAAGTATGAGTAATAGTGTAGTGATGTTAGTCGACTCATTTAGACACTTCTTAGCAACCGCCTTTTTAAGACACTAAATACTGACGATATGTAATGGCAGAACAAAACGTGAGAATCTCTTCAGCTTGTGTTAACAACATACCTTATTTCAGGCATCCAACCCAAAAAAAACAGTGGAGGGAACCAGAAGTGCAAAACTGCTGACTCGGTCCTGCAGCATTCTGTTGAGCTTCTACCTTTGTGGCAACAATTTGAGAATCTGTATGCAAACGGGACAAGATTTTGTCTTTCAGGTTTCCGTTTTGTAGTCCGAGTAGAAATGACCAATCACGTTGGAGCAATCCTTAGTTGAATGCAGGGAAACAATCCATGTGGGGAAAGCTAAAGAAGTGGAACGCATTGGCCGAAATGCAATCTGGGAACCCATGGGGGGGCAGACTGAGCGATTGTTATATAAAACTGTAAATCATAGCTTGTTTTATGAAAAAAAAAGCCCAAAACTGCTGTATTCGGATGTATTGAATTCACACAAGTAATATACAAGTGAAATATATGGTTTGGTACATGGAAAAATTCAAATGTCACAGATGCGCGCAAATGTGCCCCAATGCAAATTTTGGAGACCTCGCCTGAATTTTCTCTGTTCTAAACCCTCTCTAACTTTGTTCTGCTTCACTTTATCAAAGTCAACCTTCGCAGAGAGAATGTTCACATATTGTGTTATGATTTGGGTTAGAGAATGTTCACATATTGAGCTATGATTTGGGTTAGAGAATGTTCACATTGTGCTATGGTTTGGGTTAGAGAATGTTCACATATTGTGCTATGATTTGGGTTAGAGAATGTTCACATATTGTGCTATGATTTGGGTCAGAGAATGTTCACATATTGAGCTATGATTTGGGTTAGTGAATGTTCACATATTGAGCTATGATTTGGGTTAGAGAATGTTCACATATTGTGCTATGATTTGGGTTAGTGAATGTTCACATATTGAGCTATGATTTGGGTTAGAGTTGGACCTTACAGCTGCATAATTTCAAAGAAATAATCATCCTGAAAGTGCTTTTTTTCTAGGCGGACCTGAAATATGTTAATTTCTTTCTGTGTGTCATCTTCATTTACTCTTAACCAGTAACATATAGACTGATAGTTACACTTCTGAACAAAATCTCACATGTGTACCTTTTTATTATAACCAGAATTATTCAAATAGCTCTAGTGGTTGCAGAGATACACCCTTTTCTGTTTGGGTATGCAATTTTCAAGGAAAGGGCCTAAAAATAGTTCGGTTTTTAAAAGGCTTTTAAGGGGAACTGAATCATTGTGTTTATTTGCCATTTCCTTTACTTCCTCATTTTCTGCGGTCCCACAAACCCCACTGGTTTTATCTTTCAAATGAATAATATCAAAATGAATATGTTTTTTTTATCTTCTCCTGACCTCATGATGTAACAGTGTTGACGTGGGGAACAAAGTACGCTGAAACGTAAGCTGTGAAACGTTCAGTATATTTCTACGGAGCTTTGAATGTTGTCTCCCAAAGCCTTTCGCAGAAGAGTTGGAAGCTGGTGCAGCGGCGGCGACGCGACGCGTCCAACAACCACACGAAGGTGTGCGCGCGCACAGCCAGATGTGAACAGATGTGGTGGAGGGATCCTCCGAGCAGGCCGGCCTTTGTTTAGCTCAGACGGGGTTTTCATTTCTCTGCAATGTGTATGAATGGACGTCGTGCCTCTACACGTCGATGTGAACGTTGGGCTTGTGGCAGAAAGGAATAGCGAGAGAGAGAGAGAAAAGAGAGAGAGAGAGAGAGAGAGAGAGAGGTTACTTGTGTGTGACAGAGGGTTGCCTGTATCGGTAGCGTGTGACACACAGTGCTCTCGCTGCAGCAGCCAGGCCACAGTTTAGGGACTTGTGCCAAGGGACAGAATAGCCTGTCTGTTTCCTGCTTCTTACCGAGCGCTGACTGACAGCAGGGCTTCTTTGTGTGTGTGTGTGTGTGTGTGTGTGTGTGTGTGTGTGTGTGTGTGTGTGTGTGTGTGTGCATGATTTCTCTGTCTCTATGTGTGTTTGACTGTGTGTGTGTGTGTTTGTGTGTGTGTATCAAACTGACAGATTGACAGAAACACACCACCCATTGCACGCATGGGGATGTAAAGAAGTTGCCATCTCTGCAGAAAAAAAGAAGAAGAAAAAAGACACCCAGGCTCCTGTCAAATTGTCAATTATTTAAAATTGTGTTTATCTGGTCTTTTTTGTTCACAGCGTCACACTCATTTCACACACAAACACTGGGGAACACACACACACACATCACACACACACACACAGACCGGCCAGCCTCAATTTAAATAAACAGTTTCACCACAGAATATACTGCGGTTTATTTACTCAGGGTGTCAAATGGCACACACGGACGGGCACACGCGTGCACACGTACGCGCACAAGCACACACGCCCGTATCAGCTGTCATGTTTCTGGAGTGTCGGGTTGTGGAGAGCAGAGGTAGCCGCCTCACCTCCGACCTCTCTGCGGTCCCTCGAGGTCACGAGGACCGCAGGCGCAGAACATGTGTATCCGAGGTTTCGGCATCCAGACGGAGGAAGGCAGAGATCAATGTAGGGGAGGGCTGGCGTGTGGTTGTGTGGGTCAACGCGTCCGCAGAGGAGATTAAAAAAAAAAACAGATAAAGATAAAAAGCAGATGTTTGCAGACAGGAACAGAGTACAGGGTAAAGGATGTGGCTGGAGAATAGCAGAAGTTAAGATGGCTGTCGTTTAGACATGCAGTTCTCTTTTTTTTTAGAGTGGGTCAAATAATCTGAGAGTGAGCACTTAAGAAGAACTCCAGGCATCAAAATGTGTGGAAATAAGTGTAAAGATGAACCGATAAGTAAATCATACAAGAGTCATGGATTTGGCTGCATTCATGTGGAACCAGGTGTTTGACACAATTTACGGATGAAATTGAGAAACAATGTCGGACCACCTTGCACAACGCGGCCTGATATCTTAACGTTGCATCAACATGCAGTGAGATCATGAAATATGCAGCAGGGCAACATAAACCTTGATACTAATTCAGATAAGACACTTCGTGCAGCAAACAACTATTATCCATGTGTACGTAATCAGAGCTTCTCAGTGCGTGTTGCCCTCGCCATGTTGAGGCAACCCAACAATCATATTCAGGCTCTGAATTTCCAAATTTAGCACCTTTTACCTTTTTAACCCCGGTTAAGCCCCAGCCATTGTTCGTTGAAAAACGTTGAATGGTTTTGGATACACATACTAAATACAGAATATCTCCTCAACCACAAGGGCCATTTGAATCATTTCAAAAGGTATAATATACAGAAAACACTAGTTAAGAGGTTCATACAGCAGTATATGTGCTACTTGTTTATTGGTTGATGATACACAGGAAAGAAAAACAAAATCTGGAGAAAAAAAACTTGTATTTTCTCTTTTTAATTATGCATATCATTGTTTTTTTTTCTACTATAAAATAGCACTATGTGTTAACAGTTTAGTTTAGTTTATTTACTGGATCCCCATTAGCTGACGCCTTAGCGGCCGCTAATCTTCAGTATCTCTGCAAAGTATCTCTGCAAACAGTATCTCTGCAAACAGTATCTCTGCAAAGAAGAGAAAGACCTCCTGATGAAGAATTCTGCACCCATTTTTGGGGGCGCTGGGGTTTATCGATGGAGGAGCAGTCAACACAAGGAAAAGTAAATTGCAAACAATGAGGACAGGGCGATCTCAAGTGAAGTGACTGAAAGGAGAGACGTATAACTGAATCAAACTGGAAGTAATGACTGAAAACTGGAACAAGGAAAACACAACCTGAGATCATGTGCTATTTTTATTTACAGGGACCTGCAACCAGAAAATGTATATTTGTCGCACCCTTTTATTCTTTAGAAAGTGAAAATATCAAATCCCAATTGCAGCTGAATCACATTGCAGCATGCCATACCGTTGCAAATGTTTCAGAGCGGTTTTTGCATTGGATTTTTTTGTTCTGTGAGGAATACGCACCGCTCCCCGTAACTCATGTTCACCCTGGTGAGGTGGGTCCGTTTGTGAAAAGAGAAATATATATGTTTTAGAGATTCAAAGATAAACGCATAAACGTCTGGGATTCTTTAATAAAGCGTACTATTATCATGCAAAGTGTGATGTCACATACAGACAAATACATAAATAGTTGTGTTAATATCTGTGGTTATCTTTGGTTATCTGTGGCTGGTTGGAGGAAAGACGTTCCACATCAAACATATGGTTTAACTTTTTACATTTTTCATATTTTTTTATGAACTTTAGCAAAATCAGCACACATACACAAACTATATTTTGCATTTCTACAGTATATAAGTATGTACAGAAGTGTTTAATGTTGAAGTAAAGAAAAGTAAAGAAGCAAGTCAGGAGAAGGATACACTGTAAACACTGTATTTTGAGAAAGACACATCATTTAAGAAATTGTTGTTTAGGCAACATATGATATGGTTTTGTTTCCTCTTTCTCTTTTACAAAATAAGAAATGACAGAGATGGAAAACAAGCAGCGAAAACAAAATCAAAACAGCCTGCAGAGAGTGGGCACGGGCATGTTTTATGTGAGGCCTAGGGAGGGAGGGAGGAGAAGTAGAGCGCGGAGACATGAACTATAAACAACAAAGATTGGACACATCATCGAGGGCAGCTGATAGTTATCCCCCCCCGACTACCCCCCCCCCCCCCCCCAACTACCCCCGCCCTCTGCAGCCCCGCCTGCTCCCCGCTATGAGCCCCGAGACATTCACTGGAGGACTAAACAGGAATCCCCCATAGCCCCACGACAGACTGACTGACTCTGCATGGTCTCACACACACACACACACACACACACACACACACACACACACACACACACACACACACACACACACACACACACAGACAGCACATAAATAATCCCATTCTGTGGTATTACCACACTATCAGGTATGAACATCAACCTCAGATCACACTGTGTGGCTCTTTTTCTTTCTATTTTGCTCCCTCTGTTTTAATTTCTCTTTCACTCTCTCTCACGCACACACAGATGTACGGTAACACACACTCCGCCGGCCCGATGCACAGGTGTGACAAAGTGCAGATGAGAGGTAAAGGTCAGGAGTTCCTCAGCCTGCTAGTTCCTGACATTGCATCACCTCAGCGGTTCCCCTCGGTGTTCAGCGAGGCAGCAGCAGTGAAGGGGTTGAGGGCTTTCTTCCCCTCTCCCCTCCACATTTGCATGGCACTCACTGTTTTGGGTTTTCCCTCAAACACACACACACACACACACACACACACACACACACACACACACACACACACACACACACACACACACACTAAGTGACACACGAGGGAAATGCACGGCCTCTCGAGGCCAAAGGTTGGAGTCCTGTTGTCTTCACGGACGCTGATCACGGGGAGAGAGCTGAGGCTGTTCAGGGAAAACACCTGCAGGAAGTTCCTGAGTATGTTTTTATGATTTATGATTTAAGATTACAAGATCTCCTAAATAATCCCCGTCGTGATTCACCGCTAAGACCTCTGCTGAATCCAGATGTGTGTTTCCCTGAGAATGTGCCGCCATGACACACTGTTACACAGCACTTTTCTTTCCTTTTCCTGCTGTATTATTGTATTCTTACAGTAATTGGATGATCTCTCCAGAGCTCCTTGGACCCCAATATCTGCCGAATCTAATCTGACTATATCTGCTCAGTGTCTCCTGCCAGTGACGAGTCATTTCAACACATCCTCGTCTGAGGATGATTCAGCGGTTTCGATCAGAACGCGCTTACTCGAGCATGAAAGAGCTTTTCATAAAGCGGAATTAAATTAAGATGCTGCGTTCAGGATACATCGCATGGCGCTATGTCTCTATCTAGAAGACTGGATGGCATCATCAAAGAAAAGACATTCAGAAGATAAAGAAAACCTTAAGATTTAAAGCTGTGGTTTGACATATCTGTAGGCAGCAACATTGGCTTAGCTGAGCATAAAGACTGGAAATAGCGATCGTGACTTTGTCCAAAGGTCGCAGAATCCACCGCCAAGAAGCTCTCAAGCTCCCTGATCACCACATTCTGTTTGGTTTAAAAACTGAAGTGTAAAAGGAACAGTTTACTGGTTTACGCAGGGTTAAGGCCTCACGCTAGCTAGCGCTGCTGCTAGCTAGCGCTGCTGCTAGCTAGCGCTGCTGCTGCTACTGCCCGCGTCCCCTCTGCCCAAGTCGGATGTCGAGCCAGGGTCCCGCTACCATCGGTGGTTTTCAGGGAGCTAGCGGAAGTTAGCGGGGAAGTAACGGAGCGCTAGCAGGAGCCCCAGCTGGCTACAGCGGGGAGCTAACGGGGACACTGACCGAAGGTAGTAGCGGCTCGTAACCCGACTTTTACGGTACTCAAACTATTCCTACCAGCAGCAATAGAGGGATGTATACATTTGTGAGGACAAACTGAACCCATTGACCCAGAGCTGCGTCTGGCAGTGTGTTTGAGGGAGACTGGTGTTTGGTCCAAGCAACTGTCAGATCATTTATTGAGTTCCCTTTTAGCGAAAAGGCTCTGAGTGAATTTGAATTCCCTCCGGTAAACAGACTTTTATTGTGAAAGGTCCGAATGGAAGGGGTGAATCTGGTTGCTCTGCCTTTGTTTCACTTGGTTCACACTGTAGTGTACATGTTAAATATGTCCGTTCCTCACAACGCGATTGGCTGAAGCTCAGAAAAGTAAACCTAGTTCTGAATAAAATAAAAATATTCTGCTCTTTTAATGTGTAATGTTGGCGCTCAGTGGGAAACAAAAGACGGTGTGAAAGGCCTTCATGTTGATTATTGATCTTTGGAGGAGCCGATTGGCGGATTTTGTCCCTTCACCCTTCATTCGCCCTGTTAGCCTTTATGCTAAGCTAAGCTAACCCTCTCCCAGATGTTCCTCCACATTTACCAAACAGACATAAAAGTCGTATCGATCTTCTCGTCTAAGTCTGGCCAAGACAGAAATAGGGCCGACTCCTTCGTCTCTCCACCACGATAACAACGCGGGTGAAATAAGCGGCGTTTCTCTGCCGGCTCCGGCTGGCGCTCAGCTCGGCACGCGGCGATTTTTTTGCTCCGTCACGATGGCGGCAAGCGGCCCTCTGAACCCTGCCGGTTCTCTGTATCAGGTCAAGCTCACCGCCAGGAATGCCGTCTATTTCCAGTCGACCTGCCGTGACAGCGAGTTATACACCCGGGCGGGGAAGAGGAGGGGGGAGGGGAGGGGTGTTATGCGATTAGGGCTGCCACAGCGGACGAAGAGGAGGGTGAGGAAGAGGAGTGTGGGGTTTCCTGGGAAGCTCCCAGTCAGACATCTGCTGCCATCACTCCATCACACTCCCCACTCCCTCCCTCGCCGCACCGGCTATCTGCTACTCGCCCTCTTTCTGTCCCGGCGATGGCTCTTTGTGGCGAGCGGCGGCGCTCCACTGAATAATGCAAAGAGCCAGCAGGGACAGACAGTGGATTAAGTCCCTGTAGGAGGAGGAGGAGGAGGAGGAAGGGGAGGAAGAGGGAGGAGGAAGAGGGAGGACACAGGGGATTTTGCCCCGTTAGAGGAGCGATGGGGCAGCAGGGAGGAAAGAAGGGGAGAGGGGGCACCGTGAGAAGTGGAAGAGAAACGGAGAGGCGAGGAGTGAGGGAGTGAGCGTCACATGACCACCGGGAGATCCCTGAGCAGAGCAGGTCACCTGACTGACTGGAAATGCACCCTGCTGCCTGAGAACGATTCCCAGAAGTGACGTCTGTGTGTGTGTGTGTGTGTGTGTGTGTGAAACAACCCCTCCTGTCCTTGTCCCTGAAAGATTATATTGCAGTTGAGTGGTTCATGTGACATTATCACCTCTTTCATACAATAAAATATTATAGACTTAATCCCACTGTTTATATCAGTCGAATAAATGGGATTAAACAAGATGCCCTTCAGATTTAAAGAGAATTTGGCTGAAACAAAAGCTGTGTGTTGAAACGTGTGACTCTCCTTTTTCTTCTGCTTCTGCTTCTGCTGCTGGACTTTTTTTGGGGCCAGCGGTCTCCCGCCCACTCAGTGGAACACTATCTCACACAGCAGAGCAGCCAGAGCCTCATTTACAGTTCAGCAGGCTTCAGAGGTTCAGAAGTTCAGAAGGTCAGAAGGTCAGAAGTGGTCTTTCTCAGAAGAGAAGGTTGTAAGTTCTTGCTGACTTTAAATCTAATGGAATGAGCTTTTTGAAGCTCCTGCTGCTCTGAGATGTTTGTGAAATCTGCAGAACTGGAGTTTTCTAACTGGAATGTCGATTATGACAAGCGAACATGCAACGGCCAGACATTTTGACGCTTTTTAATTCAGCGTTTAAAGGGTCCATTGTGCCATGGATTGTGGCGGACTCCGCCTCTAATAACAAAAACTACTAAGTAGAGAGATAATTACTGAATCTAAATACATTGAATGGCTTTTGCAGAATAAACGCCGACCACAAATGGTACCAGAATTTGGGAAAATCCAAAGAAAACTTCAAAAAGCTTTGTCTAACTGTTGTTTCCACAGTTAAAGTGGAGCTTTCTCGCTCGAGAAATGTATTTTCGAACGAGCTAAAAGGTCACAGAACAGTAATTGAATACCTTGATGAATAAAACACACATTTAGACCGTAGTGTTTTTTTCCCAGTGAAGTAGAAGTGACTAAGACGTTAATAACAGGGGTTTGAGAGTTAAAAAGAGGCGAACTTTACTCATCGGGCTCCGTGGGAGTCTTGCTCACACCTGGCCGACACAGCTCATTGGCTGAGGCTGGTGCGAGCGGCGTCCAAGGCCCTGTGCATTCTGGGAGTGTGACTAAATAAGCACGTTGCAGCCACAAGTGCACAGTCCGCTGATGGACTTTATGGCCCTTTCTTCGTGGGGCTTTGTAGCAGCAGGTGAAGAATGCACTGGGTCGTGAAAAGACGTTAAATACTTTCCATGCGCACGCGTTTGGTTCGAGTTCCCCGGAGGACGTCCGCACGTTAGCTTAAACGTTAGCTTAAACGTCCCCCGGCGGGGACCGGCTGTTTGCTTTAGCTCTGGATGGGTTGCGCTCTGGGTTTGTGGGTCGGTGTTTTCAGACCAGTATAGTTTCAGAACCGGGGCCGTGCAGGACTTCTGTGCAAAGCGTCACCTTCCTAAAATAATGGCCAAAGTAATCTTTTGACAAAAATGATTTTTCTGTGTTTTTCTCCTCATGATACCGGCCACCTCTGGTAAAATCTCCTACATCCTCAGTTGAACAGATCATGTGATTCTACCCCTATAGTATAACGGCTTATGTCAACAGTGTGACTTGATTTTATGTTGCCTAAATCAAAAGACAATGTGATTTAGGCAATTTTACAAGCTTTTCAAGATGGCATTTTGAAGCTAGCATTTAAGCTAGCAATTTAGTTAGCATTTTTGTCAATGAAAATCGCACTCGAACATAATATTAGTAATCATAACATAATGTGACCGGTATTACAGTATGCCTGTTGTGCAGTGTCTAGAGGCAGCTTGGGTCATTATTTTAAGAAGGTGACGAAAGGCAGCTGTACAGGAACAACAACAACAACAACAACAACAACAACAACAACAACAACAACGATGCCCCGGTTCTAGATCTAGTGTGTCTGCCACTAGATCTGCTTCAAGAGGTGATTGTGTCATTTCACATCGGTCAAGCTCTTTTAGCAAATCTGCATTTTCTGTGAATTCAGCAAACTCGTGGAACGCTCTTCCGTCACACATACGCACACAAAAAACGTACAAAACATTCAAACATAGCCTTAAGGAACGGCTTGTTGCCAATCAGGTGTGCAACCATTAATGTAGTGTCTGTCCTGCCTGCTTATTTGGTGTATATGTGCATTTGTCTTGTTTAGTGTTGATGTATGTTGTGTGCCTCCAGTGTTTTATATGTGCTTATTCTGTAGGTACACTTTTATTTTGCTTTGATGTGAATTAGTTTTGTCGATACGTTACTGTCTGTCTATTGGTGAATCTTAGTCGCATTATGTTACTGTACATTTTGTAATTTCAGGGGGACAGCAGATGAAAAGTAGCCTCTCTGGCTAACTCTGGCTCACTTACAGTTGTGCTGTTGATTGGTGTGCATTGTCCCTGCAAAATAAGCCAATAAATAAACACAAATAAATGGAAGTTTGAATTCTTTGAAGCTTGCTGAAATACGTGCACACCAGTGGCAGCAGATGCAGATCTCTAAACACTGGTATGATGAGAAAATATTTTTAAAAAAAAACAGTTTATGTCTGATCAACATTAAACATTATTAAACTGCAGTCCGCTTCATATACCTGGCCCTCTGTCTCCGGCTCCTTCTCCACCGTCCTTCCTCCCCATCCCTCTTTCTTTCCCTCTAACATAATTGAAGCGCTCCACCTCTCCCGTGTAACCCGACGCCGCTCCCACGGCACTAAAGTGTCGTTTGGGCCGCAGCTCAAGTACTAACTCGTACAGATCAGCAGAAAACCCAGATTAGCGCGATGAATAATTCATTTTATTGCCTTAAATGCAGTTTGTGGTAAAAGATAGTTATGAATCCTATTAGACTTCTGACCCTCTGTTCATCTCACTGCTGTGACCAACATGCACTGCAAAGCTGATTATTACTTCTTCCTTTCCTTTCTAATCCTTCGCTCGCTCTTCCTTTGGAGGATGGTGACGACTCTTCATTAATCCTTCCAGGACTCAAGGACAAGGGGGAAAGCTTTGTACGTGTGTGTGTGTGTGTGTGTGTGTGTGTGTGTGTGTGTGTGTGTGTGTTTTTATATCCATAGTATTGACTGTGTTGTACAAAAATCGCAGAAAATCGCATTAAGTTTGGCCGAGCGGATTCTCTAAAGACAAATCTAACGATTTTGTTTCTGCTCGTCCCTCAGATCCATTTATATAATAATGGATGTCAACATATTAAAGTGAATTAAAGTGGGGTTGGTGTTAGCCATCATCATCAATTATTGATCTTTAATAATTAATGCAGGTGATGTTTAGCGTGGCTGATACTATGATAATGGGTTGATGCTGCCCAAGTGGAGCAGCATGTTAAAACCATAATGTTTATTTTCTCTCTCCTGTGTGTGTGTGTGTGTGTGTGTGTGTGTGTGTGTGTGTGTGTGTGTGTGTGTGTGTGTGTGTGTTGGTTGTTTTCCCCGTCCGTTGGGGGTGAGATTAACCCGGTGATCTCATGCTGTGGGGCGATGCGGTCTTACGGCAGGTGAGTCATCAGGCGATGCTGCGGCCTCTTACGGGAACAAATAGACGCTCAGATCATCTCCCTGCAGCTTTTATCTGCTGCATCATCTCCCTGCATGGTCTCCCCTCCTCCTCCTCCTCCCTCTCTCCTCCCTCTCTCTCCTCCCCTCCCTCCTTTCTGCCTCAACCTCCTCGCTCAGCCCCATCTCACCTTCCTCCCTCAACCTCCACTCTCACTACGCTCTCTCATCTTGCCGAAGCTGTTGCTTTCTCCTTCTCTTCTCCTCTCACATCACGGCCCCTCTCTTCTTGTTGTTGTTGTTGTTGTTGTTGTTGTTGTTGTTGTTGTTGTTGTTGTTGTTGTTGTTGTTCTTCTTCTTCTTCTTTCTTCTTCTTCTACTCCTCCTTCTTCTTCTACTCCTCATCTTCTTCTTCTACTCCTCCTTCTTCTTCTTCTTCTTCTTCTTCTTCTTCTTCTTCTTCTTCTTCTTCTTCTTCTTCTTCTCCTTTCTTCTTCTTCTTCTCTCCTTCTTCTTCTCCTCCTGCTCTTCTTTTACTCCTCCTCCTCTTCTTCTTCTTCTTCTTCTTCTTCTTCTTCTTCTTCTTCTTCTTCTTCTTCTTCTTCTTCTTCTTCTTCCTCTCTTCTTCTACTCCTCCTCTTCTTCTTCTTCTTCTTCTACTCCTTCTCTTCTTCTCTCCTTCGTCTTCTCCTCCTCCTCTTCTTCTTCTACTCCTCTTCTTCTTCTTCTTCTTCTTCTTCTTCTTCTTCTTCTTCTTCCTCTCTTCTTCTACTCCTCCTCTTCTTCTTCTTCTACTCCTCCTCCTCTTCTTCTTCTCTTCTTCTTCTACTCCTCCTCCTCGTCTTCTTCTTCCTCTCTTCTTCTACTCCTCCTCTTCTTCTTCTTCTTCTTCTTCTTCTTCTTCTTCTTCTTCTTCTTCTTCTTCTTCTTCTTCTTCTTCTTCTTCAGTATCAGTATCAACAGTATCAAAATCATTAACGTTTTTCAGAACTACACTGCTTTGCTTTAGATGAGAAGGTCGATGCCCATCTCCACTAAATCTGTGTGCTAATCATGAAGCGGTAGCCGGCAGGCAGTTAGCTTAGCATAAAGGCTTTAAAAAGGCGGGAGGGAAATAACCATTTTTAGACGGGGTTATGTTCTGGATTGTTATGGTCTGTATTGGCTGGAACCAGTAAGAAATAGTCCGACACATAAACCTGTGTTAAGCCAACTTAATGCTACAAGGAGCTTCCATTTTGTGTTGATTTTGTCGCCCCCTGTGGACAAAAGTGGTAGTGTTTCCGAGCACCAGAGGCCGGATCTAGCTTCATACTCACCGTAAACATGTGAGAGTGGTGTCAATCTTTTTAATGTGTATTTTCCCCAAAATGTTGAACTATTGCTTTCACACCGAATACTAACAGACACGTTATTAAATGAAGCTCATTCAAGGCCTTCGTTAATTCAGATGATTTCTCCTTTCTTTGTCCTCTGCTTCTCTCCCTCCAGCTTTTCTATGTCACCCTGCCGTCTGTTTGCGTTTCCACTGCCGCCGCTTGTATTTCATGTCCTCCATCACACAGCAGCAAACAAAAGGGCCTCACAGGCCGCTGGTTTGTTTTTTTAATTAGGTAAATGGACTCGAGTCTGCCGGACCAGACAGAGAAATCACTCTCTGGACTCCAGCGCTGTCATAACGACTTCTTAAATTAATGACTTCGACTAAATGTTATTAAAATCTTTGCCGTGCAGTGGGGTTGTGCATACTTTTTGGGGGTTTTGGGTTTCTTATGTTTTTTCTGTGGCTCTGACAAGGTGAACGCTCCACAGTTGCTCGCGCTTTAAAGGGGAATTCGCCCACGCAGCTGCCGACCTCAGACCTCGGGCCTCACCTGGTCCTGACAGGCCGCAGGCCGGCTCTCCCACACCCACAGAAGGTGAGGCCCAGCTGGGCGCGTAGCAGACGGGCCGATGCCCGTCTTTCCAGGGAGGATCCCTTCAGACGCAACAACAACTGCGCTCAGACAGCGAGGTATTATCAGTTGTTATTGCTGGAGATAATTATGTCAGATAATTATATCTATTAGCTATGTTGTGTCTTTTCAGCCACTCCTGTGTCAATATTATTTCAATCTCGGTCCTGAGCGCGCCGGACCTCATGGGAAAACACGGCGGGTCGGGGTAAAGTTTGAGGGGACCACGACGTCAGGGTTTTATTTTGCTATGTCGTAAAGCTCTAACGACGACTAATTAAAAACACAATGTTTGTGTTTGTATAGCTGTTTTAAGGTATTCAAGAGCACTTCGGACCGAAAAAGAAAAAACTGGATTTCAATTTTGGATTTAAAAAAAATGCTAAAGCCATCATATGAGCTATATATCGTCTATTTATACACGTTAATCCATTGTGACGTTAAAGCAAATCACATCTGTGTTTTTTCTTATTACCAAAGACGCACAGTCGCCCAGCGCTCCCCGTTTCCTTGTCCTACGCGAGCGTTTCTGACTTTTGAGCGACTGTTGCTCTCACAGTGGGCTTTTGTGTGCTGCAGGTGTTGAGGTATACGAGGCTGCGCTAAGGAGGGTTTTATGTTTTATTCCTACGGGCCCCCCGAGGCCCCGGGGCCTGGTCCAAGAGAAAGACCAGAAGCTGTTTCAACTTCCTCTACTGTTGTTTTGCATGGAACACGACTTCAAACACTGTACGTCAGAGCGCACGCACACACACACACACACACACACGTATCATATACATACATTGTATCAATGACATCAGTCAAATTCATCTTTAATTTGATTTATTTTGAGTTTTATTTCTTAATCTTAATGAATTACACTTCAAATGTTTTTGTTTATTGCCAATGATCGTGACACTCCTAATGTTATGTTAACAGTGTCTCATGTCCCAGTGGTGGGAAAAGTCTAACTTTTCTAAATATATAAATATGAAAAATATATAAGGATACTCTATTACAAGTATAAGCCCTGCAATCAAAGATCATAAAAGTAAACAATGGTACCTTTCACAGTGTTTTATTATTATATTGTATTATAATGTTTAAGCATCATCTTATTTAACAAGATGATCATAATGTTTTTGTGTAAGAATGTAGAATATAAAGCAACAAGTAAAGATACCTGTCAAAGTAATGAATGATGATTACGATTTTCCTAAGATTTTATTTGTTTACTCAATACTCAAGTAAAGTAGAATCATCTCTAATTGTACTCAAGTACATTATTTAGTCATATTAAAGCTCTACATGTACTTTTGTAAAAGTAACATGTCTCTTCATCGCTTTGACAGGAGAAGATACAATATCTTTTGTAGAAAAGTATTATTAGAAAAGTTATATATATATATATATATATGTATATATAAAAACATTTCATACTCTATTCTATTTTAAAGATAGAGAAACTTAAGAATACAATTCTTGGAGGACAAAATCCCTGAAGAATAATTAGTGCTATATATAATTTGCTATACTCAGAATGGTGATATACAATACAGTGAGTAATATTAGACTATAGCACCAAATGGAGTGCGGCCGACAGGTAGAGCCGCCGAGCCCAGAGCTCCCAGTATGGATGGTGTCCGCGTCTCCAAAGCCACAACACTGACCTTTCCTGTTATGGGAATGTGCCGCTGGCGGCTCTCGGCCCACCGCCGCTCGCTGCCGGCCTTCCTTCCTGAAGACTGCTGTCACTGTTGAGCTGCTTTCTGAAGGCACATTCGTGGATCATTGTTCAACAGAATGGGCACAATGTGTTCCCTTTTTTTTATATGTTGTTCTCTGTTCTCTTTATTTTGGCAACCTTTTACAGGACTGTGACCGATAAACAACGTCTGCTCAGCCGTGGCAGATTCGTGCAAAGACACGTTTTTTGAACATGTTTATTATCAGCCTTGTATCACGTGGTTAACATTGGGAAATAACATGGTGAGTGTTAGGAAAAACATCATGGTTTGTGAGAAAATAATAACTTAAATAACAAGCGCTCTTCATGGACTTCCTTACATTATGTTTAGTGTGAAGTCAACGTTTATTTTTGATTCCTCGTGGGACGCGAACAGCGTTCTCCTGGGTGAAAGTCACGTGTTTGTGTGTTTCATATCAGCATCATATCACACTTACGGGAACATTTAATGCTACGTGGTGACTAAAATAATAACGTTGTAAAGTAACAACGCAACTTGCTTAAATAGGTAACAACTTCCCTTAGTGGACTGTCATTGCATAACAAGCTTCACAGCGTTAAGTAACAAGCGTAAAGTCAAAGTTCACTTCTGGTTTCACACACGACACGAACAGCCGTCTCCTGGGTGAAGGTCCTGTTTATTTGGCCCCTCCCCCTTCTGCCCTGAGTGGACTTGTACTACTGATACGACTTGTTCAGCTTTGTGGAAGTGACTGTGATCGTCTTTTATGTTGAAGGCAACATTGGACTTGAAAAAAACATAAATGGGGCTTTCCTAAAGTTGTTCCTTTCCTAAGATATACATTTACTTAACTGTTAATTACTGTTACAAAAATAAAATGTCTACCAGCATCTCTGTAAAGCTTTAAAGATTAACAGTGTGAACTTTTTTTAATGCAGCAACAAATTGGTAAAAAAAAAAGAAAACAGTCACCATTAACCTTTTCAGCCATTTCAGTCAGTATTGATCAGATTAACTGATATTAGTATTGAAGTATAACTCATACTCATACTACGTCACTTATTACGACAGAATGCACAAATAAACGATGACATTCAACGCATCGGGGTTTGCAGAAGCCGACCGGTCTGCTGCTCTATGTGTGTGTGTTGGATGGAAAAGAGTCTATTCGTGATTCCCAAAAAAAAACATACAAGGGTGTAGAGAGTCCGCTTGTCCAACTTCATGCTGCTCCCCCCCCCCCCCCCCCCCCCCCCCCCCCCCCCCTCTCTCCCTCCTGTCCGTCACTGTGATTAGAGGCTAAACTGGGGCAAAATGAAGTGACATGTTTTGCTTTGCAAAGAAAACAGAGCTGCGTTAATCCTCGCGTGTGGAGTCGTGTGAGTGTCGGAGGAGATGGTGTGTGTGTGTGTGTGTTTGTGTGTGTGTGTGTGTGTGTGCTGCACACAGTGGGTCAGCAGTGATGCAGCTCTGTCCGCCATCATCTGGACTTTCCACATGTGATGTGATTAGAAAGCAATTTGCTCCTTGACAATCTGATCCAAGAAAAACACCTGCTTTATTAAAACAAAACAAATTACCGCATTTTAGCCCCGAAGACACAGAGCCGCACGGGTTAGCGGCCTGAATACATCACATGGATGGATTATTGTACACAAATGGGGGTTTTAAGGAGTTAATCGTGACGTATATGGCTTCTCTCCACCAAAATCTCCAGTATTTTCGTTTCACCCGCAATCTGTACTGGAAGGCTTAACAGAACACAGCTGAACATTAAAGTATTGTGACTGCTGAGCAAGGGGATCCGCTTTATGTTCCAGAATGCAGCACATTATTTATGTTGCACTAAACCTAATCTTCAGTTTTCATTTGAAGGACTTTTTAAAGTTGCATCTTGGAGCACAGAACTTTAAATATTGAGTTTCTCCAAAAAGCTTTTTGCTAATATTGTGGCTGTATATTTCACATCACTCAGAAATGAAAGAGATTGCATCCAAGGGAATTACACTGTGCTGGGTTACATGAAAACACACGCTACCTTGTAAAGTAAATACTTCTGGATTGATGTGGCTAAAGATTCAGAGTTTTTTTTCCAACACGCTCTTTATAAATGGGAGATTTTAAAGACAACAATTTGGGATATGAGGTTTGGCCACAAGAAAGCCCCCTGAAGCAGGAGGGGAGGGGGAGGGGATTATACAGTGAGACGTAAACAAAGATCAGTGCTGGTAAAAATAGATTTAATAAACACTTGCCAATAGGAATTTGCATAAAATTTGACTTGCAATATCCTAAAAATGCCACGCGGCTTAGCTCTGCTTAGGCTCGTGAAGCGTCCCATTGTGCGGCCGCTTGTCCCCTCGGAGAGCGGTAATCGCCTTGCCAGCGTTTGTTGGACGTTAGCGTAGCATAGCGTGCCTTAGCGCTGGGCCAGTCAGCCGTAAGCCCGGATTGTTTATGATTTGTCAGAGGAACCAAGCGCGGCACGATAATCGCTAAGCTGTTGGGATGCCCTTTCAAGTTTTGGCATTTTGTAGAGGTTCGGATGCTTCCGATGCACAATGAGGCCTTTTCATACGATTGTTACGACAGTAAATCTCAGCTGAATGTGTGTTCTACTCAGAAATCTGAAAATGCAATTTTCCCTCACGGCCTTCAACGGAAATCTGTGTTGGGATCTGTGATGTTGTCAGTGTTGCAACCGGAGGTCTCTGAAGCGTGACCGTGGCTTTCTGTGGAAACCAAAGTGTCTCCCATTTCTGTCTATCTTCATCTTCCAATGAAGTGTGTGAGCTCTGTAAAATGAAAGAACACATACAGCATGTGCCTGTTACTACGAACTGTTTTTCACTTCCATTATGCAAAATCAGAGACATTCTTCTCTGTTTTTCACGCTTCACTGGACATTCGCTTTCTGTCTGGCTCCTCTCTGTGCTCCAAGTTTCTCCTTCATTCACTCTCTCTTCCGCAAACCTGCTGTTACTTTATTCAGCTTGAGATGTCCCCTCTGCCCCCGATGGCACTGACGGCACGACTTTGTTGAATTAAAGTGTAAAAAATATATAAACGTGTTGGCGTCTGTGTTCACCCAGAGCTCTATAAGAGAGTTTGGATAGATAGATAGATAGATGGGTGGGTGGGTGGGTGGGTAGGTAGGTAGGTAGGTAGGTAGGTAGATAGATAGATAGATAGATAGATAGATAGATAGATAGATAGATAGATAGATAGATAGATAGATAGATAGATAGATAGATAGATAGATAGATAGATAGATAGATAGATAGATAGATAGATAGATAGATAGATAGATAGATAGATGTAAGTATATAAATCATAGACTGTCCAGTGTTTCCCACAGGTTTTTGTGAGACTATAGTGGGTGGAGCGTGGGTCCTCTATGGGGGTCCGGAAAAGTTTGTACATTTGAAAATGAAATGCATCAATCTGGTAGACTTCAGAGCAAACATAAGAGTCTACATCTAATAACTTTGTGCTTCTGTAAACAATGTTGTCCTCTTCTTCTAGCAGTGAATGTAACGAGCTACTCAAGTACTGAAGTACAATCCATGTATGTGTCTCCATGATATGTAACGTTATACCTCTGCAGTGGAAACGGTACCCGAGAGGGCCAGTGTAAAACATTTTGGGGATCATCATGAACCTGTGGCGGGGACAAAATAGACTTTGGCAGGCCGCCGCAGTCTAGGCTGTTAATGAGAACAAAGATGGCATTATTTTGTAACGTCATCATAGCCGAGGACTAATCGATCTGAGCTCCATTCAGAAAAAAAACATTGCAGTTTATTGCAATTAAATCATATTAAAATGTGTCCATTTTGGGTTCATCCCACTGTAGTAAACTAGACATAGTGAATACTGCTCGCCTCAGGATGATGTTATGAACCCGAACACAAATGATCCTGCGCCACACTCCAGTGGGTAACAGAAGGTGAAAGCACAGCTTTAGGGTTCATCCTCATACATTTCTGAACATTTTATGGCGATAGATCAAATAGTTTCTGACCAACAGACCAGCGGACAGACCGGCATCGCCACACTTAGAGCGCGGCTAAAAAAAGGTCCAGAATAATCGGACCAAATTTGTTCAGCGGTGCGTTTGTGAAAGTTAAGACCAACTTCTGTCTCCCCGCTTTCAAATTACAGCCGACCAAATATAGTACACATCTGCTGCCACCGGTCACCTCTTAACGTCTGTTAAGAATATCAGTCGTATATCAGTGTTTGACACAGTTTGTTTACAAATTCAATTTAGCAACCCGGCTCAGGATGATCTGAAAAACGACCCGCGGGGTTCTGCCTAGACTTCACAGTCTATACAAGGGTTTTGATAGTCAGGACTACTCCTTCCCCAAACTTTGTTTTCCAGGATTTATTAGCTTCACAGTGACAACTCCAGGCCAACGGTAAGCAGGGATTTGTATTTTGTTTTTGAAGAGTTGGCCTACTTACACCGACAACACAAAAAGTCTAAATCTGTTCTTTCAGCGCTTCTCACCGTCACAGACAGACAAGATTCCAGCACTTGGTGCCAGCCACAATAACGTGTGTGTGTGTGTGTGTGTGTGTGTGTGTGTGTGAGTGAGTGTCTGTGTCAGCATGTGTGCATTTTTGGACAAGTGATGGAGGGTGTTAGTGAGTTCAGAGGAGGAGAGCGGTTGGGTGAAAGAAAAGAGAGATGAAGCAGATGCTATTTCTCAGTTGGGGCAACGTTAACCCGGGGCGGTGCCAAGAGACAGCAGCCGTTGGCACGGTACTAACAAGTGTGTGTGTGTGTGTGTGTGTGTGTGTGTGTGTGTGTGTGTGTCTGTTTGAGAGTGTAATTGCAATTGGGGGGGCTTGTCTTGCATTTGCTGTGCCCTTATAAAGACGGGAGCGGGATATACTGTTCTCAAACTGAAATGCCATATTAAACAAACACCAAGCAGTGGGTGGTGAGACAGTATGTGTGTGTGTGTGTGTGTGTGTGTGTGTGTGTGTGTGTGTGTGTGTGTGTGTGTGTGTGTAGAGATGGTGTCTTTCTCCGTGTGAGGCCTTTACGGGCTTTAGGAGCTGCAGACCGCAGTCCTCTTGATGTAAAAATAGTCTGTATATTCTTACAGCCGCTATACGCTGTGGAGACACTGAAGGGATTCAAGCCAACTACCTTCTGTGTGCCTGAAGGAGCTCCATCTCAGCCCGGACGCCAGAAACAAAGCTCGACGCCGTACGTTCATGCAAAACAAAAACACGGGACGCGTTGAATAGCGACGTCGCTGAACCAATAAAAGACGTTTCATAGTAATTTAATTTAATGTTAATGTTAATGTTAGAAACGGTTGGTTATGTTTTAAAAAGCATAACTTCAATACAAACATGTACAACAGGTGAGAGGAGATCACGGTTACCGTTACAATGATAACGCAGCAACAAATGTAACAACGGAACGGAACAACTGAACGGAAGATCGGAAACATCAGAACATCGGAACATCGGAACAGAACAACGGAACAAAGTGTGAAAAAAAGAACAACCGCCAGACTTTCCTACGTAGCAAGTGAAGCAACGTTGCTTAACAAGCGTGAAGTCCATGTAAACTGGGTTGTGTTTGGAGCGTGATAAGCAGGCATATATATATTCTTGTAGCCCAGGTTCTGCTGTTTAATTTGATGTGCAACATCATTATATTAGTTTGTGATTAGTTCATTGCTTCACAGTCTTTTCCAAACCGGCTCTCGGGCTTAACGTTACATCACACACATGAACACCGGCCTCCAGGGTGAAACTACGAGGTTTTGCAGAAACGTGCGCTGCCGCCATTTTTTTAAAATCCTGGCGACTGAGCTGTCCATCAGTTGACTGTCAGTTCTCAAATGGATGAACAGGAACAGCTGATGATGCCTTGTTGGGTACTAGTTTTGCAGGATTATTTCTTAAAAGTAGTTTTTAATACAGAATGAATCAACTATTGGTCGTGACCAACTGCAATCTGACTTCATGCTACACATGTGGCAAGTTGTTTTTTAGTGAGGCGTCTCCAACTCAGCTTCAGCTCGTTCCTAAAAGGGTAGTTTGATGTGTGTCGGTGTGCTGCTCCTTTCCCCCTTCCTTCCTTCCTTCCTTCCTTCCTCCTTTCCTCACCCCCCTCGTCTCCTCTCCTTTGTCTTTAAGGTCACAGATCAGCATGTGTGTGGCTCACTCCATCAGCTCCAAGCAGCTGGCATAGGTTGACCCCGGCGGTATGGTCCGCTCACACCAGCGTTAAGACACTCACACACACACACACACACAAACACACACACATGAGCACACACACACACGCATACAGTTGCGCGCTCAGCAGCGACAGTTTGAGGCCGACCAGGAAACGTGGGTTATGTTTGTTATGTCTGTCTGTGCGGCGGTATTGTGCGAATCAGGCCCCATGTAGAGCGTCTGATACGCTTCCACAGTGTGTGTGTGTGTGTGTGTGTGTGTGTGACCCATGTAGCTGCGTGGTTCACTACTCTTTTTTTCTTCGTAGATGAAGAACACATGGGCACCAAATTATTGGGTGGAAAAAGACTTCTGAAGCATAACTTGTCTCCTGGTTTGAACCCGCTCTCACGTGCTTGCCTGTTTTCAACCCAACACTGGTTTGGTGTTGCGTGATGACGGCATCGCCGATGGCTTCACCAAGTACTTCAGGCCTTTGAGGCAGCAGCTGAAGTTGGCTGTGGAAAAGAGGCCGCTCACATTTTAACTGGTTTTGGCAGCAAAGAGTGTTTGCGAGTCTTCGAGCACTTTGGCATCACAGGGCCAACTTCTAACCGCCTGGCGTGAAAGCACATTTCGATAGATCTGTCTCTGGTTACAAAAGCCAACACTCTATTAACTGGCACTCGTCTGAAGAAAAATAAAAAAATGCAGAGGTGGATAGAGTACTACAGTATTGTGCTCAAGTAAAAGTGTTACTTGGAAGACATATTACTCGAGTAAAAGGGAAAGTACTTGTGTAAAAATGTGTCACACAGCGATCGTGACTTTATGAGCAGTTTTATTACTGTGTGTTTTAATTGCCTATATGATAGAGCTACATTATGTTATATTTTTTAGCCACAAACCTTCACAAAATGTACATTAACAAGAAATGTGTATCTTTTTTTGGGGGGCTTATCTACACAGCAGATCAACAAACGATTTAAATCACAATAAGATTCATTGCCAAGTAGGTTATTCAAGGAATTTTCCACCACAATATAAATATAGGGCAGACATTCTGCAATAGAAATATGGAAAGAGGTACAAAACAGTGGCTCAAACAGCAGAAAGTCCTCTCAAAGTATCTCCAGTGAACACTGAAGGCCCCGCTGGAGGTTCAGTAGCATGTTAGCATGTTAGCATGTTAGCCATCCGGCTCGTGGGCGTCGCTCCACTCGCTCGCTGGGTGGTGCATTAAACCCTTAAAGGTTTCAAACGCGTTTCTGATCCGGGAGGAAATTCTCTCAAATCGTAAATTTGAGAGAATTTAATTTTTAGGAGACCATGGCAGCCTTTTTAATGTTTACACTGTAAAACCTTTGCATTAACACGATTTCACACTTCTTTTTTCCCCGTGGACAAAATGTCATCTGTGCACCGCACCGCACTTGGAGACGAGTCAAGACAAAGTCGTGCTTGGAAGCAAATCCCAAAAAAAAGAAAGAAAAAAAAATATGTTTTTCCATTTTTCTTTTTTTTGGGTTGCACAGTTTAGTCAGCTTGCAGCTTTTAATGAGGCGGCGCTTCAGCCGGTGTGAGGGTGTTGAGTGAGAAAACAACTGAACGTGTTGAACAAACACAAAAATACACGTTTAAAAGGAGAGATTAAGTAAACTTCACTGTGGCTCTAAAATAAAGCTGATTGAACAGAAAGGTCTCAGTGTGTAGTTTCAGACCAGTGGGGGAGCGTGCAGTGGTTTTCTGTGACTGGAACCACTTTCACTTTCATCTCCCACAGACAATGAGAGAGAGAGAGAGAGAGAGAGAGAGAGAGAGAGAGAGGGTGTGTATTGTGGTGTGTATTCATGTGTGTGTGCGTGTGTGTGTGTGTAGGGCTCTTTGCAGATAGCTGGCTCTGCATGATGTCATCACCAGCCGGACCGAGGAGCCGCAGTTATCTGTGACATTGTGTCCCAGTGTGTGTTTGTGTGTTAATATTATTTTTCCCCCATGACGTACATTATTATATTTTATGATGAAGACTTGGTTGGAGGTTCGGGCAACGTTAAGGTTATGGATTAGCCTGGTATTACTACGTTTACATGCACGCTCATATTCCACTATTATTCCTTCCAAAATATTCAGAACTTGATATGGCTCATTTTAACATCATGTTCCGTTTGGTTATGCTGAATTAAGCTTGTTCCACTGGAGCATTTTGCGATTAAGCCATGTGGGACGTGCCGGTATTATTCGAGCGTTCTCTGGACACGCGGCCTCTTTCCTGTTTACGACCAGCTTTGTGCGTGGAACACAAACCAACCGACAAAGCCGAAGTAGAAATGCATGCCCAAAAAAAGAAAAGATGGAGAAACACGGATACGTTTAAGCATTATGAAAGGCAGGATATCAACAGGTTGCGCACTTTGAAGAAGAAAGAAAGCCGTTTCTTTTCCATATGCTGACGTGATAAACGACATGTTAGGGCATATCCAACCCCGTCAAACTAAATTCACCGGCCCTGGTGGTAAGGATGCGGCATGGGGGCGTTTTTTTTACCGTTACTGGAATATCAGAATCAAAATCAGCTTTATTGGCCCATGTGTGCTTACACATACATGGAATTTGCCTCCGGTTTCACGTAGCTCTCATTGTACATATATACATATTATATGCAATAAACAAGATAAATACAAAAAAGACATTAAAGACAACAGATTAGTGCAAATAGTGTCGATGGAGGTGTCTGATTAATTGTTCATCAGAGTGACGGCCAGTGGAAAGAAGGACGGATTATTAGTGGAATATTACTTTTTATTCGCCATTTAAACATTTTATTAGGAATATTGTCTTTTTTGTGTGTGTGTGTGTGTGTGTGTGTGTGTGCGCTACAGGACCTGGTTATTGTCAGTCACACTCTTCCTCCTCCTCCTTCATCCTCTGCTCCCTCTGCTCTTCAAACGATGACCCTCAGAGGCTCAAGAGCGTTTATGTCTCTCTCTCTCTGTCGCGGCGCTGATAGACGAGACTGTTTTCTCTTTTTCTATTTCAGGTTCACGACTTACGAGAGGGACGGATCGCCGTCTGGCAGGGTGACATCGCTCAGCGGCCGCCTGCGTTTACGGCCCATGTGATGCTGATGCCTGGCTGGAAACGACAAAACTCAATTTTTTCCCTTTTTTTACTCGTTCACTTCAGCCTTCTCTGAGATGTTTCCATGTTATATTTGTTTATGCGAGGCTAGTGAAGAGAGAGGAGCTATTGAAGTGCTCGCCAGTGTTTATGTTTGTGTCTGGGTTTCTCTCTTTTCCCCTCATCCCCACAACAGCAACGCAGCTCCAGTTGCTTGACCTCTCTCTCTCCCTACCTGTCCCACACTCGGGTACAATTCGAGTCAGCCCGAACCTGAACCTGTCCTCCCTCCCTCCCGCCCTGCTGTCTGTCTGTTCCACCTGCCAAACCTTTGCTCCCCCGCCTCGTGTTTGCGCTCCAGTCTGGCTCTTGGCGTGGTCCGTCTGGAGGCTGAGGAGAGGGAAAACCCGTCAGGTGGAGCTCTGGAAGCCGGGAAGAAAAGAGGGCCTGTGGTGCGGGACTAAGCCTCGGGCTTTTCCATCGGAACGCCGAAAAACCCAGACGTCTGAGCAAGCTTCATCAGGAAGGAGTGCCACAACACGCGGGGTATTAAGTGGAGGAGGAGGGTGTAGATCTGCCCCCCTCTGTAGTGGAAAAGTTAACAGCACTGGTTGACTCGCTAACTCTCTTCTTTCTTTTTTAAGTTGGTCTGATTTGTGACTAAATTGTAGACGCACTTTAGGTTTCACACGTCAGCAGGAGCTCAGTTTTCAGATGGTATGGATGGTTTCAGGCGAAGACCCCCACCCGTCCCCCGTCTCTCTTTAACCAAACACATTAGCGCTGCTCTCCCCTCGGAATATGAGGTTCACCCCCATAATGCCTTTCAGGCGTTTCACCTCATTTTAGAGGTTCAGAGGGTCCCCCCGGGCCAAAGGACAGACACATGCAACAACACTAACGCTGGGAGACGCGCAAAACCTGCACCACCCACGTCTGCGCGGCAGAAATATAGCATGCAAAAATATAAAGACATTTCATATACGGTAGGCTTTATATACATTTATGCGCTGCAATATCAAGATCATTAAATATTCTAATTGCTGCATCCGCTTGAAGCTTTTTCCGGATGTACGTGTTTCTTCGACCACAAAAACAATACGCAGCGTCATTTCCAAATCAAAATGTCGTAAGTTAGTGCCCACGCATTCGGTAAGGGAGCGGCGGCGTTTTCCCAGAAGACAAACAAACAGTCAAACTCTGGCCAGTTGTTGACTGGAAGCTTAAGTGGCAGATTTGTATTTTCAGTATGACTCGTCCTCTTCAAACTGCCACCAACGCTCACTGGTTGTATTTACATTGTGTGTTTTTTATCTTCTTAAATGTGATATCTGAACCAAGTTTAGTTGCTCACATAATTCCCCCGTTGCATCTTTAATTATCAGGCATGTAACAACACACTCACTCACTCACTCACTCACTCACTCACTCACTCACTCACTCACTCACAATGGGTGTTTACTGGTTTACCTGAGATTACAGGAATCGATTTTCCTAATAAGCATATATTTTTCAAAATTTCCTCTAACCCTCTAGCTCTTTCTCACTGGGATTTTTGCTGTGGTTCACGATCGAGAAAGTGTTACCATGTGCAGAAACCTTTGACCTTTGGGATTGCACTTTCTGTGTCCACCTCTGCACCAGCTGCAGAGCTCTGAATCCCCAGCGCCGCTACATCTGCTGGAGCTCACCTCGTGCGATCGTCTTCGGATCAGCCTGAGAGGGATTCCCAGCTCGTTCACGGTTAGTTAACCCCCCCCACCCTCCCTCCTCCCTTGTGGGCTCTCCTGCCTACACTGTGGTGAGCCGGTCGCTGCTCGTGAGTCAGTGTAGAGACACGCTGCGGTTAGCTGATCTTTATGGCGTCCCTGATAAGAATTCATACGAAGAAGACCCCTGTGATGCCTCACTCGTAACCACAGAGGGACGCACTGTTGAGCAGAATGCGTGTGTGCAGACTCTCATTTATGCAGAAATGAAACTAAGTGGAAGGACGGCTGAGTTTGTTTAAAAGATATTAAGCACGGCAAATGATTTATAAGTACAAATACAAGTTCAACTGCAAACTAAAACTGTTCTGTAAACTGTAATACATGTTTAAAAATATATAATAATAATGTACCATAGCATGTCTTTGGGTTTCTTTGACAAGAAAGACTGCAGCCATGCTAGCAGCTCCGTGATGCTGTACTCTGAGCTAAATGCTAACGGCAGCATGCTAACATGCACACAATGACATTTTTGGCCTGCTAATATTTCGCAGGTATAAGTGCACCGTCTTAGTTTCGCTAACATATGCTAATTAGCATGAAACACACAGTGAGGCTGATAGGAATGTCATTGTTCTTGCGGGTATGGTCATAAACAAAAGCATTGGACATATTTTGAATTTGACCTCATGATGGCTCCATGGGTGAAGTTTAGGGATCACTGAAGTTGTCGCAGTTCAACATGAATGTTTGTACCAACTTCCAAGCCGTGTCATGGCGATCCATCCAAAGGTTGTGGAGATATTTCAGTCGAGACCAAAGAGTTGGAAGTACTATGTGATCATGCAACGGCTTGTGTTTGTTGCCCTCTCTAATGTTACTGTGTTCTCGGATCTCAGCGATTAAAGTCAAAGCATAGCAGAAAGGAACATTGAGCTTAGTCTATACTTGTCACTGAGGTCCACCATTCTTCGACAGCTGAGCGCCCATTGCGAGAAACATTTACCGAAACAGCCCTCTAACCTTTTCACAAGACCGCAGCTTTTATTTGAATGCCATTTGGTGGAGCGTAAAGTTCTTTCTCAAAGGTGTGAGCAGCGTGGGAGAGGGGATCCCGCCGCTGAGCCGCGGCCCATCAGAGTCGCAGATGAGCAGCAGAGCGCCGACATGGACCCCACGCAGGGCGGGGGCAGACGGCTGCTCGTAGCATTCTCAGCTGTGGGGGGCGGAGGGGGGATTCTGAAACTGCAGGGTGGTAAAGGAAACCCCTCATTGCACACACACACACACACACATGTGTATGTGTGTGTGTGTGTGTGTGTGTGTGTGTGTACGTGAGAGAGCGAGCAACGGCAGTTAGCGACGGAGCTGAGGTCGCAGGTATACGCCGTCTTCATCGAGCCCACAAGTCTGCTTCTCACACACTCTTTTCGAGCTGCACTTACGATCAGAGGCATTTTAAAAGATGGATTCATCCATCAAACACGATCCTTCAAGTGACAGGCACGATTGATCATGCGGAACAAGATGAATGAGGATGTTAAAATGTGGTCTTCAGGGGGGGAAATTTGCCTCATTTTCTTCCCGGTACAAAGGTTGCCAGTTGTCATCCAGCAACATTCACTGGTGCAGCAATATGAAAAGGATCCCGCAACGGCTTCCCACCAATAAACAAAGCTAGCAGCCTCAATCCAGTTGCACTGTTGAACCCATGGTCTCTTGGCAAGATTAATTGACCCCCTTCGCCCCATGTCCCGCCCCATGAACGCAGACCGGCCAATCATAGCGTAGCATCAGCCGACTCCGACCGGGGTCCGACAACTCTCCGGCTCTGCGCCAAAGACGCTCGTGCAATTCGTTTCAGACCTTCTTCATTTTCAGGCTGTTTTTTTGTAGATTTGGAGCCAGTCGTAGTTAAAAGTTGTGTAATAATATTGTGTAATTGTGTAACTTCTTGGTTGGAAGAAGACAAACTCAAAAAAGTGTCTGTTACCGCATGATTAAACAGCGTTTGCATCTCTCTGCTAGACTCGCTGCTGAAGGTACCGTAAACGTCGGGTTACAAGCCGCTCCTACGGCCGGTCAGTGTCCCCGCTGTAGCAAGCTAGCAGCAGCGCTGCTGCTAGCTAGCGCTGCTGCTACTGCCCGCGTCCCCTCTGCCCAAGTCGGGTGTCGAGCCTGGGTCCCGCTACCTTCGGTGGTTTTCGGGAAGCTAGCGGAAGTTAGCGGGGAAGTGACGGAGCGCTAGCAGGAGCCCCAGCTGGCTACAGCGGGGAGCTGTCGGGGACACTGACCGAAGGTAGTAGCGGCTCGTAACCCGACGTTTACGGTATACTGATCGAATACACGTGCTGCTTTTGCTTTTTAATGAATGTCAGTGAATGTGGTGATGTGGTGGTTCAGTTTAACACACCTGTAGCTTTAGCATCTTTATCTTCTTACCCGGTTATGGCTGCTGAACCAGTTTGACGAAGTGGATATATCCTTCAAATCTGAATTGTTTCTGTCTGCTTCTCTCTCAAATCGCTTTTTCCTTTTTTTCTTCTTCCAAAAATAAGATAATTTATGTATTCATGGGGTGCAGTTCGTGACAGTGTGGGCTCCATGTTATCGTAGCAGCGGGGGTGTGGGGCTTAGCGAAGGGTCGTTATAACACACAAAGAGCGATTTTGCTCCGATGTGAGGAGAGAACTTTGATGGAAGTCACAGCTTCCTCTGAATGACGTCCAGGCGCTAGAGGATACGGCACCACTCACTTTAGCTGGTGAAGGGCCTGAAGGCCGAGCATGAAGCCGTCAAGGTGCTGTTGTTCTCAGCGAGCGGGTGTCCTGTTTGATAATTAGGTCAGCGCAGCCCTCCTGGGAGGAGAGGGCAGAGGGGACACTGTAGAAACCCCAGAGCCCCATCACAGCCAGATGAAAAGAAAACAGTCCCAGTACAGGTTCCACATGTCGGGGCGAAGGGTGAAAATGTGTTTTAGATTTTCCTCCTTCCCTCTCCTCTCTGGTGCCGTTTGATTCTGGGCTATGGAGGGAGTAACCTCCTCAGAGCTCTTATGACACCTCTCTGTCCCGGCGCTTCGGTTTGTTTTCGACACCATGTGAGGTTTGTGTGTGCGGCGTATCTGTTTCTTCCTTCCTTTGGGTTTTTAAGCTAATCCGCCATCTCCAGGCTTCCTTCCCAGAATCAGGCGAGACCTTTCTAAAGAAAACAGGGCAGAGCAGCACCTTGGAAATCCCTCCACCTCTCTCATTAACGACGAGGATGAAGACGAAGTTGATTTTCCTGATTCAATTTAAGCCCGTGCAACTGGACACCGGCCACGTCGCTGCGAGAGCGGGATGAAAGAGAGACAGCTGGAGAAAGAGAGAGAGGGGGGACACTTTTGTGGGAAAAAGATGAATCTGTTATATCCATTTTCTTCAGTTCTGACTTCAGGCTCTGAGATCCCTCTGTTTCTAATTCTGCATGTATTTAAAGTTAAGCAAGAATACATTTTTTGTTAAGAAATGATCCTTGATGTTTTGTCTAAGTCAGTCACTCCCATGAGAAACAGACACGAAGAGGCTGGAAGTGTCACTCTGTCCAAAGAAAGGTATCCTATTTTTATTTAAATTGAAAAAAGAAAAATGCATGATGTCCTTTATCAGAATCAGAATCAGAAACTGTTTATTTACCAGGAATGTTTACACAAACAAGGATTTTTCCTTGCCGGAAGGTGCATAACATTAGACATTAGACGAGACAATCAACGACAACAACAGTGCAATAGATATTAAATTAAAGTATAAGATAAAGTGCCCAGACAAACAGATAACAGATAACATTAAAGTAATAGTTTATATTTCCTGAAACCAACCAAATTTCAGAAGAAATGTCATGAGATGTGCTTGCATTTAGCGAGAGACACCGGATGAAAGTCTGAGGTTGCATCCATGCGCATGCATGCACGCGCATGTGCAAGCATGTGCGCATGTGGTTGTGTACAACATAATGACACACCATCAGAATTGCACGTCAGGCAAATGACAGACCTGCAGAGATAAAGACCGTTCTTATGCTCGTGTAATTCAAACAATAATCTGCTGTGGACTCGGTGATCCCGCCAAACGGAGAATCTTCCCTGTAATCACTCTCTCGCAGAAGAGAAGAGCAGCGACGACCAGGCCGCCATCTCTTTTACTGCCTTCATTAATAATACATGAAAGGCCCCATGACTGGAATTCTGAGTGTAATGTGTAAAATGGAACTCGCCCCGACACCCGGGCTCATTTAAATACCGTAGTATAGGCGAATAGACGCTGGTCCAGGCTTTCCATTCTCATTCAGTCGGTAAACCAACAGAGTCATCTCCACAAGAACGGAGTATGATTTTAACGTCTTCCACCGAGACACGAGTGTGAACGTCAGCTCTGTGGACAGCCGTGTATTTGTCTCTGTCAGCGGCCCTTCAGCGCCAGCAGGGATCAAAATCGCTGGAATAACAATCCAGGAAACCAAACATGCTCAAATTGACGTCTACAGTTTCAGTTGGCAGGAGAAATACAACTTTTTTTGGAGATATTTTTATCCTGCTTTGGAATAAATTTAGTGGAGAGGTGGAGTAAAAAAAGAAAAGACAATTTCTCCTGAAAATATTAGTAATATGCATGACAAGAGCTGGTTATTCTTGAAAAAAAGTTACAATTGTCACGGTTTTGGGTTGTTTCTGGTTTATTTTGAAGTCCTTGTCTCTTGTATCCTCTGTTTCCCCGCACTTCCTGCCCCTGGGATTGTCTGCCCTGTCCCTGATTGTTTCCTCCTGTGTCTAATCACCTGCACCTTCCCCGTGTATTTAAACCTTTCCTATTTAAACCCTGTGTGTCTCCTGCCACAGTGTCGGTTACTGTGTTAGTTTCCTGTTCGTACCGCTGCCTTTGTGATCCGGCCTTTTGGGAATCCTCGCCTTGTTTTTGCTTAATAAATTTCAGCGTTTGGGTCCTCTCTCTCAAAATAAACAGAGAAATCTTGCAGTCTCTTTTTCTTTTTTTTTATCTGGCCACAGAAAATATCGATTGCAGGTGTTGTTTCACTGGAGAAGCGTCGATACGACTTGGGATATTTCGGGTATTCGAGTATCGACGCAGAACACCCATGAGGGAGCGATCCTGCTGTCAGGTGCTGTCGTGAACTTCTAGTGAATCATCCCCGTCAGCTGCATCTGCTGCTTACTGGAAGTTTCCGTGGGTTGTGCAGCTTCACCCACCTAAACCAGTGCATCCACCCATTAAAAGAGTCAGTGTGTAGCTGCAGTAGAGTCAATGCAAACCGACTGAGCTGAATAGAAATCCACAGGGCCACCGTAGTTCCCCTCTGGAGGGGGAACTGTATTCAAAGTAGAGCGAGAGCGTGTTTTCACAACTCAAACCTGAGACTCGTTTCCTCTCATCTCGCTCTACCAGCTGTGTTTTTGTTGTCTCTCCCCTCATTTTCAGAATAAGTGCTGACAGGGCCTTTCAAGCGCTGCAGAAACATCTCTTTCTTCAGCCCCTTTGTCTATTGTTCACTCCGAGTTGAACCGCCGGAGCCTTTACGTCCAGACGGTGCAGCGCGTGCATCTACTTTGTGTGAAATAAACAACATTGTGGGGCAACGTGAGAGAAATGTCTTGAGCAGATGTGTCCACACTGGATCAAAATCAACTGCTGCATATCTATCTGCTTGACAAATCACCCACCCGCTAAACTCTAGACCTCTCCATAGCCCCGCCCCCTCGGCCTCTCTCTGGGGAACCACTACAGGCAGCCTGGCTCCAGCGTTCTGCAGCAGGAGCCAGGGGGTCTCCGTGGAGGGCATACCCAAAGCATGAGTCCCTCCCGGGGGCACATGGACTCTCATCGCCCTGGAAAGAAGATGGAGGGAGGGGTGGTTCACGAACATGTGGTCATAAACACGGTACGAGCACAGTTAATGAGTCACAGTAAATCCCTGATCCTGGTCTGACATTCTGTGTTGTTTGGAGGACAGTTGTGCAGGAAAGTTATTGTGGAAAGGAAAAGGTCTCCCTCCTTATCTTCATGCTCTCTCTCTCTCTCTTTCTCTCTCGTATAAATCTCTACATAAACATGACCTTCAGTATTAAACACAATCACCTGAATTTAGAAGGAAATGAGAGTTTCTAGCACGGTAACTTACAGCCATTAGCATCGCTGATGCAGCAAACGCGGCCAAAAGCATAATTTCACGCTTTGTCCATGTTACTCGCAATCCATCTCCGTGAAACCCGTCACCACTCGAGCCCCAATATCCCCAATGTCCCTTTAATTAGCTCAGAAATTAGATTAAATATTCTTTCCCCTATATCGTCCAGTAATTGACTGTGAAAAGTGAAATATTCACATTATCTACGGCCACAGCATTAACACACATGGAAAACTGGCGGTTTTATGCAACATTTTATGGACACTTCCCTTTTACTTTCGGCTCGTTCTCGCTCTCAACTCGTCCAATACGGTGACGCGTGGTCAGTTGGCCCCACGCTTCAAACTCCATTTACCCCTCCGGCCCGACGTACGTTTTGGACGTGTCGTGGACGCCGTGTCAGTTTTCCGCTCGCCGCGTAGACGCCGCTTTGAAACGACGGCTCCGAAGCCAAGGACGTCTCGTTTTATTAAATGGCTGCTGCCTCGACTACTCTCTCTCTCTCTCTCTCTCTCTCTCTCCTCTCACTCGGCCCGTCCGATCGCATTTCCTGAGGGCGGGACTAAGGCACGAGGAGAAGAGGGCGAGGAAAGAAATCATAGGCATGTACAGAACTGGGGAATTGGAAACTGGGCCCATTTCTGTATATCGCATTTCAAGATGGAGTACCCTTGCTGGTAAACGGACAAGTTTCTTTTTTATATTATTGTCGCATAAAGGGAACGTATATCACCTTCAGCTCCGCTAATTTGTCCACCTGACTGCACAATACGATATACCAAGTATATTGAAATATTCTATACAGACGCAGCTATATGTGCAGACTCTTCTGTAGGCTTCTGTTTGCTCCTCACTGTCTCAGATTCATTTGCCAATTGGCCTGTTAGAGACCCACAGGCCACTTACAGCCTGTTGCCCTCTGACCTCTGGGAGGGGTTAAGTATGAGAATGAAAGGGTCACGGAGAAGCTAAGGGTTAATTGTAGTCCCTCTTAGAAGTAATCGCCAGCATCACCCACGACTAGTGCCGCCCCCACTGCCTCCCATCACACACACACACACACACACACACGCACACATTTGACAGCTACACCAGCAGTCCGGCTCTTTATCTGCAGAGTCCCTTCATATCCTGGCCTGCAGGCAAACAGTCCCTCTTTTTATGTGGACAGATAGATGTTCAGCTTGTTTCCTGCTACATATTTTGCATACCACGGAGCGCTCGAAGGTCAGGCCTCGCCCGAGCCTCCTCCCTCCGGGGACTTGAGCCGGGACTGTACCCCTGTGTCACCCAGACACACAACCGCCTCATAGTCTCAAGATGTCCTTGCAGGGACTCGTCCAAGTCTGCTAATCTGTCATAGCCCAGAGCACAGAGGGACGGAGCTGCGGGAGGATCTCTGTGGGAAGAGGAATGTTAATTGGAGTGGAATTTTTCTTTTTTCATTCCTTATTTTTTTTTTTTTTATCACTTAATTTATGGAACGACTGCGGTTTGTCATCCTATTTGAGCTTTTCATTTTGAAGGACATGCGTGTGTGAGAAGAGACATGTGTGTATGTGTGTGTGTGTGTGTGTGTGTGTGCATTCATGTGAGGCAGAATGGATGCGATTAGAGGACCGGGTTGAGCACAGCAGGGTAAGAGGGCCAGATGGAGAGACGGAGGAAAGCCGGGGTTGGAGATGGGAGGGTAATTGGCTGAGATGAAAAATGAGAGTCCTTGACCTTTTGTTACCTCCGGGGGACGGCTGATAGCATGAGAGCCCATCCCATCCCATCCCACCGCCCCGTCCCCGTGCCACTCCCTCACCCATAAAGATCTTTAACTACAGGGATGGAGGACAGGAGGGACGAAGGTAAAGACAGGCGGAGAAGCTCACGGGGGAGTCTCTTGGTTGTTCTTGGGCGTGGTGGTCTTTTATTGTGTGTGTGTGTGTGTGTGTGTGTGTGTGTGTGTGTGTGTGTGTGTGTGTGCGCGCGTGTGTGTGTGTGTGTGTGGGGGGGGGGGGGGGTCTCAGCTGTCTCAGCCTCCATTAGTCTCTAATAGGGCTGTCACTCTGGGCTTTTAAGACAACCAGCAAACCCGCAGCCCCTCTGCTTTCTGCGTCCCGATCCCACAGATTTCCCCCATTAGCTTTGCTCTCTACCCACCGGCTCATCCGGGTCTCACGTACAACAACACAAGTCCAACGCTCCTCAACCGCAAACACCTGTACAGAGGACCGACTCCTGACGACGCTGCTTTCTTTGGAACGGATCAACAACCTACTCCGTGATCTATAATGAGCAGTTTCGTAAAGGGAATCCCCCGGCGTCCCCGGCATGACCTGTGTGCAGCGCGGTGACAGGTGTGTCCGTTAATTAAAGCTCCCAGCTAATGACAGGGCGGCGCAGAGCTGAAGCCCGGCTGAAATGAAAAAGAAAAAAGGGGCCCAGGGGTCGGAGCAATTCTGGCACGAGTGCACTTGTAGACTGAAATCCTCATTGTTGACAAATGACTTAGTAAGTTGAAGAAAAGGGAGCAATCATTGTTGTTTTATCATCTTAAATTCTGTTAAAGTAACTGTTGCAAAGACAATGGGACCAAGTGTGACAATGAGAAACATGTATTTATATAGAGAGACCAACTAATATACAGGAACAGTAGCTAGAAATAGCTGGATCCCCTCTGGCCCTCCTAACTGTGGCTTATATCGTCGTATTATACCGTCGAAATATACGTATTTCACCCCATATTTATCTCCAGAAAGGGGACATCGTGACAAATGTACATCAACAGTGAATGAGTATTATAGTGTTCATTGTTAGTCTTTTGCGGAGCATTTTTTTAGTCTTGGCGACCCCTCAAAGTGCTTTACGACGCAAGTCAGTAATCACACACACATGTTCAAACACTGGTGGCAGAGGCTACCATACAAGGTGCCACCTGTTCCTCAGGAGCGATAAACATTTACATTCACAGCAATTTGGGGATCAGTATTTTTAAACATTTTAGTCTGCACGGGCCAGGGATCGAAACCACAAACTTTACGATTAGTGAACAACCGCTCTACCTCGCTAAAATCGCATGTGGGCCCGAGACCCGGTCCCCCATTTTAAATGGTGCAGAAGGAAATTAGGATGAAACTGTTATTCTACTGAATCACACTAAGAGACAACACTAATCTCCTGCAAGTCTTCTAACAAAAGGCCAGAGGAAAAATCTGTCCATTTAACATATAAAACCCTTTGCTAAGCCCCGCCCCCCGGCTGCTACTCTGTCAAGCTGTCAGAGCTAACATAGAGCCCACACTGTCACTAACTGCTCTCACAACATAAATCAGTATTATCATCATTATCGAAGTTTGTTTTACCAAACTGAAAATGCCATTTTACAAAATCTGAAACCGTTGTATGAGAGTCTGTGGAGCAGAGTTGTCGGACCATGTTTGATGCCACGCTACGATTGGCTAGTATGCTTTTGAGGATGGGACTTACCAAAAGGTCAATTATCCCTCTGATGAATTTTAAATATTTTATGTCTCTTAAAGAAGGCGGTTGCTAGAACACTAGTCCTCCTTCAGCTTAGTGGCGGTGACGTGAAGTCATGTGACCTATAGGTGTCGTTCCTTTGTAGCCTAACGTTAGCTGTTTTACTCCTGACGATTGTATTCACGCTTCAGAAATCATAAAAGTTCATTTGTGAATTAACAATTGAATTAATTGTTAATTGCTGAACAAACGTGTACCGTGAATTAAAAATCCAAATGGAAAAATCCTGTTGTTTTTTGGCGAGGGAACCAGTGAGATGCTAACCAGTGAGATGCTTACCAGTGAGATGCTAACCAGTGCGATGCTAACCAGTGTGATGCTAACCAGTGAGATTACATTACATTACATGTCATTTAGCTGACGCTTTTATCCAAAGTGACTTACAATAGTGCATTCAATCATGAGTACAAACTCAGAACAACAAGAATCAATAATCAATAATCACTAAAGTACAGTTTCTTCAATAGAGTTAAATTACAAAAATTACAGAAAATTACAAAAGTGCTATCAATAAGAGACATCAAAGTGCTACTAGAGTGCTAGTACAGTGCTAACCAGTGCGATGCTAACCAGTGAGATGCTAACCAGTGAGATGCTAACTTCCTGGCTGGCCCACAACCCAGGAGCTCCTTATTAGAGGTTTTAAATTTACTAAATTAAAACATCAACAAGTTACACGTCTGCTGGTTTTGTATTCCACAAATCTGGGTAAGATAGTGAAGGAGTAGAAAGATGGCCGAAGTGAATACAAGGAGCTAAATAATGGATGCAGGGGAAAACCTAACTGGGTAAGCTGACATATGGATTTACCGGAGAGCTCGGATACTCGGGGAGGAACTAAAGAAGAGAAAAGAAGGATTGAACCCGAGAGAGCAGGCAGCTGCGAGGAGGTGCAGTGTGTCCTTGTTAAACTCGCGGCCCATATGGCCGGCATCTGAGCCGGTTCTGGAGTAGATTTTTATGGTCGTTTTTTATAGCTTGGCAGGCTCGCGCTGCTCCAATGAGAGAGTGCCTGCCTACCTGCCAGTGCGCCGCCATTCAGCTGATGGAGAAGGAATAAACATGAATAATGTCCTCAACTTTCTTCTACATTTGGAATATTAAAAAGCACAGAGATCCAGAGCGCCTTGAAAAGAGATTAGTTTGGGGATATATATATATATATATATATATATGTATACGGTCAGGCCCGCTGCCCTCGTCCTTCCCCTTTTGTCTTTTCTTTGTTTTCTTTGTCCTCTGCTCGATCCATCATCAATCCCTCCAGGCCTTTTTTTTTTTCTCGGGTAATATAACAAGTTCATGGTGAAACGTGTCCTCTTGAAAGGAAAACAAACACGGCTGATTACAGTCATGTCTTTCCCCTCCCTGATGGATAACAGTAATACACTAGTCCACTAAATATGTGTGCTGTCGCCACCAATCCATGCAGCTTTCACCAATAAACTAAGTAAAAATGTTTCTGAATATCAATAGCCAAAGTGTAAAACCTCCTATCTGCAAAATGATCCAGGAAAAGGGGGCAGGAACCTCCTATCTGCACTTTGTGTAATTTTATTTTGTATTATGTATTGGGTATCCTTAAAAAAATATAATTCTGCAAGAAAATGGGAGGTTTTGCTCTTTTTCCATTGATATAGTGGTTCTCCATCACATGCGCCCGATTACCGGGCCATTAAAATGAACGACGAGCGCTTACCAAAGCATTGTGCTTGATACCAACAGCAGCGATTACTGCGTTCTGTAGATAAGCGCGCGGTTTACAATGTGTACTCACACCAATTTAGTACTTGGAGCACTTTTCTCCCCCTCAAACAGTCGAAGAAGCCCAAGTCCCTTATAAGTAAAACCACACTCTGGGAACCTGTCCTGGTTCATACTCAAACACATACATTATTTCTGCCATGCAGCTAATTTCTTTTCATCCTTTCCCACAAAGTTCATTAGGTTTCTGCAGCCGCTGTTGTTTTGAGTTGCCAAGCCTCTCCAGCAACTCGCATTTCAGCCATTTCTCTCAGCGTTTGAACTGGAAATATGAAGCGGATCAGGTTTCCACTGAGGGGAATACAGTGTGTGTGCGTGTGTGTGTGTGTGTGCGTGCATGTGTGTGTGTGTGTGTGTGTGTGTGCATGTGGCTACATGGAGCTTTCCCCCCGTCCTGTGCGAGTCTCTCTTGTGGACAGACAGATGCTCGGCACACACATGGCGAGGCAAAGTCCGGACAGGCAGAGGTTTTGAAAGAACCACGTAAATATTGTAACAATAAAAGTAATTCAAAAAAGGCAAGTTTAGTGTTTAGAAAAGAAGAAGAAAAAAAACATCTAACTGAGCAACAGAAAGAAATAATGCGCAGAAAAGAATGATTTTTACTTTACGTCAGCGGGTCTTTTATTGTCATGCAAGTGTTTACTGCGGGACCGTTTGTGCCGACTCTGTTTATTCAATATTAAATATCCAACGTTCAAACTGCACAGATGTTCGCTGTAAGCTAGTTAGCAACGTGTGTGTTTCTAGCTGGGTGTTCGGCTCAGCCTCGACTTCATCGGGAACTCCCAAAACTCCCTACATCTTTTACGAAAAAGATTTTTAAAAAGAGCTCCGGGATAATAAGCAAGAATCTCTTTCGCTTCTCGAGTCTGTTCGTGTCTTTCCTTGAAGCGTGATTGAAATTGCGCATTAAAGTCACTAAAAGGAGCTTTCATTTCATGCTGATTTTGGCGGTCCCTGTGGTCGAAAGTGGTAGTGTTTCCGAGCACTAGTCCCTTTTGTGGATAAAGCTGCTCCTCAAGAAACAGAATAGTTTCCATAGTGCAGCGTTGGTTGGCATAGATTCAATGAGTGAGTATTCTCAGCTAAAGTTACATCATTTGGGTCTTTTTGAAACTATTTCTCATTAGTTGGACTTTTTTATTTCATGTTTGTGCATGAAAGCTGTTGAGTCTGTTTAAAAAAAGCTGAATTTACTGAATTGTTATGCTTGTTGTATTACCTCGTGTCCTTAAGATGGACTTTTTGGTTTTTAAACGACTATAAAAGAGAATATTTCTTTTTTTTTCGTGCATACTGTGCTATCCTGTACTATCTCAGGTTCAAACGGCACCTTTTCCTTGATTTGGCTTGTCATTCAGGGGTGATGGTGGGTCCGGCAGACAGACCAGTTGAGAATACTGATATAGAGGAATCAGCATTACTGTTTCATTCATAACCAGTTATAAAGTTCCTCATAGAAACTTTTACAAAAACGTGGAAAAACTGTTAACTTGCAACAAATGTGCAATGAAAGCAGACCTATACATTGTTTATCTCTGTGTAATATTTGCTAATATTTTCCCTTTGAAAGCGGCCTTGGCGTCTTATCTAACAGCATAAAGTACACGGCCGTAGTAGAACTACCATTTGACTCAGATTTACGCTTCAACCCACAGCTCAGAAAAAGTTTCCCACGCGCTGACCTTGTGAGAGTCATTGACGCTTTTATTTTCTGGAGACTTGAGTGCTGTAACTCCCTCCTCTCGGGCTGAAACCATCCGTCACTCTCTCTCTCCTCCAACTGTTTTTTAACAGACAGCTTCACATCACTCCAGTCCTGGCTTCTGTCCACCGGCTCCCGGTTTGTTTGTTTTATTCAAATCAATTACGGTACAAGGTTTTTACTGATCACTTTTCAAAGGACGTCTGGGTCGGGCCCCAAATGTTGAGCCAGCTCCCAGCCTCAGATCCCCGGGTGGGGCCCTCCTGGCTCCAGACAGAGTCGAGGCTTAAAGCTGTCAGGATCCAGAAGCCATCTTTTAAATCGCTTCTTAAAACCCATTTTTACAGACTTGCTTTAATTTGACATTGTCTTTTTTGTGTTGCTTTTATTCTTTTCATCGCTTTTATTCTCTTTTCTTTGCATCTACTGTATTGATATGTTGTTTATTGTTATAAATGTTGCCCTTTCTGTTTGTTTGTTTGGCCTCACTGTTTGTCTTTCTGTCTTTATATTGCCTTGGATCCAGCTTGTTTGTCAAAGCACTTTGTAAATGCTGGTATTAAAGGAGCTATATAAATAATGTCCCTATCATTAAAGTAATTATAGTATTAGTGGATGGAAACACACAATTGGCAAATTTGGTGGACATTCCTTTTAAATTTGGGCTCCATTTTGGACGGACATTTATCCCTCATGCGTCCAACACTCACTTTGCTCTCCACTTTTTATTGTTTTATTGTTTTTATTGTTGACTAGTGCACCAAGTGTGAATCTACGAGTCCGATAGCTTTCTTTCTTCGATCTGTCCTCGAGCTCCACGACGTCCGTATCGGCCGACTTAAGGCCGTTCAGAGCGGAAAAACGCAGAGATACTAGAAAAAAAAGTGAGCGTTTCCCTGTGCGTCGGGTCACCACATCTGTGTCCATGTTCACATCATGATGATAGAGTCTCAACTCACCACGCGGCCTCGCTCCAACTCTTTCTCTCTCTCTCTCTGTGTGTTGTGGTTTTTGGCGAAGCGGAGATAATATACTGTATGTGGGCGGGAGATGGAGGAAGACCGGCACGGATTTTAACTGGGGGAGCAAAGATGGGGGGGAAGCACAACAGCACAACTGAGAGGAGCTGAGAGGAAGGCTGGCGCAAAAAAAAAGCTGAAACGTGAACTCCTGCCAAAGTGTTGTAAGACAGCCGCTCTGCCTGCAGCTGCCCTGGTGATCTCCACACTGCTGGGTCCTCCTCCACATCTGTCCTCATGCTCCCTCTCTTCTTCAGACCTTTACACACAGGGGCCTTTTTTGTTGTTGTTGTTGGTTCTAATCATTTACATGTCGACGTAGTTCTCTGCTACTTTCACACAGAACGCAAATATTACGCAGTAAAAATGCGGTTGATTTTTTGTGCTTGAGTCACGCCTATGTTATGTATTTATATCCCACTCGGAGGAGCCGTAGTCCGGACCAATGAAGCCAAATGTATTCAACGTATCCTCATACAACAGTTGGTACGATAACTCACGAAAGGTTTTCCTACGAAAGCCAGCAACACGTGTCAATTTACGCTCATTACATGCACACAGTCTTTTCAAAATAAACCTGCGTCTTCACAGTAAACTCGGTTCGGTTCATAGACTGTATGTAAGAAGTGGACGTACCGTAAACGTCGGGTTACGAGCCGCTACTACCTTCGGTCAGTGTCCCCGTTAGCTAGGGTGCCAGATTTGAGTTTGTGAAAAAGAGGACACTTCGTTCCGGGGGGGGGGAGGACACTTCGTCGCGGGGGGGTAGCAGTAGTGTGTAGCATGCCGTGAACTTACATTTACGTTGAGATCAGTCGACCAATGACAGTTCTCTCTACAGTCAGAGCTTGCGCAAGAAGGTGGAACTTGCGGGAGATACCATTTCCAAAACTTGTAAGGGGGTAATAACTATTTTCCCCGACGTAGCAAAATCCCGGACGTTTTTGGAATCCCTGCCGGACGCTTTTTTTAGGTCTCGAAAAGAGGACATGTCCGGGAAAAAGAGGACGTCTGGTCACCCTACGTTGGCTCCCCGCTGTAGCCAGCTGGGGCTCCTGCTAGCGCTCCGTTACTTCCCCGCTAACTTCCGCTAGCTCCCCGAAAACCACCGAAGGTAGCGGGACCAGGCTCGACACCCAACTTGGGCAGAGGGGACGCAGGCACTAGCAGCAGCGCTAGCTAGCAGCAGCGCTGCTACTAGCTTGCTACAGCGGGGACACTACCGTAAACATCGGGTTACAAGCCGCTCCTCCGGCCGGTCAGTGTAGTCGTCATGATGTCACCCATTGGTTTGTGGTTTTGAAGCCTCGAGTTCAGCTTTTTCTCCGTCGCCATCTTGGATTGCTGGCCGTCGCCATGTTGGCTTTTTTTGCAACCGGCAAAACGGAAGTGACCATATTTGAAAATGCAGAGAAGAGACGTGGTATACGGCTCTGGTGGCGACCTGTGAATCACCTTGTAGCCCCGCCCTAAAGCATCCTCTGCTTTATGGTCTCTCTAAGTGGGACCATAATTTACTAAATGAACATCATGCTGTATTGAAGAAGACTTGAAACAAGCAATTGAGGCCATAAACATAATTTTCTCATAAACTTCCATACAATCAGACTTATTTTTTGCAACCAGAGGAGTCGCCCCCTGCTGGTCAGTAGAGAAAATGCAAGTTTGAAGACATTTACTTTAGTCTTCAGAACCGGAAGTTGCAACAAAACCACTTGGTTAGGTTTAACCCAAAAAATGTGGGTTCAAATAACCATTGAAGTACTGTTACTGAAGTACCATTACTGAAGTACCGTTACTGAAGTACCGTTACTGAAGTATTGTTACTGAAGTACGCACGTTACGTGACAAAAACCTCAACGCTGACTTCTTGTCTCCTGGCTGAAAGTTTCCGTTTCCTTCCTCCTTCACGGTTACGTAGATGACATACAAAATAATTTCGTGGGATATCTACATATCACGGCGCATTATTTTTCGTAGGCTTTGCAGCGCAGAACTTTCACAATAAAAGCACTCGACTCATATTATTCGCAGGCGAGTATTTGGCATTCTCACATTGTTTACTCGTCGCACCCTGTTTGTAAACTGCCTTCAGGGGGAAACGCACACCTGTGTGATGGATTGGTGTGTTGTGAAATCTAAAAAAGTGTGCATTCCAAGAGAAAGCGCGGAGCAAGGTGGAAATAGCTCCAGGTTGATGCACGCAGGCGGAGATGGAGGAGAAAGGAGGGGACGATAAATGGAAAATGGCCGCACGCCAAGTGGCAAAGTGCCCTTTCAGCTGCACGCTTGTTTTATACACACTCCTCAATCACAAACATTTCATCGCCGAGGACAAGCCTCACGTGTGTGTGTGTGTGTGTGTGTGTGTGTGTGTGTGTGTGTGTGTGTGTGTGTGTGTGTGTGTGTGTATGTGTGTGTGTGAGAGAGCGTGTAAACCTGCAATAACTTGTTGCTTTGACCATAAAACGTAAAAGGCTTTGTTTCGGTTGAGAAGCGACTGTTTTGTTCCTCAGACAGGATTGCGGACACAGAGACGTGTAATTTAGAGCGCAGCCTCATACTTCCTGTCAACCACTCATAAAGAGAGATGATAACACACTCGCGGAGATGTGCCTGTCACAAACCTCTCGACAGGCCGGGTAATGTGTGTGTGTGTGTGTGTCAAACTCCTCTCCACCCGTCCGCGTTCAAAGCAGTGCATTGTCTGCTCTTATCTGTTCATCTGAGCAGAACGAGTGAGGAGGGAGAGCCGCGAGCTTGTTGTTAACCCTCCTTGTTGCCGCCCAGCTTTTAAGGCCGTGATTTATTTTCACCCTCTTAACTCTGACAAAACAGACAGAGACTGCTCAGTACTGAGTGATGGATGTTGCCCTTGGATGGTGGGGGTCATCTCAGACTTTAGGAACGACTCCACTTTTTTTCCTCCTGCGCGGAAACAGAGGGGTGGCGACAAAATGAGAAGAAAAATCTGAATTAATGAGCGGAGAAACAGATGCTTTCATGCAGGGGCAGTAGTCACCGACCGGTTTGATGAATGTGAAGTTAATGTGAAACATTTGCTATGCGGCAATCGGAGCTCACAGAGCTAACGCCGCACCACCTACTAACTCTGCAAAGCTGTCAGCAGCTTATTTTTTCACAAATTACCTCAGTTTTAAAGCCAGGTGGTTACAGCTGGGCTCATCATTTATTCCTGTAAAAAGGACATTTCAGTCTGCAGAGCTATTGGCTATTCTGGGGTCAGCGGAAACCAAGCTGTAGACACAACATTGACATATTATCAACTTTTAAAGAGGACATATCATAAAAAAAACTGCACTTCTTTCTGTGCATGTGCACAAACAATTGTCTCTACCAACCCACAAACTGTGAAATAAGACGATTTCACATGCAGGCTCACTACGATCCCCAACTGTCTCCACCCACAGTTTGAGAACTACCTTTACAAAGATGCACCATATTTTTCAAGCCAATCAGAGCAGATTGGGCTTTTTCGAGAATGGCTCTTAAAGGGACAGGCGCCAAAACAGTGTTTCCGACGGACGATGACACAGACTGTATGGTGAAAAATGTATGTAAACATGTTCAATGTACAAGTATGAACCTGGAAATTAGCATGATTTGTCCCTTTTAAGTTAATACGGCGAACCTGTCAACAGACAGTTTCTTATTTACACATCCAACAGCTACGGAGCGACATTAGCATTTATTTGGGGTCGTGTTTGTGTCCACCTGATGAATCTAAGTCCAATATTCACTCTACTTTTAGCTCAATTTTGGGTCTCTACCACCTCCAGAAGGCAGTATTTGCTCTTTAGCTGCTAAATGCTCACCTACATTATGCATCATACATGTTCAGCGGCTAGCAGCTACCTTTGTCTGCTGTTTGGAGCTGGACAGGTCGTGTGCTGTGGGGATTTTTAGGGAAAAGTGGTGTGCTCAGGACAGAAAACAAGGCTAAATGACAGCAGCGACACTGATCCACAACAGTAAAGTAAAAGGCCGGAGAGCTGAAACAGTGAGCCGAACAATGTCAAATGGGAAAAGGGCGATAGTACTCTTTCGCATCCAAGTAGTCATGTGATCCATTGTGAATGTACAAAATGTACAAATGTTTTTTATAGTAGCTTTTAATGGATTAGCCCGGTGATGGTGGCAACGAGCGGTGTTGTTGCAGATAGCAAACTAGCTGAATATCACTCCACTCACTCCACTCACTTTCCAAAATAGCGGTAACGTGAACCGCCGAGTGCAAAGCCATGGTAACGCCGCTGACCCCACTCAGAGGTCACTGGCACCACAATAACACCAGCAACGGAAGCCAGACGGTTTCCACTCTGCGGCTCATTTTCACAAGTATTTAGAGAACTACGGTGGCCTTTTAGGGAGCGTAAAGACGCTAAAGGCTATCGCTAGCGTCAGTGTTTTGGTTTATCCGATCTGGACTACTGCAGAAACATGCCGGTTCAACATGGCGGACTCCGTGAGGAGGACCTGCTCCCATATATGTAGATATGAAGGGCTCATGCTAAGCTATTAAAAACACGATTCTTACACATTATATTATATTTCTGCTAATCGATCCCCTGACACTGGCCCTTTAAGTGTAAGTGAAATAGTATATTTCAGAATGTCAAAAGAGTAAAAATGCCTGAAACTAGCGTTTCAGTCACAGTAATAAAGATTCAATTGTTATTTGTTAAAAAGATTTAAGCACTTGGAGCTGCCACGCTGTGGTAGTATTGGTATATAACACTATTCCATGTGTTACAGTATAAGTATTGTTTCTGCTGTATTTAGAGCTCCCAGCAGAGTAATAACCACAGTGAATGCAATAAAACTAAGAACTCTATTTAAAAAAAAAAGGGTCTCTGTTTGCTGTTAAATTGCTGGATCAGTGATGGTATGTGGAAATGGTATCAAGTTGATTTGAGTCGCTATTTTGATGAGAAGAATAAAAAATAAAAGCTGACAATTCCCTTGTATGCACTATATACCCCACCGTGTCTGATTGTCAGGGCCCCGGCATGAGAAAACCTGGCTGGGGAGCGGAGCCAGCTGGAGCTCCTCTGAGAACCAGAGGTACAAAGGCTCACTGTGCCGGAGTGGCACCGAGAGCCGCTCGCTGGCAGCGGCTCTGAGGCTCCGCCGACGCTGGGCGGCCACACTTGAAAAGTCCTGGGACGTTTCTGTCTGCCTTCCACCTCCACATCCACCGCGGGCCGGTTTCCTCCCGGCGTCGCCCTGTCTCATCTCGGCCGCCCGCCTCTGTTTGTCTGCTTGTGCGGAGAGGAACGGAACTGAGCACATTTACTCAGGTACTTAAACACAACATTTGAGGAGTGTTTCCATTTCACGCAGCTTTATGCTTCTACGCCACCACAATTACTGTACTTTTTACTCCACTGCATTTATCGGACAACTAGAGTTTTCCTAATATATTACCGGTCCTGTCCAGTAATATGCGTCTCCGAATGGGTTGTGAGGATGAAGTGTTTCCTTGTTGTGTTGAGAAAATCCTCCAACTTCTTAAGCTAAATAAACTATTTTAAAAGCCTCTTGGATCAGCAGGAAAATGCATCGTCACAAAGCTGAAAACAGGGCTTTGTTTGAGCTCGATGGTATTCTCACTCCTAACTTGTCAATTAACCCCAAACATCTATCTGTGACTTCCTAGGTACCCCTCAGTTTTGGACGTGGCGGGGAAGACGTGTCCACTTCAACTCGTGACCTTTCAAAATAAAGGTTCCCGTCTTCACAGGAAGTTAAGGAAGGCAGCAAAATACTTGAAGAAAAAGAGTGACGTTAGCTAACTGACTAACGACTCACGTGAGTCATGTGACTCACGGCTCATAAAATAAACAAACAAACAGGTATTCACACGACACAAACAGCAATCTCCTGGATGAAAGTCCTGTGTTTGTTTGATCCATCCCAATCACCCTGTGTGGACTATTTTGCTTTTAATACTACGCCAGTGGCTCTGACAGTCGGTATTTCACGAGTTGGGAGTGAGACGAGGTTTCACATGGACAGCAACCCAACAAACATATAATAATCTAATAGAATATGTTGCATTGCGGTGGAAACATATACTGCAACTTAATGCAGCAGTAATATTAAACATTCTGTTGCATTGCCTCTTTCTCCTCAAAACCTGCAAAATGAAAAAATGGAAGGTTCAAATTTTTCACTGATTTTACAGCTAAACAGTTCACTAAAATAGGTTTCTGTAAACATTTGAGGAAAGAAATCGGCAATGCAGCAACAAAATCAGGATTCATATTTGAGGCACAACCTGTAACTACGACTGTTAGGGTTTAGTGCTAGTTTGAGAAAATATGACAAAAAGTGGTATCGGTTCTTTTACTTCGGAGAAGGATCTGAATACTTCGTCCACGACTGCATTTTCATAGGCGGATGTCAAGCACGTCTTTCTCTTTCCATTCGTTTCCTTTCTCTTTCTCTCCCCCGTCTGCCTCGCTCTCTCTTCATTTCCTGCTCCCTCCCTCTCAGTGTCAGTGCGATCAGATCGTCACTTCCAAAATAGCTTGTCCTTTCGCTCGGTAAACCGTTGGCAGCGAGAGAGGCGGCAGAAAGAGAGTACGATTTTATTTTTTTTGTCCCTTGACAACATGGCTGTGAGACGGCTGGACTGGGATCAGGTGGAAGCATGGCACTAATCCCGCTATAAGTGGCCTTAATGGCACCCACTAACTAGCAGCAGGGGGAGGGATAACGTATTGGGTGCAGGTGATAACAGCCCGGACAGCGGGGAAATCCCTAGTGAGGTCCCGCTCCTATTCTGAGGTCTACTAAAAAAAGAAATCCCCACCAAAAAGCTGTCAGAGGGCCAATAACCTACCTGATGCAACCTCTTGACCTCGTCTTTGTACAACTGCACCTGGAGGAATCACACCGGGAGTCGTGGCTGCTTTCTCTTTAAATCACCCCGTGGGATATCTGTGACATTTAGTAGGGTTTTAAAACCCCTGTTTGAATCGGTAGTAACGCAGAGAGCCAAAGAATTCTTGGCCCGAGCTTCGGGTGTAATCACTTTATCCCCGCTTGTGACCGCATCACTACTGTCCCGAACACCCTCGCATACAAATGCTCTCCCGCGACGAGATTTAATACGACTGAGGAACTTTAAATATCCAGGGTTTGCTCAAACAAGTCACGTTTTTTTTGGCACCGTTCCCGCGCCCCTGCTGCCTTTGAATCGGAGAGCTTTGTCCACGATCCGAGAACAAAAGGCAAATATTTGACTTTCAGTTTTGTTAATCTGTGTCACAGATGAGGTCAGACACGGAGCAATCTTCCGTTCAGGCGCCCTTTCTTTGGGATATTGTTCGTAAGCGTTTCTCTTGTGAGATTATGAGTTTATGTGTTAAAGTAATATCTCGATATTTCGGGGGAATATGCTAAGATCGATATCAGGCTGCCTAATGCTACACTAAGGCAAACGCACACTAAATATTGCTCAGCCTGGGAGAAGCTGAGAAATAGATAAGAGGCGACTGTCCGTTCAAAACAACAATGGCGGCTCCTGAAGAGGTGGGCGTATTTATTCATTGAAAGGAGAGCAAAGAACGACACTGAAGGTTTCTATCATTAGAAGAAAAGAAATGTGCTTGTTTGATTGCAGATCAAGATCAACAAAACACATCTGGGTTAGCCTTTTTGCTAGCCTTTGGACAGAGCCAGGCTAGCTGTTTCCCTCTGTTTCCAGTCTTTATGCTAGGCTAAGCTTCATATATTTACTTTACAGATTGGCCAGAGCCAGGCTAGCTGTTTCCCTCTGTTTCCAGTCTTTATGCTAAGCTAAGCTTTATATATTTACTTTACATATTGTACAGAGCCAGGCTAGCTGTTTCCCTCTGTTTCCAGTCTTTATGCTAAGCTAAGCTTCATATATATACTTTACATATTGTACAGAGCCAGGCTAGCTGTTTCCCTCTGTTTCCAGTATGTATGCTAAGCTAAGCTTCATATATTTGCTTTACAGATTGGACAGAGCTAGGCTAGCTGTTTCCATCTGTTTCCAGTATGTATGCTAAGCTAAGCTTCATATATTTACTTCACATATTGTACAGAGCCAGGCTAGCTGTTTCCATCTGTTTCCAGTCTTTATGCTAAGCTAAACTTAATATATTTACTTTACAGATTGGACAGAGCCAGGCTAGCTGTTTCCCTCTGTTTCCAGTATGTATGCTAAGCTAAGCTTCATATATTTACTTTACATATTGGACAGAGCCAGGCTAGCTGTTTCCCTCTGTTTCCAGTCTTTATGCTAAGCTAAGCTTCATATATTTACTTTACAGATGTAACAGTGGTATTGAACTTCTCGTCTAACTCTCAGCAAGAAAGCTGATTTCCAAAATGTCAAACTATTGAAAAGTGATTAGTCTTGAAATCTCTCACAGATACAATTAATTAAAAATAAAGGTCAACGGCCACACCATTTGTTTCATGTCAGGAGTCTTTAATTGCCCAATGTTGAAAAAGTAATCATGTGCAATATTACTTTTATTACTTTTTCAATAGAATTGCTTAATATTAGTTTTCTATTTTAGTTTACTTTATTTTACTAAATTGATCTTACTATTACTGTTATTCTATTAGGCACTGGTGTCAGCAATACATCGTATAGACTTTATATCTATTGCTGTAATTTCTGATAAATCTCTGGCACAAACATTTCTTTTTGGGATTAAATAAAGTTTAATGTCATATCTTATTTTTTTATGTGACATATACCCAAATGACTAAATGCAATGCAGCAGTGAGAATGCTGAAATTGTTTTTGAGAATGTAACATGTTCGTTGGCAGCATGTTTGGTCATGTGACAAAGTTAGTTTCCCGCTGCACCCTGAGGTGGGATGCACCCAGGCCCATGCAGGCTCTGGTAAAGGGCAGCTCCTGACCCCTCGACCTCCCCTAAAAGTGTCAGGTCAGACTGGAGGTGGAGCGCCGCCGCCCTCAGCGGCTTCATGTTCAGCGCGTTAGCGATAGCATGACCTCTGCATCACGGCCACCGGGTCACACCGAGGTGTGAAGCCACTGACCCGACGGCTGAGCTGCTGCCTCCTCGTCTTTTTGTTGTTGCTGTTGTCCATATCAGACAAATGTGGCCATTTGTTGGAGCCCAAAACACGAAAATCAAAGTCGCTCGCACTCATTCACGTCCCCCATTTCCTCCTCTCCGTACCTATATGGTATTGTATAAACAAACATGTGTACAGGCGGTCGACTCACCTTGACTCCTCCCCCATGCCCTACTTAAATAAACATGCAGGGGGAAGCGAGGGGTTAATAGGGCCAAGTTTAGGGAAAGGGAGGAGGAGGGAGGAGGGGGGAGGCGAGGGAGGCTCAGGGGAGCTCATTATACTCAGACAGAGGAGACATTAACTCACATACACACACTTTGACGCAAACCTCCAACCTTCTTTAACGCACACGTAGAGACTTATTACTCTGTATGTGCAGCATGTGCTGGCTTAAAGGCCCATTAGCACACAGAGGTTTGTACGCGTACTTATTGAAAGCAGTAACCCAGAAAACCCACTGGTTCCTGGTGGGGCGAAGCCCGCCAGCCACGTTATAACATGAGAATTAAATATATATAAATATATATATATGCTTTTCAGGATATTGAACCCTGTGGAGCAAAGATTTAGAGTCTCATGTATTGTGGTGATTTTGTCCAGAGTTTAAGAGAACTTTATTATATCTTAAAGCACTCGTTGTTCCTCTTAAATTAAAAGAAAAAATGTTTTTCCCAGGAACTGGCAGATATATCTGTGATATTAATTTTATATTGTTCTTTTTTTCTTTTCCTGCTTCTTTATGTACCCTCATACAATGGTTTCATACATTTCTTCCTGACTGGGCAGCTCCTTCTATGAATGAGTCCCTGCTGTGCAGATCCTGTTCAGGAAACAAAACTACTTGGTGAGGTTAAGGAAAAGATCGTGCTTCTGGGTTTGTTACAGAAGTTGTGTGCGTGGTGTTAAGTACACGTGATATGCTGCAAAAGTAAGGTAAAATACCGTACTTTTCGGGTTACAAGCCGCTCCTACGGCTGATCAGTGTCCCCGCTGTAGCAAGCTAGTAGCGCTGCTAGCTAGCGCTGCTAGCTAGCGCTTCTGCTGCTACCGCCCGCTGCTGCTGCTACTGCCCGCGTCCCCTCTGCCCAAGTCGGGTGTCGAGCCTGGTCCCGCTACCTTCGGTGGTTTTCAGGGAGCTAGCGGAAGTTAGCGGGGAAGTGACGGAGCGCTAGCAGGAGCCCCAGCTGGCTACAGCAGGGAGCTAACGGGGACACTGACCGAAGGTAGTAGCGGCTTGTAACCCGAAAAGTACGGTAAGTCAACGTTGACTTTTGGTTTCACACAGGACTCAAACAGCGGCCTCCTGGGTGAAAGTCCAATGTTTTTTAGAGTCCCTAAACAGACTCTGAATGCCAAAGTGTCTCCTCGCTTCCTTCACTCGCGTCCTCCCAGCGAGGAAAAGAGACGAGAGGACAGAGGAGACGAAGCCACCAAATTAGGAATCCTCGGTTCCACAGTTGCTTCAAACTGTGTGCCACGTGTGGAGGTGCAGTATTTATGCTTTACCTGTGTTTCGTTGTGCTAGGCTCCTCCAGAGGCCTCTTTTATCCTCGCGGAGCATTTAAAAGATCGGAAGACCCTCCATGATGGTGGAGGACTTCCAGGTGTCCGGAGGAGAGAGGAGGCCATCCCGAGACAAAGCTGGGAGGGCGGCGTGTCAAAATTCTAAATGTTTAACGTTAATTCAGTTTTTTCCGAAGACTATTCCAAAAATACACAGTGAGGGTCGCCAGCTCAAATCTGTCTTGGACACCAAATGTGGTCGCTCTTTATCCCACTTAGCAGCAGCCCTGCACGGCCTGCATGGCTCATGATTGCGTAGATATAAATATAAATATATATATATATATGTATAAATGAATAACAGCATTACTTTTTCACCGTACTACGTAGGAGCGCTGAACGAGAACAGCCTGCGCTATGTGAGCTTGGCAGTGTTTGTTTACAAGTGCTCGTTTTATGATCATCGCTTTAATTGATAGTTAACCAAGACTCTGCTCTCCCACTGTTGGATGAACATAAACAAGTACTAAAGCAAAACATGTGTCGCTCTCTGTGTGCGCGAGTGTGTGTACGTGCGTGTGTGTGTGTGTGTGTGTGTGTTCACATGACCCGGCGTGTGAGAGCCAGGAAAGCCAGACTGGTTTCATTATGCTCCAAACTAGCCCATTATGGTTTGGGAAAATCATCCAAACCCTAAACAGTTGTTATGGCAACCTCATGTCACCTCTCTCTTTTTTTTTCATTCTTATTTTTCAACCTCCCTCACGCTCTCTCTCTCTCTCTCTCTCTCTCTCTCGCTCTTCACATTTCTTCTCGTTCCTCACCTCCACCCCCTCTGCCCTCCCACCACATCACACTCAACAAACAAAACACACACACACACACACGGCACTCGCTCTTTTTTTCCCCCAGCGGTGAGTTTCAGATGCAGCCTCTGCCCACTCACGCTGACTGCACTCAGCTTTAAAGAAAAAATAAACCAGTGGAAAGGAACACAGAGGGAGAAGAAAAGAAAAGAAGAAAAAAAAAACAGCAACAGGAGTTTGTAATTGTAGGATTTCTATCTTTGTTTTTCCCCTCTCTGCTTTATTTTGTTCAAAGGATTTGGCCCGTACACTTCGCTTCCTGTAAAGTTCACGTCAGGTCTCAGTGGAGGGTAACGGGGCAACATGCTTGTTGTTACTGGCAGAATTAACATGGTTCAACTTTAATATTGGAAATATAACTTTGAGTCAATCCAACGCAGGAGGCCGAGGGATGAAATCACGCCCACTTCCTTCCGACGAAAGCTTCGACGCAGCGGCGTTGACGGCGACAGCTAGAAAATATAGCGACATGGCGGCACATGAGTTTGATGCTACACCACTTTGAGGCCACAAATTACACAGGAAGGACTTCCCATGTTCCCGCTGCCCGCCTCCACGCTGCTGGAGACTCAGTGTGAACATCATGTCGCTTCAATAAAGAGCTGAAACAAACAATATTTATGTTATACTGTCAAAAATGAGTGAAATATGGTCATCTTTCAACCAATAGTTATGAGGGAAATATACTCTTGATTGCTTTAAATGCAGAGAATTAAATGAGAAGATTGGTACAACTCGAGTGAACGGTAATTGTAAGGCCGGCAGCTGGTTAGCTTAGCCTAGCATAAAGACTTAGCTAAGCTAATGTCTGCTAGCTGTAGCTGCAGCTAATCGTCTGCTAGCTCGTTAGCGAGTATGACAGACAGTCGAGCGGTATCTCATTTAATTCTTAGCGAGAAAGTAAGTAAGTTGAAGGGTTAAAGTTGAAACATCCCTTGAGCGTATACTGAGTGTGTGGCTTTAGGAACCTAAAATGCACACGCACACATGCTGAAAACATTATTAATGACTTAAAGTGGTGTAGCATAGTGCTTCGCTTTGTGGCAGGCCTGGTGGTCTGGGGTCCTTATTGGGTTGTGTTTGATGTCTCCTCTTAATAGCAGAGTCCCCATGCGTTATGATCACACACACACACACAAAGGCACACTTTATTATGTGAGCAGCCATTTGCCTTGTCGCCATGATAAAGCTCTTGGCGCTCTACCGCGGTTGTTTTAAAGCCCAGACACCCTTAGCCATTACTCAGGTGATATGCCAGCGGCTGGTGATCAATGTGTCTCTAATAGAGAGAACGGGGAGGGGGAGCAAAAAGCGAGAGAAAGACAGCGATATTGATAGAGAGAGATAAAGATAAGCACAGAGAGTGATTGCACTTTTACCTTCTCATCCATCACCCCGTTCGCAGAGCGCTCCCTCGCCCTAACCCGCTCTGCAGTAATAGCCTGTCTGCATGTTGTATTTACGAGCTGCCATCAAAACAATGGCATTCATCTAAGCACTCGGATCATACGCTTTCATCACTTTTATCATCATGTCTTCCCCTCCGTGTGTGTGTGTGTGTGTGTGTGTGTGTGTGTGTGTGTGTGTGTGTGTGTGTGTGTGTGCGTGTGCAGGTGTTGGCCGGGCTCTGCTAAAAAGGCTCGATGACCCATGCTTTAGCAGAGGGAGGAAAGCTCCAGGGAGGGTGTTGAATGTGAAGCTGGTTAATGCTCCTTAAAGTTCAGCCAACTCCTGAGGTCAGCACGCACGTTTCTGTGCGTCGGTCTGACCTTCAATCCGTTCGCCGGTCTCTTCACTTGGAGGAGTTGTTGCACGGAAAACGCCCACGGGTTTCTGCGGGAGTTTCAGATTGTATGAGGATTTAACAGCGACATGGGAGAGGGGAGAAACAAGGCGAAGAAGTGCATGGGAAAGGGGAGCTGAAGAAGCAAAAACGTCTGATAAGCGGGTCTGAGTGAGGACGGGGGAGGTGTGTGTGTGTGTGTGTGTGTGTGTGTGTGTGTGTGTGTGTGTGTGTGTGTGTGTGAGTGAGAGAGAGAGAGAGAGAGAGAGATGTGGGGAGGGCGAGAGTGCCAGGCAATGTAGAAGGGAGAGAAAGATCGGGCGCGTCTGGAAAGCATCAAGCTGTAGCTCGGCATATGTGTGTGTGTGTGTGTGTGTGTGTGTGTGTGTGTGTGTGTGTGTGTGTGTGTGTGTGTGTGTGTGTGTGTGTGTGTGTGTGTGTGTTTTGCAGCTCCTCTGGTCTCTGGCTTGTTAACCCGCAGGTCACGGGCAGCTTCGATGCCTGGCACACAGAATGGGAATAATGACCTCTTCCATAGCGAGCACATGCTCACGAATAAACACACATAACACAGAAAACATGCAAACTGAGTTTGCGTGTGTTCGTGACGTTTTTTTTAATTTTATGCCGCTCCCTCTCTACGTCAAAGGTCTGCAACACTTTTGAAGGAATGGTTTGACATTTTGTAGAAATATGCTTGTTTGTTTTCTGTTATCTTTGGATAGAACCACGCCGGCTGTTTCCTGGTGGCAACCGTTTCTGAAAAGCTATCATGGACTCCTCTGGTTGTATAGAAGTCAATGCTTCACGTGTTAAAGCTGAATTCTCTCTACTGACCACCGGGGGCGACTCCTCTGGTTGTAAAGAAGTATATGCTTCATGTGTTAAAGCTGCATTCTCTCTACTGATCACCAGGGGGCGACTCCTCTGGTTGTATAGAAGTCTATATAAATGACTCTACTTCTCTCTTGATGTATTCCCTCAGTAAACATTGTAAACATGAGTTTATGTCTCAATCTCTAGTTTCAAGTCTTCTTCAATACAGCATGATGTTCATTTAGTAAATTGCGGTCCATTTAGAGTCAAACAGACCATAAAGCAGAGGATGCTTTAGGGCGGGGCTACAAGGTGATTGACAGGTCGCTTCCCCTGCGTTGACATATCTGGGAGTTGTCTTACAACTTTAACCCGTTGAAAGTGTTTTTTTAGTACATGAAAGTTAATTGTAACATTGGTTGCCTAAAAATATCGTTTTCAGTGTTATTCAGTTAAGTTATATGAAAAGAACAAGATGGCGGCGGCCAAATTGCCGAAACGTCAGTCCACAAACCAACGGGTGACGTCGTACAATCTTATACAGTCTGTTTCCTCTAGGTTCCCAGGCTTTATGCTAAGCTAACCGGCTAGCTGGCGGTAGCTTCAAAGTTGGCGTACAAAACGTGCGAGAGGCGTCGATCTTCTTAACCAAGGAAGCAAATCACTCACAAAATGTCCGACACAGTAACCAGCATCGAGTTTGTCTCCTGGTTATCACGTCTCAGGGAAGCTGGAGCCTGGTGCATCAGAGGGGGAAACATCTTCTCCTCTGAGATAAGGAGAGTTTGGTGGGAGGCCACTCCTTTTTAGAGCGGTGAGTGTGTCTTTGATCAGCAGTGTGGTGTGTGTGTGTGTGTGTGTGTGTGTGTGTGTGCGCATTGTAGGGAATAGTAGAAAAGGACCAGCAGCTGGTGTGTTGTGTTTTGCCCTGTGAGACCTGTCTCAGGCTGGTGTTGTATTACATGTACTAGTGTTGCAGAGGCGAGATGGGGTGAGTTGGCTCGATAGCAAGAAGCGAGGGGTGGCAGTGAAACCAGCGTCTGACACCCAAAGCGCTTCTCATGCTCTGGCACGGGCTATTGTAGTCTGGAATTTGAGAAATGCATTTGATGAGTACGGTGCGCCCGTGTGGGTGTTATTCTGGACGACTCCTGAGGACAAAACAGCCACCAGAGAAGGGAAGGAGGAGGTGGAGAGGAGGCGGAGGGCAAGGGTTACCTGATGAATCCTTTTAGTCTCATCACACGATCGAGAAGCATCCAGCGGCAGAATGTCGGCCCTTTCTGTCCGAGCTCTGCAAAGAGAAAGAAAGAAAAAAAAGAAACAATATATAGAAACACAATACAGCACTGTTTCTTTAACCTTTATGGGGCCGAAGTGAGCATCTGATTAAAAGAGAAGGGGAAAGAAAGAAAGAATAACATTCCAGGTCACATTGTGTGGATGACAGGAGTGAAAAGGAGGAGGGGCCCGGAGATATTTTATCTGGCGCTGACTCTCGGCCTCCCTCCTCCCTCAAAGGGAATCCCATCTTTTCTCTTTGACCTCAGCATTCCTCTGAGTCAGTGCCAGGCGTTTGTGTGAGAGAGAGAGATCAGTGTTCACCTTCAAACTACTTGAAGTATTTAATACGATCCTTAGCCACGCTGTTGTGAGGGTTGAGTGACTCAAAGAGGGAAACCCACACCTCGGCAATGTCTTCAGTGTCTCGTCCAGGCCGACCTGCCGAGGTGTGTTTACGGCGGCTGCGGCGGCGCTTCAGTGTCTGCAGCGCGGAGCTGCGAGGCGACGCTTCATAGTGGCAGGAGATATAAGATACCTGGTTATTTACATGTGACTGTTTTGGTACAGCAAAAAGAAAAACGTGTGAATGTGAAAATACATGAAATGAGCTGTTCCCTTCCCCAGAAAACCAAGTAGCCTATGCCAACAAGCAAAAGTCAGTGTCCCCGCTGTAGCAACGCTAGTAGCAGCGCTAGTAGCAGTGCTAGCTCCCCGCTGCTGCTGCTGCCGCCGCCCGCGTCCCCTCTGCCTGAGTCGGGTGTCAAGCCGGGGATGGTCCCGCTACCTTCGGTGGTTGACAGAGAGCTAGTGGAGAGCTAGCAGAGAGCTAGCTGGCTACAGCGGGGAGCTAACGGGGACACTGACCGAAGGTAGTAACGTCACTAGACCCTTTCACGGACGCCGTTAGCTCCCGTTAGCCATTTCCGGACGTAGCCGACGTGACGCAGTTTCTTTTTGCCGGCATTTTCGTCAGCGGTCGCCAGGAAAGTGTAAGTAGTATTAACGTTAATACTACTTACACTTTCCTGGCGAAACTGAGTCACGTCGGCTACGTCCGGAAATGGCTAACGGCAGCTAACGGCGTCCGTGAAAGGGTCTAGTGACGTTAACGGCTTGTAACCCGACTTTTACGGTAGTTTGGTCCAGTGCTTGCCGAGCAATGCAGGTCAGGGTTTGGGTTTGATGAGTTGAGTTGAGATGAAATAAAGATAAGTATTCTCAGAAATGCATGCTGGGCATTATGAGATCTCTGTTAGAGTTTTGTGTTTGTGCAATTAATGTTATTCCATCAAGCTAATACCATAAAAGTATGATTTGGAGGCATCTAGCGGTGCGGTGGCAAAGAGCAACCAACTGAAACTTCTCTCACGGAGCGAAGCGTGCAGCTGCTTATCTGGAGCCAGTGTTTGGTTTGTCCTTTCTGGGCTTCTGTAGAAGAGGATGTAGATACAAACGGCTCACTAAGGCAACTCTAAGGCAACAAATATACAACGATTTTAGATGAGAGCAAAAAACATTCTTGATATGTTATTCCATTTCTGCTAGTAGATTACCTGAAATTCTACACACTGGCCATTTAAAAGGACCAATATAACAATGTAAAAAACTTAATTACAAATATAAAGTGCTGCATTTCTAGTAAAACAAAATAAAAAAAAAAGAGCAGAATGGATTCAAAGCATCAAAAGTAAAATGTTCCTTGTGACTGATTAATGTGACATCCTACCATTATTATTAATAATCAACACATCAATGTGTGATTATCTTCTCTTTTGGTGGAGCTCATTTTAACTACTTTACATACAGTTGTGTAGTTTCTCAACCTAGGGGTCGGGCCCCTCCGAAGAGTCACAAGATAAATGTGAGGGGTCGTGAGGTGATTAATGAAGAGAATTTAAAAAAAAAGCTCTGCTCCACTAATTTGTGGTTGTATTTCAGACTTATCTCTAATCTTTGCTTTTTGTGAAATAAAAGTATTTTATCTCTTTATTTAAATATTTTTAAAAAGTTTGAAGGACTCTACATGTTTTAGCCAATCACAGATAAGCACGTTGGCTCCAAACACCACTCTGATGTCTGTCCTGCAGACTGCTGATTAAATGCTTTTGAAGCATTTGAAAAGACTAATCTATTGTGCATTAAGACATTTAGACAGCGTGGGCATTAGCCTGTAATGCCGAGTTGGCAAAATGTTTTTTTTTTTTAAACGCAGAGTAAAAGGAGCAGAACATTTCGTAAACCTCACTGAGCACTTTGAGAAACATTGCTGGAAGTAGATCAACTTGATGTGGTCGATCCTCTTTTTTTCATAATGAATGGAAATGTAAATAAACCAGTCGTTTCACTCCATGTGGTACCACTCCCCACGTCTGCAACTGTTTAGGACGAATTGGTGCTTTCACCCTAATTGCTTTCAGGGGAGCCCATGAGCGGGTCAATCCCTGTGCGTGTACCGCCATCTATTGGTGGAAGATGGTACTGCGGAGAAAGCAGCAAGGCGATATTTATAGTTCCGGTTGTAGAAGGACACCTAGTGGTCCGGGAAGCTGCTAAGAGTGAAAAGATGCAGAGGACGTGTGTGAAAAGTGGGTTTATTGAAGGAAACAAGGCGGTGTAAAATAACACTATAAACACAGCTCATTGCATCACACTAGTCAACAAACGTAATAAGTGCAGCCAATGCTTTTGGTCAGTTCTATGTGACAATTATCATTTCAAGGATTTCCAATTTTGTCAGCTAGAGAAGATTGTCATTGTCGGGTCTCTTCAGGGCTGGGTGTAGCGCAAGTATTTCTTCCCAGAAGGCACCTCTTTGGTGGTCACACCGTTGGGGAAGAGAACCGCGGCTTCGGCCTCAGAGAGCGAAGGGATGACCATGACTTTATCACCCAGCTGAAAGAAAACCACAAGCAGGCGCGTTACAGGCGCAGGAGGCAGTTTAAAAAAATAATAATATCACAGTGTTGGTTAGAGGAAGCGTCACTGTGATGATAAATAGAACAGCGGCTTCACATGGCTGCGGGTCATTTGCTTTAGTGTTTCCACTAAAAGTGAGGTCACATGAACACTTCAACAGTTTGTTTAATGATATGTAGCTCTCTTATGGAGAGGGAGTGCACTTATTTTAACTTTTAAAGTCTGCAAATTTTTTTTTTTTTACTGTATGCGGATCATCACTGATGTCGTCAGCTTTGATACTTTTCAACATGCACCATTTTACCCATGTTTTTTACTTGTTTTATTTTTTATTGGTCCAGTATTGAAGGAGAACGCTGCAGACAGCAGCCGCTAAAAGGTCTGCAATATAATGAAAATTAAATAATAAAGTGTTTTTGCCACTGATTGTTATTATATTATTTTAAAAAAAGGATGTTTTTCTGTACCTTTCGCCTGTTCCGGTCTGTTTGTTATTGTGTCATGTGACTTGTTGCGGGAAGACAAAAGGTGGAAACGTGAGTGAGAGCGCCGGTGTTGTGAGAGTTTGTCGTGTTGGAGTACAAAAGGCGTAGCTTCGTGTTAAATAAAGGATTTTCAATGTCAGGGCTGAATATTTAGCTGATTTTAACAAATGGCAGATTATCAGAACGAGAATTGTGACACTTTGTTGGATGCAAAAAACAAACAAACAGGATCAAGCGAAAAAAGGCAAGAAAAACTTTTTCCGCTGTATGTTTTTTTTCCCTTCTATAATCTTGTCAGACACTTAATAACAATCTGAGCCGGTCGGTGGCAGAAACAAGTACTTTTAGTGGAGTGAGTTGCCCAAAGCCATTACTCACTTTCAAAAAGTGCTTTCCCCATCAGTCACTGACACCCAAAAGGACCTTTTACGTGTCTATAAGACCGGTTCAAAACTATTAGTCAGAGCCAGAAACTGTTGGAAAAAAAGGCAGGCTGTGTGGCTTATTCCATCAATGCAAACATGTTTAAAGAAGGTAAGAGAGGCAGACAGGAGGAACGGCAGAAAGACTATAGAAGACATTTTGGGGAGTGTGCTCGTTCTCATGTCTGTACGCTAAATGAAGCCGGAGCAAGGAGACAGCTAGCTTAGCTTAGCACTGTTCGCAGCTCCAGGTGAGGAGACACACGGGGCTTCACGTTTACCTTCCAGTCGACAGGCGTGGCCACCTTCTTCTGCGCCGTGAGCTGCAGAGAGTCGATCACTCGGAGAATTTCGTCGAAGTTCCTTCCCGTGGTGGCGGGGTAGAGGATGGACAGCTTCAGCTTCTTGTCCGGGCCGATCACAAAGACCTGAGGGGGGTTCAGATGTCACAGGGTCAACATAGCACCAGAATATGCTGCTTTTATTTCTATGTATATGTATGTATAGATAGTGATAAATTAACCCACAAAAAGAGAATTGGAAAATACCGGGGGGGAAGAGAGAGATTTGGCCTGCTGTGTACTACATGAGGATGGCATTAGCATTCAGCTGAGCAAAGCGCCAAGAGACGGGTTTGTTTAGGTGCAAACGCTTCAGAATGTTGCTCTGATTCGACTGGCTTCCAGCCAAAAGGATGTGGTGGAGGCTGCAACCAAATTTGAGAACAAAGACCGAAACCTTTCGCAAAAATATAAAATAAATTAAAAAAAAACGTATTTTTTGTTGCCAGTAGAAGACAGAATTCACCAGCTTTTGGCATCTGTTCATCTTGGCTCACGGTGCGGTCTCGACCCTTGATGTTGTAGCGATGCAATGAGAAAGCGTGTCGGGCGCGGAGGACGGGTTCTCACACAGCGGGCGGTGAGCGGCATGCCGTCCTTGTCTCTCTCGTCGGGGTCCAGCATGCCGAGCTGGACGGACAGCTCTCGCTTGTCGTCGGCGATGATGGGGAACGGCAGAGAGGTTTCGGACGAACTGTTGAACGCCAGCACATCCTGCGCGGAGGGAAGAGACACGTTCACGCGTTAAAACCTTGGTCAACGCACATTTATCATCATCGTCGTCCTAAATTAATCATTCTCTCAGTCGCTGCAGCACAGGTTTGATGAGTGACTCGTGACCTTTAGGATTGTAGCGCCACTACTGTTGTGTCCCAGATGTTAATAATTATCATCTGCGAGGGCAAAAAGAAGAAGAGGATACTTTTACGCTTAATACAAACCACACGGCTCTCTTTGACCAATCACGGTCCTGCCTGAGGAGGTGTTGCTGTACTGTAAGAAATGTTATTATAAATGTAATTTATTTATAGAAATTAAGTTGAAATAAATTAAATGAACTATTTAGTTCAATTAAATTGGAAAAAAAAAGAAGAAATTATATTAAGTTATATAAAATGTGATTATAATACAGTATATTTTAATTGAAGTCTAAAGTTATAATATTCATTAAGTCACATTAAAAAAAATAAACTCTGGTAAAACATTGCATTAAAGTTCACTCAAATACATTTAATTAAATGTTTTTATTTATTGGATAAACAAATCTAACATTGGGCTACATTACAAAATAATTAAATTGTTAAATAAATTTACATTTTGAAGAAAATCAATAAAATAGATAGATTGGTGATTGTATAAAGTTGTTAAACAAATGTGGCTCTGAAGGAAACCTTCATCAGCACTGCAAACCGCATCATTCCTGTGACCGTGTCGTGAAGAAGAGTTGGGATCTAATGGATCTGATTTGTTGTTTTTATTTTAAAAGTTCATGACCTGCAGGCCTTTGAGCTCAAACGCTTTGTGACTTACGAAGTTAGGACATGCCCATTGCTTATCTTTAGGAGTTTATTTGAACTCTGACAGTCAGGAGCTGTTTACATTTAAAGGAAAAAGACACTAAATGTGATGGACTTTAAGCCACATGTGCCTTTGAGGTTCAGATAACAGGACAGCAAGCAGTGACTCAAGCCACAGCTTTAACGCGTCAATCTAATACAATAAGGTATGCCTTAATAATATTAGTAATATCACAAGACAAAATGCAGAGGTGTGTGTGTGTGTGTGTGTGTGTGTGTGTGTGTGTGCACCTTGCTCCAGTTGTGGTGGTCCTCCACGCTGTCGATGGACAAGGCGATCATCTTCACGCCTCGTTTCTTGAACTCGTCGCTGACCTTGGCGGCGCAGGCGAGCTCGGTGGTGCAGACGGGAGTGAAGTCCTTCGGGTGGGAGAACAGGATACCCCATCTGCCGAGGAAAACACACATGCATGCATCGGTTTGTGGCTCAGAAACCGCGATGTGATAAACTGTATTTGAAGGGGAAAAACGGCAAATAAGGTCACTGCGGTCCAACTCTCTGTTGAAGACCGAACTCGAGAGTTTATGCAAGTTATAAGTAAGCACACTGACTGAAGTCGACCAAAAGGCCGAACAGAGTTTAAAATGTACGTAAACGCACATTACATAACATGCATATTTACACTGTCGCATTCTGTATTTGCACGTCTCCCTGTGTCCCCATTCGGAGCACAGAGAGACAACAGAAGCAGAATAAATGGATCTTTAAAAAGAGAAGAAAAAGTCACACAGTCTCAGTGGAGGAAATTCCAGCCACAGATTGAAACAACAGGTGTCTGTGAATCTGGCAGACTGCAGCTGAGAATCCAGCTGTGCGTTTACTGAAAATGTCCAATGAGGTTGACGGGTCAGACGGTCTGGGAAGGTTTCCTACAAAAACACTTGCAATGGCTGAGACATTTTTTTTTATTATTATATATAACTTTTTTTTCTTTTTCCAATGTCTCTTGCACTTTACCCCCTGCTGTAATCCTGCAACTGCCCCCACTGCTGGACTAGTAACAGAATTCCCCTATGAATCAGGAGTTTCCTGCCTCACATGAATGTAGAGGTCTTTATTTGAAGTGTTGGAACATATTATCACATGGGGTGGTGGAGGAAACTGGAAACCTTTGTTCATCACATGCATCGTGATCGCCTGATTACCGGGTGACCAGAAAGAAGCCCAGTGCTTAGACTGGGACAATTGCTTTGGCAAACCTACAATGGAAACTTGAAACTAGTATTACTGTAGCAGGTTATGTCTCTTTGGAAAGTAGGGCAAGCCTCAGGAAAAGGAAATTAATCCTGACATGTATCATCGTCAAAATCAGAAGAGAAGAACTAGATTATTCTTAGAAAACCCTCTCGACCAAAACAAGTATGTTTATGTGAAAATCATTCAAATTCCAGCAGATTGTTGGAGCATAATAGTCTGCCTAAATCCATTCCAGGCTGCATGTGTCTGAGTGTGTGTGTCATGCAATAGTGCCCCTTTCTCTCGGCTGCTACAACAAAGCAGAGTCTCACAGGGCTCCATATCAAAGCTAGCGGCGAGGCACAGGTCCATAAAACACACACACAAAGCCGGCCTTGTCCTGAATGTGCTTACACCTCACTAATGAGCCGAGCCGGGCCAGAGAGAGAGAGAGAGAGAGAGACTGGACAAATGCAAATACGTTGTAGTCTGCAGCTAGAACAGCTCTACATGTCCCTGATGCATTCAAAAACACAGAATTATGGCATGACATGTATGTTGCATAATAATGTTATAGCCCCACAGAGTCATGCTTGGGTAACCCCTTTCCGTGTCCGCAAGCAGATGTCGCATCAAGGTCAAGTGCAGGGTTCATACACATTCTGACCAGTGCATTTCCATGACTTTAAACCAAATTTCCATGACCAAACATTTTGAAATCTCGGTGTAAACATGAAAAAATTAGAAAATGTAGTATTTAAACTAACAATGAGAATTCCAAAGCATACAGTAAACCTTAAATGACACACATGAATGAGACAATAGTTTGATTAAAAGAATAAACATTTATATAGATGCCTGTATGTGTGCCTGCTTATATTTTGAGCGTCTTTCTTTTAAAAGCATATTAATTATTTCAAACGCGCACAGCCGGCTCAATCAAACGTTGCACTCTTAACATACATAATTCAAAACTCGAGAGTAACAACACAATAGGGGATGCCTGTGCGTGAGAGTTTCGCAGGTGTGCACACTCACGAGCTGCCCAGGAAGTCGTGAAACTTGATTCTGCCGATGGTGGTGTCGGCCTCGAAGTTGGGGAACTCGTCCCCGAGCAGAAGTCCAGGCATGGTGGGCTCTTCTCCGCAGCTCAGACACGAGAGAGGGGGTCCAAAGAAAGAGGGTCTAGCTGCCTGAAGCGTGATCAGCGCCTCATGAATGGAATCCGGATATGGGCGGGATCAATGTATGTGACGTGGAAAATCATCGTCCAACCAGATTCGAGAGTTTTTTTAATTTTGTATTTAACTTTATTAAAACAGTTCAGAGCGAAAAAATACAAAATTAAAAAAGGTAAAAAATAAATTTAAAAAAGTACAATGAACAGTACAAAAATATTGTACAGAAGAATCAGAAGAACCGGTCACATAGGAAAAACACTATTACCCAGGTAGCTTTGCGGTTAGAACAACAAAGATGGCGATTATTTTGTATTAAATAACTTTATTAAAACAGTTCAATAGCAACAACAACAAAAAGTACAATGAACAGTACAAAAATATTGTACAGAAGAATCAGAAGAAACCGGTCACATAGGAAAAACACTATTACCCAGGTAGCTTTGCGGTTAGAACAACAAAGATGGCGATTATTTTGTATTAAATAACTTTATTAAAATAGTTCAATAGCAACAACAACAAAAAGTACAATGAACAGTACAAAAATATTGTACAGAAGAATCAGAAGAAACCGGTCACATAGGAAAAACACTATTACCCAGGTAGCTTTGCGGTTAGAACAACAAAGATGGCGATTCTGTTCAGTGTTCCGGACGTGATATGAATAGTGAAACGTCCAACAGATGAATTAAAGGAGCGACAACCAGCACAGCACTGCGGACAACGGGCAATTCACCACTGCGGGTCCGCTGCATCACACCTCACTACATACGCCGGCATATATACTCACAAAATGCCGTCTCCTAAAGCTAAAAATCCCAGTCGCGGAAGCGGAAGCCCGGTGCTCGGCGGCGCCAACGGCCGCTACGAGTTCATGTCGCTGACGAAGCCGCTGAACCGGTCCTCTGCGCCGCCGCCGCTCCTCCTCCAGCGGCAGGGCTCCGACCCGACCACCGCCCGCCTCCGAGTGTCGGAGAGCCCCACTCGGCGCCGGGGCTCCAGCTCCTCCACGGGCTCGGCGAGCGGCCCGGGCCCGCCGGAGGAGGACGGCATTCGGCTCAACCCCTCCTTCGTGCGCGTGGCGCTCAGCTCGCTTCTCGCCATCGACCTGTGGATGTCCAAGCGGCTCGGGGTGTGCGCCTGCGAGGACTCGTCCTGGGGCAGCGTGCGGCCGCTGATGAAGCTGATAGAGATCTCGGGGCACGGCATCCCCTGGCTGGCGGGCTCCGTCTACTGCCTGTACAAGAGCGACAGTGCTACGGGACAGGAGGTCATGCTCAACCTCCTCATGGGTAACAAACACACTCTATTTGTGTTCCTGCATCTGTTGTCACGGTCATGCACACAGGGTTCTCGGTACCACTGAGCTCAGTGTTTGTGTCACACCCCTCCAGCTTCTCCCTCCCATGCACACCTCCTCTATCAGCCCACAGTCGATCCCACCTCCCATGACTATTTATATCAATGTTCTGACCCATTTTCACTCCATTTCCGGTTCTCACATGTAGATCACAACTGTTGTTAATTCTGGCTAATTCAGCTGTAGCTTTTGCTTAAAAACTCTGAAAGACTCCAGTCTACACAAATAATAAGTGTTGCTGGAGTTTTGACCTCTTGAAACCACTGGAGGGAAATATGTTCAAAGATTTGGAGAAATGCAAAGTCTAGACCAGAGAGAGCTGCAATGCAGATCCATCAGAAAATAAATAAATAAACACGTCACACACACTCTTCTCTTCTGCCATGGATGAGAAATACCAACGTTTTGAATACTTTTTGTTATAATTTGAATAAAAGCGATACTGATCATATGTGATTTTTCAACGTAATGGTAATTTAAACAAAACAATAATACGAAGGTCATTATACTCAAAGACAAATCACATGACGCATACCAAATACTATTAGAATTAAAAAGAATACTTTGACTCAATTATTTTGTATCATCGATATATTTTTAACGGAGTCGATACCAAACGAGCATCGAAGTATCGATATCGCAGTATCAATAAGCCCCTCCCTCTTTTACGCTGTTTTCATAAAGGGGGTCTCGCTCTCGAGTGAAAGCGAAGCGGCCATGTTTGGAGTCGACAGGCTGGTTTTGACTTTGATTGGAGCTCCGGCTGGTCTGCGTTTAATCGGAGACGTATAGCAAAAGCTTGTTTTTAGACTGTAGTTTATTTATTTATTTATTTGGATTGCTTCACTTAACAGCCAGTACAAATCTACAAGGAATTAAAAAATGCATGCTTCAAGCCAAAAAAACAAACACTGTGCACAAGTGCATCCACTTTGTACATCAAGATCTGATTCTCTTGTCACAAGAAGAGGATTTGTGGGTCTCCTGTTTATTTTCAGAGGAGGTTGTTCTCCCCCCAGGGACACAAGCCTACAATGGCTGATGAGAACCTTTTGGTTTTTGTTCTTTACTCTCGGTCTGAGATGATGGAACCTTAGGCTCCTCAAAACTACCACGCCTTTCCTCCATCAGCGCTGGGAGGCTCTCACCTGTAGATGGCATCCGTTGTTTGTTCTGGCCTTAATCCACCTCCGCGTGCAGTTTCTCCTCCACGTTTCTCGTTATAACTTGTCTCCTATATCATTACAAGACGAGGGCGTGATGACGGGGGACATTTTAAATGACAGCTGGCACGTAGAGGCAAGTCTGTCTCGGTGTGTGATGTCACATGCAGCTCAGGTAACAAAGAACCAGATGAACATGAACTAAAATCCTCTTTGAGCTGGACAAAACATCTACTGCAAAGCAACATACATACACATGTATGTCACATTTTGATTATGAAGCTGATGTATAACTGCACAGTATCCTAATTACTAAAAATGGCAACCATAATTTAAGTTTCAGCAACCAAAAGCTGACTTGTTGACAACCGATTTTAAAAGTTACCGTTGATCCTTTGTTGACTGTTAGTGGATTCATTTTTTAAGTAATTTGTTGGACAACATTTTATGCTTTTTCTCCATTTTATGCAATCCGTAATTAAATAAATGGGTGTTAAATTGCCGTTTGGACAAAACAATCAATCTGAAGATTCAACCTCGGGCCCGAGCAAATTGTGATGATGATTTCGTCACTGTTTTCTGATCTTTTTATATTTTGTAGTGGTACTGTAAACATTTACATATTGTATATTGTCAGAAATGTGAAGCCATGAACTGAAATATTAGCAAAGCAACTTGTTGCTGGATATCATCATAGATGAACCTCAAGTTAGATGCATAAAAAGTGCTGCTTTCCCAGAGGCATTATGAAGCAAATTATTATTAGCTGAGCCACATTTGAACCCGTTGTAAAATACTCATTACCCACCGCATTACAGTAGTATCGCTTCTTTAATGAGCATATTGTTCCAAAATGTCCGATTTTCTTTGTGAATTCTGATTCAGGAAGATGAATAAAGAGAAAGGAGACACACAAATGACTGTGAGAGAAATGGAAAAGCTGGAAAAGTCAAGAAACAAATCTGCGACCGTTAAACCGACTATTTTGGGTCTTGTGGCTAATTGCTTAATTTAATTCTATGATTGCGAGTGACGGAGCTTTTCCAGTGGGATCGCTCGCGTAATATTTCCCAGCCGGATGTCAGTCAGTGCTAGCATGGATAGTTTGTATCTGAATTCATTCATTCATTTTAAGCAGCAAGAGACCGTTTTTAAAGGGTGTCATTGTGCATGTGAACCAGTTGAGCGTTAAGAAAGTCCCACCTCGTCATATAGAAGACTTATTTATTTTTTCAGGATTCTGGCATGAACTAAATCAAAAATGTCTACTAATAGCAATCTGCAGGTAAACATCCGAGGCCAGCTGCAGCTTTGAACTTCTTTTCATTCAACAATAAACAAAACTGTACCGTTGCGTCTTCCTTTTTGATGAAACCCTTTCATCGGGTTCCCGGCAGCGATTGGCTCGATGCCACCTGGCCGTTGCATGAATCTTTCAACACTGCAGCCCTGGAGAGCATAAAGCAACTGTTAATGAAACATCGCTTCTTATTCACGTCTCTGCCGAAGTGAAGGCCGGACCTTTTTTTTTAAATTTATTTAAATGCAAGCTAAGATAGAAGTGTCAGGTGGGGGGAAGGAGAGGACCCAAACGCACAAGCAACGGTTGAAAGTAAATTTATTCCTATAAACAAAACTAAGGACAGGCTTCTAAACTGGACGAACAAAAACAGGACTCCAAAAGACAGGGAAATAAACAACACCAGGCACAGAACTCACACGACATCAGACGGGGGGGGGGAAAAAACAGTACGATCCGACAAGGGGACAGGAGACATACAGGGTTTAAATACAAGAGGAGGGTAACGAGGAACAGGTGGAAGACACTGAGGGCAGCACAGGTGAAAGGAATGCACAATCAGGGAACGGGGCCAACAGACAATCACGGGGACAGGAAGTGCAGGAACACACAAAACACGGACTTCACAATAAGACAGGACACACAACACCAAGACGGGACACCCAACACCAACATCCTAACAAGAAGTGTTTTTTTTTTAGCTTGGTTCTGATTGGTATCCATCATCCTAGGGAAAGAAGCTAAGCTAAGAGGTGACATCATGTTGCGTACAAAGCCATCTATGTTGATGTAAGACAACATAGCCACCTCAGTACAAAAACATACATACATAGACTGTACATCTCTCTCATACTTCATGATTTATCCAAGCGGTTAGCAGACTTTTCCTTATGCCGTGTTCACACCAAAACAGTTGCGAATATTCGCAACGCCACTTCGCCTATATCGCGCCGCCCGGCAAAAAACTCGCTCTAGTGGTTAATTCGTTTTTCGCAACCATCGCTGGGGAAAGGGGGCGGGGCTTATCTCCATGTCAGTGAAAACATTTACTATTTCCGCCATTGACCATTGAAATAACCACTAGTTATGCTTTATACTTGTTGAGAAAGTCCCACAAACGTCGGAACATCAAACGCCCCCGTGTCTGGGTTCATAATATTATCCGTAGTCGTGTCTGGGTTCATAATATTATCCGTAGTCGTGTCTGGGTTCATAATATTATCCGTAGTCGTGTCTGGGTTCATAATATTATCCGTAGTCGCACACAGCTCCGACTCCTCCGGGACGAGTGTCTGAATGAAGCCGCTTCCAGCGCTCCTTCAGCGGACCCGCAGTTTGATTCAGTGACGGCAGAACGGCGGTGATGCCGGGCGGAGCTTCTCAACGCTGATTGGCTTTCGCAACTCCGCGTCGGGCAACTCTTTTGGTGTGAACACGGCATTATACATAACTCTTTAACTGTTCATTGATTTAAGTCACTGCCGGAAAAAAAACAACACCCCGGTTAAATTTCACCCTGCGTGCACATTTTTTTTTCAAGGAATTTCCACTCTACTGTTGTTACGGTTTCTCTTTATGTCCGTCGATATTCAAATCAACCGTGTTATATCTTTCTGTGACGACATCTCCCTCCATCCCCTCCAGGCCTCCTGCTGGACCTGCTCCTGGTCGGCGTTGTGAAGGCGGTGGTGCGTCGGCGTCGGCCGTCGCACAACCGCATGGACATGTTTGCCACCTTCTCCGTGGACCGCTACTCCTTCCCTTCCGGCCACGCGACCCGCGCCGCCATGTGCGGGCGCTTCCTGCTGGCTCACCTGGTGCTGGCCGCCCCGCTGAGGGTCCTCGTCCTGCTGTGGGCCGCTCTGGTGGGGCTGAGCCGAGTGATGCTGGGCCGGCACAACGTGACCGACGTGATGTTTGGCTTCTGGATGGGCTACTGCCAGTACAACCTCGTGGAGATGCTGTGGCTCTCGCCTCAAACCCTGCAAGGGCTGCTGGGACAGTTAGCCTAATATCAAGGAATCGAAAAGGAGGGACGAGACTCGGCCGTTTGAATCTTGATCGTTAGAGCACCTGCACTGTCCTTTTTTAGACGGAAATATCCGAGAAGTTGTCTTTTGACTGGAGAAGAGAGCTCCATCAAACGCAGCTTTGTTTTTCATAGCTTCCTCTTGGATGCGTGTTCACAATGTGACACACGGTCGCCCAAAAAAAAAAAAAAAAGACTAGCACACACTTGTAGTGGGTCATAAGTAATGATTGAGATGGGTTCTTTTTGTACGAGTTTACGCCATGTTTTTATTTTTTAATCCTACTCATTGTGCTTTTAAATTCATGAGCCTTCCAGCCCTCACGAGTAGTCGTCTGTAATAAATAGTACAGCACGGAGAAACAGGTTCATCCAGGTTCACTGGAAATAATTTAAACTGCAAGCATGCTTTTGTTGCTGAGGGAGTGCTGATTTCAAAGCCTTGAGGACTTGATTCATGCATCAAAAAACGGCCCTCGGTGAAGGGTAACGTGCGGCAGGTTTTTCCGCCTGTCCGTCCTCATCCAACATTTTCTAACTTTGCGGGGACCTTTTGAGGAGTTTTAAGCATGTCGGTTTTCCTGCAGGAGAAACCTGCACAGAGTGTAAAAGATCCAACCGCTTCCTCCTCGCGGTTCTGCACCAGCGGATGTCTGTGGAGGCTTTAGATGCACCTTGCACTGTTGCAACACAGCAGACATTTCCACCTTTTTTCTTCGGGACGACGTCTATATGATTTCCCCACTGAGAGGTTTACAGTTACAGAACTGACCTTTTATGTCGACAGGATTAGACTTTGCATCGTTTTAACGAGACTCCTTTTAACTTGACTTTTTAACAATTTACGTTACTTATTGACCGCCGTGACAGTTATCACTGTTTTTGTTTGAGAATCAACCAAAGTATGTCACGTATTGCAGCTTCAGCTCACATACGTACACATTGACGTTCATCACTTCCTGGACTGGACTATCAGAAATGTTTATGTGCTTTGGTACTTTTATAGATTCGCTGTTATTCTAAAAGAAAAACTATGGAAGACTGTACAGTTGCACTACATGGTTCGGTCTTTACTACGGAAAAGAGAAAAAGATTTGTGTCTGATCGAAATAGTTTTCCCTCCTTTGTTCATGAAACTGAGAAAAAAAAACGTTTTGCCAGGAAAATCTCTCTGCTTTAAAAAAAAAATCATTGAGAAAAAAGACGTTTTACTAATTTTCAGTGAGGATTCTCCTGACTTTGTTCAGTCAGGATCCTTTTTCTCCTGTGTTTGTTGTTGTAATACTAATTTCAGCCACAAGAGGCTAAACTGCACCACTACCCCATGTACGAAATGGGACGGAAACTGCAGATTAAAATACATTTATGGCCAAAAGAAAGACGTAACAGTAATGTTACATCATTTTAAAATGAATATATGTACCTTGTGTTTAGAGTGAATGGAGAAAGTTAAACTCGCCTGGAAGAATTTAGTGATTCCCATTTTAGCCTCATGTGGACGAAATGAGTATTACAACAACAGAATTTACCTGCCCAAAATTGGGTAGGTAAATTTCACCTTTTTTTAATTTAAGTTTATTCTGGCAAAAATAAAACACAGGACAGAAAACTATTTCCATCAGACTGAGAAAATCCATCACCAGAATCATTATGTTTCTCGCCTGCCACTTTTCAGTCACATGACAAAACTAAGTCTTTTAGATAAAAAAAAAAAGAAAGAAAACATTTAAATAATTTTGATTGACAGACAATGTTATGTTCTAAAATTTAGAACATTACATTTGCTGTCAATCTAAAATGTTGGCAGTGATTCATATGTGGAACACGGTGTACCTAAGCTCTACCTACAGCCCGGGGCAGGGACGCGTACCTTGCACATACCATAATGTATGAGTTCATACTGGATCACCGGCTCTGACTGAGGATCATACGAGTTCAGGTCATGACCTCATCTGTTAAAACTCAATCCAAGCAGATTTAGAAGTACTGGGACTATTACTTTTAGATGAACCGTTATGAATCAATTCCAAAACATATTTTTATTGTCTCTTAAAGTCAGATGAAGACATGTGGATAAAGGGCACTTTAAATCAAACCCTATGGATCCATTCAAGGTTCAACACCTGAAATGAGAGCGTACTAGAATCCTGCACTGTGAAAACACGACTGAAGACAATACTTCTTGTCTCTCAGACCTTTTATTCATCAAATTAGACAATCTGGGAACAGTTTTACCAGAATGTGTAACTAACTACGCACGTCAGCGCCAGACAAACCGCCTCCTCTCGGTTCAGTGAAGATCTGATCCGTGAACGTATGAACGTATGGACACGTTCTCGCCATTTAGTTTCTCATCCACCAACTCCTTAGCTAGCGTGATGTCACACGGCACCGTGGCTACATTTCGCCTGACTGCAAAATCTTTTTGGATGTGCGTTTACATAATGTTTAACATTTTACACAAATTCTCAGTTGAAGATTCACAGCAAGGCAATAATGTGTCGAGGAATTAACAGCCAAGTGTCGCAGATCTTCCCACAGTTGATGTCTGATGGTGAAGTGACCCTTCGGCCCACTGAACTGCTCTCAGATCCTAATGCTCAGACTCAACGTGACTCTGTGGGTCAGTAGTTACTGCTCGTTGTATGTTTTTTTTGGGGGGGGGGGGGGGTTGAACACACATTAACCTGACTGTCTGGTAAAGATTAATCCGTCGACCCTCGCTGACCGCAGATCGAATGACATTGATTTTCAACGCCAGCGGTCCAGATGTTGTAACGCGGACGTATACTGTGGTAAACTCATATGAAGAGGGCAGATAATATGTCATCTAACCTATTCTATCTCTGCTTATTCGCAACGAAACATTAAATCACAAGTCTAGTCTGATTATTGTCAGATAAGTAGCATTACATGCACCTGTTGAGCTGAATTGCTCTTTTTACTTCTTTTTTTTCGTGTGTGCTCTGTGGTGTTGACACAACCTCTCTGACCGCAGATTATTTAGTAAATTTGCACAACAGCTGGCTCTGTCTCGCTCTGTCTCACTCTGTCTCGCTCTGTCTCGCTCTGTCTCACTCTGTCTCACTCTGTCTCGCTCTGTCTCACTCTGTCTCACTCTGTCTCGCTCGCTGTAAACGTTGCATCTTGGCACTGCCAAGTGCAGCCTAAGTTATGTTTGTCTAGTATGATTTGTTTATTGATTTAAGAACTAGGATGAGATAAATGTATGAACTATTAGTTCTCTTGGATGCAGGAGCCCCATTGGCGTTGGCGCTTTCTCTGCAATAATTGACAAATAATCTTCCCAGTGCGGGCGATAAGATGACTTTTTTATTTATTTTTGTAGTACCTTTCTGTTGAAATCTTTAAAATGCTGGACAGTGATCTTTGTGACCAAATATTTGTTTTATTTTTATGATTGTTTTTTTTTTTTGACATTTTACAGAATAGATTTTACACTCGTCTGGTAGAGTAAACGCGCCACAGAGTCTGACCCATTTCTCTTCTCTTCTCCCACTTCCCTGTCTTCTGGTGCACGATCATAGAAATCTTAAAATAAATCTTAAAAAAATAATATATAAAAGATTCAGGACATTCCACATGTTCAGTAAATGTCACATCTGTTCTTGCACATTGTCCAACATGAAGCCAGCTGCGATATATTTCACTGTGATCCGTTTTGCCTGCTATATTCTATAAATTATATTGTGTGTTCCCTGTATAGACCTTATTCTTAATGTTTGTAAATATGCCTGTACGGTAATGTGATTACACTGTGTGGATTGATGTTCAGTAGAGTTGAATGTGCTGCTCAATATTCCCAGAGGGGTTGTTTTTGAATGATTTGATTGTACTGATTTCTAATTAAATTGGGAACGAATCTGAAACTGTCTCCCTTTTTATTCATAAACGGCAGCTTACAAACAAAAAGAGTTGGTCCCGGATGAAAACGGACAAAGAGTTTCTCTCTCTCTGTGTTTTTCCCAACTAACTATTAAAAACCTTAAACACTTTGATATGGTGTAATACTGTGAGTGATCCCTCGTGTATCCCAGGGGTGTAATCTAGGGCTGCAACAACGAAAATCGATTATCAAAAGTGTTGGCAACGAATTTCATTATCGATTCGTTGTGTCGCGCGATTATTACGCCATTCAATAAGTCGCGGAGAAAGAAAGAAAAAAGAGCGGAGCAGAGCAACTGGCCTGGCGGCGTTTCTGAGATTGGAGTGAGACACGGAGAAAAGCTGAGGTCATGATCTTCGCAAATAGAACATCTTTGATGTGATGTGTCGAGGCTTGGCCAATCAGCGTTAAGATGTCTCCAGCGTCTTCATTTCCCTCCAGCTTGTTTTTAATGGAAGCTAGTCAGCTTGCTATCACGTTAGCTAAGGTGTTTGGGTTGTGTAGTGTCGTTAAAGTTACTTTATGTTCCGTTACAGTTCAGTCTCGCTTGTAAAAAACGTAACGTGATGAAACATGCCGTAACCGCCCGGTCTGGTCCGTTAACGTTAAACCGGCACACCCGCGGATCTGGCTGCAGGTTTTTTTTTTTTTTTTTTTTATACTCAAAGTAGAATGAATCAAATCACGTGACGTCGTGGTCATAAGAGACCCAGAATGAAATGGTTTAAGGAAGAGGACGCTCTATATGCAGCGCAGCTTAATGCAGAGCTGAGATGAAGTGGAGCTGAAGCTGGAGGTCAAAACAGACGTGAGAGGAGCAGTGCAGCTTCTCACTGTCCCAGTGTTTCATACATATTGATAAAGCAGGGGATGCTAAAGCAAAAATCTATAATGCTTTATAGATTTTTTGTTTTTTTAACCGATTCATCGAAAAAATTATCAACCGATTAATCGATTATTAAAATAATCGCTAGTTGCAGCCCTAGTGTAATCATCTACTTCGTTCTCCGAAATCAATGTTTTTGTGACCTAAACGTTTGATGTCAGGTTACCCTGCCAGCTTTACCCATGCTCTGATTTATAATCAGACGTCACAAATTGAACTTTAGTCAAAAATCCATCCCACTGGGTTTGGGTAAATACATTTTAACTCTGCAGATTACCTTTTAAGGATGGGGTTGGAAGAGAAAGGAAAAAAAAAAAAATCTGAAGAGACCGAACGTTTTTGGTCAACGCCTCTATAAAGGTTTATGCTGAGGTGGCGCTCGTCATTTGACTTTCACAAGTTACCAACACGGAAGGATCAAGGTAAAAAAAGAGCTGCTAAGCTTGTATTTCTAGTATATTTTAATGCAGAATTCTGTTTTTTTGTGTGTGCCGTAGTTAGTGATATGTGTTGTGTGGCCTAATTATGTGCATATTAATATTATTATTATTAAACTGCAAAATGATTGAATCTCCCCAAAAAGTGCAAAATACATAATTTTTACTTTGCACATTTCCTGAAACACTGAATTGTGCACATATTGCACAGGTTTGGCTTAGAACATTACCGGCAATTATTTATTTTTTAAAGTTTCATTGCGCTCAAAGAAGTATAAGATCTGCTCTTCGTTCTACCTCTAGGAACTGAGAACGGTTTATGACAACCAAAGTTTAGGGATCGAAAAGTTGGTGCATAAGTGGCACTGCTTTATGCCGTAAGCAATTCTATATGTAGCTATAATCTAATGTAAATTATGGTGGGGGAGGTTACGATATCTGATCTACTTTCTTTGTGCAAATGTTGTTGAAAGACTCATTGGAGCATTTTAAATGTGCTGATTAAACACGTGATTTAAGTCGTAGTTTAAACAGTTTTTTCACTTTTTATTCTTGGCACACGATTTTGAAATAGATCCGACACACAGAGAGATGCATTCAAGTTGCAGGTTTCATAGAAAGAGAATACACGCTCTAACCTGTATAATAACCAGTGGAATGCACATTATCTTATTAATAAACTGTCTCGTATGAGATTGAAAGTCACACATTTTGAGTGATGTACTCAAGTCTGATAGCGATGAGTTAAAAATTTAAATGAAACGTGTCCCTTTCCTTGGTGCAGCTCCATCATGGTGCACAGAGTAGCGGTGATCGGGGCCGGCCCCTCTGGTCTGACCAGCATGAAGGCCTGTCTGGATGAGGGCATGCTGCCAACCTGCTTTGAAAGCAGCGATGACATGGGCGGACTGTGGAAGTTCAAGGCAAGTCACCGCTGCAGAAAAGAAAAAAGCGATGCTGACAACCATTTTGTGTTCATGCCCCCAAGCTAGTCAGGTCAAACAGGTGGAGAATACATTTCTCTGCCTTTCTCTGCAGGAAGTGTCAGAGCCAAACAGGGCCAGCATCTACCGTTCCCTCACCATTAACATCTCCAAGGAGATGATGTGCTACAGTGACTTCCCCATCCCTGCAGATTACCCCAACTACATGCACCACTCCAAAATCATGACATACTTCAGGATGTATGCGGAACACTTTAAACTGCTGCAACACATTCACTTCCAGGTAACAAGATATCTTCTTCTTTTGTAAATGCAGAGAGGAGGATGTGGTTCATCGAATATCTTCAACAAACTAATCTGCGTTTGTTTTTTTCATGTTTATTTCAGACCTCAGTGAAGAATATTAAACAAAGGCCGGACTTTTCTCTCTCTGGTCAGTGGGAAGTGGTGACAGAGAGTAAAGATGGACAGCAGGAGAGGCATGTCTTTGATGCAGTTATCTGCTGCTCTGGCCACTACACATACCCTCACCTTCCACTCAAAGACTTCCCAGGTGAAGACATACATAAATAAATAGAAACAACAGCATCATTGGAGGGAGTAGCTGCGACTGGCTTGTTGTTGTTACCTAGCTAGCTAGCATGATTCCGCCTGCTAGACTTTTTACCGAATGAGCTGGACCAAGTTGTTACTCATCTGGCGATATCAACATGCTTTCCAAAGCTATGACAATAGTGTGTGCATTAAACATTAAGTTGTATTTACCCATTTAGGGTTTGGCTAGTTAGCTAGCTAGCTTGCTAATCCTACCATGCTTTCATGCTATAGTTACAGAACATAAAAAGCCCCACATGACCTGCTGGGCTTCGTCTGCTTTACTTTACCATTCAGCCGGACTTTACCGTTTTAACTTACGTCCATGAAGGCCGTTACTCTTTCAATTAGCTTATGTTAATCGTAGTTTCGTGCTGTGAAGAGTCTCTTATAGTAACAAAATACAGAATGAACGCTTTGTGTAAATTTCACGGAATGCGTATGCTAGCGATTTCATTTGCGCTAGCTATTTATATGCTAGCGATTCGCAGGCTACTCTTCACTAATACTCTTCTATCCACAGTCTACAGAGTCATGGGACATTGATTTTATGGAAGGGGGCGAGGAGGGTGGGTTTGTTGATGGCAAAAGCATGCACAACCTGATTAAAAGTCCTGTGTTTGTTTGACCCATCCACCGCCAGTCCCCTCCCGCCATTAATACTACGTCCATTGTTCTGAGTGTCTATTAAGGACGCGGATGGGTTTACATTCGAGTTAGTTGAAAGCCCGGTGTGTCCCATTGCATACAAATAGAAACAACACAACATATGAAGACATCATGCTGGTGTGTTGCAGGAATTGAGACATTTGAAGGGAAATACTTCCACAGCTGGGACTACAAGGGGCCTGAGGACATGTCCGGGAAAAGAGTGGTGGTCATCGGCATCGGCAACTCAGGAGGTGACATCGCTGTGGAGAGCAGCAGACTGGCAGAGCAGGTCGGGTGAAGTATTTCCTTATTGCCCTTTTCTCTCTCCTTTGAGATGATTCACGCATGTTCATCCGTCTGACTCGCTCTCGTTCTGCAGGTGTATATGAGCACTCGTAGTGGTGCTTGGATCATCCGCCAGGTTTCTGACAATGGCCTGCCCGTTGACATGAAGTACAGCACACGCTTTGTCCACATCCTCTTCCACCTGTTGCCTATCAAAGTCCTTAACTCGATTGTCGAGAATAAACTCAACGCCATGTATGACCACAGCATGTATGCCCTCAAACCCAAACACAGGTTGGTGCAGAAAGAAACATGTATTAAATCTGTGGATGTACAATACTTATTTGACCGTAATCAGAATCAGAATCAGAACCATTTATTGCCATGTCAGTTTTCACATACAAGGAATTTGTCCTGGCTGGAGGTGCATAAGATTTAACAATAAACATGTAACAATAAACAGAGTGCAATAACGGGGAGCATGAATATTTACAACTAAATCTACAGTAGAATATAACTGTGCACAGTCAACAGATAACACCACTTTAAGGTGGGATGTAAGTGTTATGTGAAGGTGACAAGTTGACAACACCTTGTTATCCATTCTTCTTTCTTCTGCTGCCCCCTCAGATTCTTCAGTCAGATCCCGGTGATCAACGATGATCTACCTTTTAAGATTCTGTCCGGGTCGGTCATCATCAAACCAAACGTGAAGGAGATCCGTGGCTCCACCGTGGTGTTTGCTGATGGCAGCACTGTGGAAAAGGTTCGAGAACTATTGTTTCCAACAATCCCGTCTTTTCTGTTTTATGTCCAGTACAATCTAAGCTTTAACCTCTAACTCATCCTTTCCTCATGACAGGTAGATACAATCGTGTTCGCCACAGGATACAACTATGATTTCCCCTACATGCCGAGCAGTGCTGTGTACAAGTCTGGGCACCGTGTGGGTCTGTACAAGCACATCTTTCCTCCCAACCTGGAGCATCCCACTCTGGCTGTCGTGGGTTTCATCCATGCCTTCGGAGCCATCATGCCCCAGGCTGAGATGCAGGCTCGCTGGGTTGCAAGTGTCTTCAAAGGTGAGGCTGCATGTCCAGTTTATCACCTGCCACTGGTCTCGAGACTTTCCCAGCAGTCTTTACCTCCGTCTGTCTTTTGCTCTTCAGGACATAAAAAGCTGCCTTCCAACCGGGCCATGATGAAGGCGGTTGACAAGGACACCAAGGACATTGAGAACACGTAACAGTTCTACTATTCCTTTGCCTGACTACTTATTGCAAACAACATTGTCCCTGTTGATTTGGCACATTGTTGTACTTTGAACCTGTTGAAGCAACTTGTACATTTTGGATGTGTCCTCAGCTACATCGTGTCGAAGTTGACGCCGCTGCAGGTGGACTTTGTTGACTACATGGATGACATAGCAGGAGAGGTTGGGGTGCGGCCAAGTCTCCTCTGGCTCTTCTTCACAGACTACCGGCTGTTTCAGAGGGTTCTGTGGGGACCTGTCACAGCCTACCAGTACCGCTTGAAGGGACCAGGGAAATGGGAAGGAGCCCGCAGAGCAATCTTCACCCAGTTTGACCGCATGTTCCAGCCCTTAAAAACAAGAAAGGTTCGGAAATGTTTCTTCGACATTCTATCAGCCTCATGTGAAATTAGATAACTGTATAGTGACCCCTGAGTCACAACCCTGAGTCAAACCCAACGTAACCTTTTCCCTTCCCGTCTTTTCCAGCTGGAGGCAGAAGAGGCCTCCGTCTTTGGCCGCCTGATTAAGCTGAGCCTCACCGTCATGGCCGGAGGAGCTGCCGTCTACTACGTCCACGTGCGCAACCCGACCACCATCCCCGCCCTGCTGTCCAACCTCCGTCCACAAACAGTCTGAACGTGCTGCATTGATCAGACGATGTGAATCTAGTTCCCTTTAGAAATGTAGTTCCTCCTGTTTGGGTTGTGATTATGGGAATGCTTATATAGATCACTGTCTGAGCTACTGAGTAAAGTTAGATGTATAAATATAGTTATATATTTCGTTTAAAAAATACCTTAATGTTTCCTTTTTAAGGGATATTGAATTGTGCACCCTTACAGTACTTTTACCGGCACAATCTAGATTGTTTTGGTTTGAGTTGTCTCGTTTTGGATAGACCTTAAAGACGTCTGCATTCCAGGGCGAGGAGTGAGGCCATGACAACAGGGGCGTTTTATATCCCGGCACTGATTGGGTGAGGAGCCAGCCTGAGGGCTGCGTTCACAACCCTACACTTCCTTCTCTGGGGAGCATTCCCCACTCCACTATGGTTACAGAATATAGATTTTACATATGGAGCTTGTCTGGCAGCGCAAATGCGGATCAGGTTCCTTGGTCTGAGTCTGACCCGCTGCCCTTTGCTGCAGTTCGCCTCGCTCCCACTTTCCTGTCTTCATCAAATAAATCCTTTAAAATAAAAAGATTTAAAAAAAGATTCAGCACATTTCACATGTTTGCTCCTCCTCTCGTTTGTTAATTCAGCTCAAAGATTGCCAATAATATTGTGTGTTTCCTGTATAGATCTTATTCTTAATGTTTATAAATATGCCTGTACGGTAATGTGATTACACTGTGTGGATCGATGTTCAGTAGAGTTGAATGTGCTGCTCAATATTCTCCGAGGGATTGTTTTTTGAATGATTTGATTATAATGATTTCTAATTAAATTGGGAATTAATCTGATGCTTAGAGGTAATAACTGCTCCCTAGTTACTTATCAGCACTCTTCTGATTTAAAATCAGACGTCAAAAATTGAACTTTTTCAATTTTAACTCTGTAGTTGCCTTTTTTATAGGGCAGGGTTAGAAGAGAGAGAGGAAACAAAAGCTGAAGAGCCTGAAGGTTTTTGGTCCCCGCCTCTATAAAGGTTTATGCTGAGGTGGCGCTCGTCATTTGACTTTCACAAGTTACCAACACGGAAGGATCAAGGTAAAAAAAGAGCTACTTGTATTTCTAGTATATTTTAATGCAAAATTCTGGGGGATTTTGTGCTGAAGTTGGTGATATTTTAGTAATATGTGTTGTGTGGCCTAATTATGTGCATATTAATATTACATATTACAACAGTATTTAATGCAGAATTATCTTTGGTGCTGTTGGTAATATTTTAGTGAGATTATTATTATTATTATTATTATTATTGAACTGCAGAATGACTGTAAATGGGGCGACGTTGGCTCAGTGGTTAGCATACCTGTCTTTCAAGCAGATGATCGGTGGATCCAGCTCCGCTAGTTATTGTTGTTGCGTCCTTGAGCAAGACACTTAACCCCTAATTGCTTCCCGTTGCGGTGTATAGAGCAAAAGTGTAAGTCACTTTGGATTTGTTTTAAAAAAAAAGGCTGTTTTCAAAGTGCAAAATATATAATTTTTACTTTGCAGATTTTCCTCTGATACAATCAAAACACTGAATCGTTGTACATATTGCACAACTTTGGCTTAAAACATTACAGAACACAACAAAAGTTATTTTAAAGTTCCATTGTTCGCAAAGAAGTGTGAGATCTGCTCTTCTTTCTACCTCGAGGAACTGAGAAAGGTTTATGACAGAACCAGAGTTTAGAGATCGATAAGTCAGTGCATAAGAGCTCAGTAACAATGCTTTATGCCGTAAGAAATTCTATAATCTAATGCAAGTTAGAGTGGGACATGTTGCGTTACGATATCTGATCTACTTTCTTCGTCTAGCTGTTGTTGAAAGACTCACTGGAGCATTGTTAATGTTGTGGGAATGAGACTGATCCTTATTAGTGCAAGCACGCAAACACATGATTTAAGTCGTATCCTATACATCATCAGCGTGTTTTTCACTTTTTATTCTTGGCAGAAGATTTTGAAATAGAGCCAACACCCTTAAAGATGCATTCAAGGTGCAGGTTTCAGAGGAAGAGAATACACGCTCTAACTGGTTATTACCAGTGGAATGCACATTATCTTATTAATAAACTGTCTCGTATGGCAGTGGGCGTGACTGAGTGATGTACTCAAGTCTGATGTAGCGATGAGTTTAAAACTATAAATGAAATGAAATGTGTCCCTTTCCTTGGTGCAGCTCCATCATGGTGCACAGAGTAGCGGTGATCGGGGCCGGCCCCTCTGGTCTGACCAGCGTGAAGGCCTGTCTGGATGAGGGCATGCTGCCAACCTGCTTTGAAAGCAGCGATGACATGGGCGGACTGTGGAAGTTCAAGGCAAGTCACCGCTGCAGGGAAAGAACAAGAGATGCTAACAACCATTTTGTGTTTATGCCCCCAAGCTAGTCAGGTCAAACAGGTTGAGAAGAAGGAATTAAGGTGCTGCCATATATTTAAATATGAAACTTTCTCTGCAGGAAGTGTCAGAGCCAAACAGGGCCAGCATCTACCGTTCCCTCACCATTAACATCTGCAAGGAAATGATGTGCTACAGTGACTTCCCCATCCCTGCAGATTACCCCAACTACATGCACCACTCCAAAATCATGACATACTTCAGGATGTATGCGGAACACTTTAAACTGCTGCAACACATTCGCTTCCAGGTAACAAGATATCTTGTTTATTTTAATGCAGAGAGGAGGATGTGGTTCATCGAATATTTTCAACAAACTAAACTGTGTTTGTTTTTTATGTTTATTTCAGACCTCAGTGAAGAATATTAAACAAAGGCCGGACTTTTCTCTCTCTGGTCAGTGGGAAGTGGTGACAGAGAGTAAAGATGGACAGCAGGAGAGCCATGTCTTTGATGCAGTTATGTGCTGCTCTGGCCATTTCACATACCCTCACCTTCCACTCAAAGACTTCCCAGGTGAAGACATGAAGAGATAAATATGAACAACAGCATCATTGGAGCAAACTTGAAGTTGCAGCTGCGACCGCCTTGTTACCTAGCTAGCTGAGCAAGGTGCTTTCTTACTCTATCACAAGAGTGTGTGGATGAAGCATTAAGTTGTTCAAATGATTGAGGGCTTGGCTAGTTAGCTTGCTAATCCTACCATGCTTTCATGCTACAGTTATGGAACATAAAAAGCCCCACATGACCTGCTGGGCTAACCGGGGCCAGCATCGGCCCGAAGCCGGCACACCAGAAGAAACACGTCGGCCCGGGTCCGGTTGCCGACTCTGCTTGGTATTCGACCCCTAGTCCCCTACAACAGTACATTTTTATTAACTGAATGCACACAGGGTCAAAATAAATTAAATAAAAAATAGACCTCTAACTGAACACAAAAAGACCACCGTCACTCCGGCATCATGGCTTCACGTTCAAAAATAAAAAATCCGGAGGTTGCAGCCTGGTAGAAACAGAAAAGAGTTGTGAGATCTCACAAAAATATTCTACTTCAATCCATGCTGTACACACATTTCACTGCGATAAAAACGTCTGCTAGATCGTAACTACATTTTTATTTCAGGAGATAAAACATTGCAATACAATTTCGCCACGTGTCCATTATATTAACGTTAAAGTTACTCCAACCCTGCTCGCCTTTGTAAACCAGCGGGCTCGGTTAAAACAGTTATACAATGCAGTGTGAGGCGTTGTTACATGTGTCTGTGCTCAAACATCATGGCTTGATGAATACAAAAGTGTTCTTTCATTACAGACTAGTCAGCTAACAGCATTATTCGGGTCCTCAGGACACGTTTTCTAGCTAACGTGCTGAACTCCCCTGACAAGGTTAGCTAGCTTAAGCGCGGTTAGCATTGAATATACCATGTGGCCCGTGTATATGTGTTAAATAGTGTTAAATAGACATCTCCCACCATATTTGAACAATTTTGATAAACCCGGCTGTCATGTCTCAGCCAGAATAGGCCCGTTTCTATGAAGCCAGATACAGCCCAGAATCGGCAGCCATCAATGGGCCAGAGCAGTTTCAGTGCTGGTTGCCGATAAACCCGGTTGCCATGTCTCAGCCAGAATAGGTCCATGTCAGCTACATCTGGGCCAGATATGGCAACAATGAATTGGGCCAAAGCTGGCTCACATTCAAACGCATCGAGCCGGAACACAGCCGAGTCAGCCGACACTCAGCCGCAATACGGCCGAGTCCGCTGGCTACCTGGGGAGTGTCTATCAACTCTAGGCCACCACTCGAAAATTGCATACCCATACTAAAAGAGGCATATCTCTGCAACCACAAATGATATTTGAATAATGTTGGTGTTATAATAAAGGGAACACTTGTGAGAGTTATCCAGATCTGTAGATATCATATATATGTTACTGGTTAAGAGTAAATGAAGATGGCACACAGCAGAAATCTGATCTGTTAAACACTCGCTAGGATTCGCTAGGACTGAAACGAACCCAGAAATGCTATTTTGCGCATTACAGGAAGTAGCTTAAAGCTAGCCAATTGTTTTTTTCAGCAAAAGTAAGTCATATTTACATTGGAGTTAGTTGAAAGCCCGGTGTGTCCCATTGCATACAAATAGAAACAACACAACGTATGAAGACATCATGCTGGTGTGTTGCAGGAATTGAGACATTTGAAGGGAAATACTTCCACAGCTGGGACTACAAGGGGCCTGAGGACATGTCCGGGAAAAGAGTGGTGGTCATCGGCATCGGCAACTCAGGAGGTGACATCGCTGTGGAGAGCAGCAGACTGGCAGAGCAGGTCGGGTGAAGTATTTCCTTATTGCCCTTTTCTCTCTCCTTTGAGATGATTCACGCATGCTGATCCGTCTGACGGTCGCTCTCGTTCTGCAGGTGTATATGAGCACTCGTAGTGGTGCTTGGATCATCCGCCAGGTTTCTGACAATGGCCTGCCTCTTGACATGAAGTACAACACGCGCTTTGTCCACATCCTCTTCCAGCTGTTGCCTATCAAAGTCCTTAACTGGATTGCCGAAAATAAACTCAACTCCATGTATGACCACAGCATGTATGCCCTCAAACCCAAACACAGGTTGGTGCTGTAAGGACCAGAAAAAAATACAACTTGCATCAGAAAAAAACATGTTGTAATTCGTTACCTCCCCGAGTCTCCCCCAGCCCAAATGACACACACACACAGACCTTGATGCTGTTTGGCAATCTCTTTATTGGGACCTGCGTTCCTCGCCCCTCCCTCTCTCCTCTGCCCATTTTATGGCTTATATAGCCAAGACACACAACACACACAACACACACTGCTCCAGCTGAGGACAATCAGGTCTCATCCCGACACCTGTTCCCTGAGTCGCTTCTCCCCTCCCCCCTCTCCAGCTGAGCTAACCACGCCCCTGCCACCACACATGTATTGAATCTGTGGATGTACAATACTTATTTGACCGTAATCAGAATCAGAACCATTTATTGCTATGTATGTTTTCACATACAAGGAATTTGTCCTGACAGGAAAGTGCATAACATTTAACAATAAACAGAGTGCAATAACGGGGAGCATGAATATTTACAACTAAATCTACAGTAGAATATAACTGTGCACAGTCAACAGATAACACTAGTTTAAGGTGGGATGTAAGTGTTATGTGAAGGTGACAAGTTGACAACACCTTGTTATCCATTCTTCTTTCTTCTGCTGCCCCCTCAGATTTTTCAGTCAGATCCCGGTGATCAACGATGATCTACCTTTTAAGATTCTGTCCGGGTCGGTCATCATCAAACCAAACGTGAAGGAGATCCGTGGCTCCACCGTGGTGTTTGATGATGGCAGCACTGTGGAAAAGGTTCGAGAACTCTGTTTCCAACAATCCCGTCTTTTCTGTTTTATGTCCAATACAATCTAAGCTTTAACCTCTAACTCATCCTTTCCTCATGACAGGTAGATACAATCGTGTTCGCCACAGGATACAACTATGATTTCCCCTACATGCCGAGCAGTGCTGTGTACAAGTCTGGGCACCGTGTGGGTCTGTACAAGCACATCTTTCCTCCCAACCTGGAGCATCCCACTCTGGCTGTCGTGGGTTTCATCCATGCCTTCGGAGCCGTCATGCCCCATGCTGAAATGCAGGCTCGCTGGGTTGCAAGTGTCTTCAAAGGTGAGGCTGCATGTCCAGTTTATCACCTGCCGCTGGTCTCGAGTTTCAGTCTTTACCTCCGTCTGTCTTTTGCTCTTCAGGACATAAAAACCTGCCTTCCAACCGGGCCATGATCAAGGCGGTTGACAAGGACACAAAGGACATGGAGAACAAGTAACAGTTTTTGTCCCTGTTACTTACAACATTGTCTCTTTTGATTTGGCACATTGTTGTACTTTGAACCTGTTGAAGCAACTTGTAAATTCCGGATGTGTCCGCAGCTACATTTTGTCGAAGTTGACGCCGCTGGAGGTGGACTTTATTTCCTACATGGATGACATAGCAGGAGAGGTTGGGGTGCGGCCAAGTCTCCTCTGGCTCTTCTTCACAGACTACCGGCTGTTTCAGAGGGTTCTGTGGGGACCTGTCACAGCCTACCAGTACCGCTTGAAGGGACCAGGGAAATGGGAAGGAGCCCGCAGAGCAATCTTCACCCAGTTTGACCGCATGTTCCAGCCCTTAAAAACAAGAAAGGTTCGGAAATGTTTCTTCGACATTCTATCACCCTTATGTGAAATTAGATAACTGTATAGTGACCCCTGAGTCACAACCCTGAGTCAAACCCAACGTAACCTTTTCCCTTCCCGTCTTTTCCAGCTGGAGGCAGAAGAGGCCTCCGTCTTTGGCCGCCTGATTAAGCTGAGCCTCACCGTCATGGCCGGAGGAGCTGCCGTCTACTACGTCCACGTGCGCAACCCGACCACCATCCCCGCCCTGCTGTCCAACCTCCGTCCACAAACAGTCTGAACGTGCTGCATTGATGTGAATCTAGTTCCCTTTAGAAATGTAGTTCCTCCTGTTTGGGTTGTGATTATGGGAATGCTTATATGGGCCACTGTCTGAGCTGATAGGTACAGCTAGAGGTATTAATGTAGCTATATCAGCAGAGCCTCGGCTACAAGAATATGTTGCGTTAAGGTGTTTGTACATGCTCCAAACACAACTCAAACACCAACGTTATTAATGACCAAATATCAATAATAATATCTTGGAAAAGTTCCGATCACTCAGCAGCTTTGTGGCTCGTGTTGTTGTTAGCTTCACGCTAGAGACGGAGGGAATAGCTTTCTAGAAAGAAGACAACCTGCAGATTCACCAGATAGTTTTTAATTTCTTCTCCAACAAAAAACATAACCCAACAAAAATCTGAGCGATCGTAGAGAAATATGACTTACTTTTGCTGAAAAAAGACGATTGACTAGCTTTAAGCGCCGTATCTGCATTGATAACCGAAGACTAACTTCCTGTAATGCGCAGAACAGCATTTCTGGGTCCATTTCAGTCCGATTCTTCACGTGGGGTACTTTTTTTAATCAGCGAATGTTTGACAGAAAACTGATTCTGGTTGGCTAACAGTGCTGTCAAACTAATTGTGGTGGATATATAGAGATCATATAGGCTGTAAGGATTAAAATGGGGGTCTATAGGCCGTTCTGTGTCCGAGTTAATGGTCACGTAATGAAAAATACAAATATACGCAAATATTGCATGATGATTTGAGGGCACAGAGCATTATTTTGGTTGATTTAGTGTGACTGCTGTATTTGGATGTATTGAACACCATTAGTGATATGCAAGTGGAATATATAGTGTACATGACAAAATTGAAATGGCACAATTTGGAGATTCGCCTCAACGGTCTGTACTAAAACCTCTCTAATGTCTTCACTTTATCAAAGTCAAACTTTGGAGAGAGACTGTTCACATATTGCGCTATGATTTGGTAGAAGTTTAAACCTGCAGCTGCATTATTCTGAAGAGATACTCATCCTGAAAGTGCTTTTTTTTAATTTTTTTGCTGTGTGCCATCTTCATTTACTCTTAACCAATAACATACTGATATCTACAAATCTGGCTAAATCTCATAAGTGTTGCCTTTATTATAACATCAAAAGGTATTCAAATAGCCCTTGTGGTTGCAGAGAAACTTATTTTATTATGGGTATGCAATTTTTTGTCTGCATTCCCACAATGGAGCAATTTATTTTTTATATTTAGCTGTTAAAAAAAAAAGTGAATAAACCATTAAACATCTATCCTGTCATTGTGTCATTGTGTGTCCAGCCCCATGGAAATATAATGTTAGGCATACATGAAGTAAAAATTTCTAGAGAAACACATGCAACAGCTACATTAATAGCAATGCTATTATTTGTCGAGCTAAAACGTCAACAGCTACGCTTGCATATCGTTTGCATGGTTAGACTGGTGAGGGGATGAAGAGACTTGTGAAGACAGCGCAGATAACAGGAAGGAGAAAAGCCAGCGTCACTGAAGCGCATGCACACTTACTATCTCATAATTATGACTTTTTATCTCATAATTTCGACTTTCTATCTCATAATTGAGAATTTCTATCTCATAATTATGACTTTTTATCTCAGAATTTCGACTTTATTATCTCATAATTATTATATTTTTTTGCCCTGAAATCATTTAACACCACTTGCTGTCTCCTCGTCTGTGTTTTTCTTCTGCGTTTGTATCCAACCCTGCTGTTCTTGAGTGTCTGAAAAAGCGCCCGCTGTGAGAAAAGAGAGAGAAAGGGGGGAAGTTGAACTTTGACATGTAGCTACATCAAATGAAGAGTAAACGGCATAAGAAAATATTGAACATTATCCTTCACAAAACATTTCCAGGCCAGCAAACTGGGTTAAAGTCTTATGTCATTAACTTAAAGCCCCGCCCTTCCCACTGCAACAACTGATATGAAGCAGCAGTTCATGTGAGTTTAAAGGCTGTTCAGCATTTGATCGGAGCTGCTCAGGACTTAAAACCGGCACACTGCAGAAGGTGAGAGCAATTTTTCTGACTTCAACCATAAAAGGAGCATAATGTAATCAACGTAACAATAAAGAGATTGACTTACTTTTTGTTCCGGCGGTGCCAAAAAAAATGTCTTATGAATTGCACAATAGATGTTACGTACATTTAATCTGATCAACTTCCTGAATGTAGCTCAGATGAAAGAAACCCCAGTTGAACCCTTGTGTAGGAGCCAAACGGGATCTCATGTTGTTCCTGAATATGTACACTGGGTGGCGCTGTTCTGTGTTCCTGGGATTATCTATAAATGCAATTGGAGCATGATTGACGGCGTTTGACCCCAGAAAGGGCAAAGGGTTTTGACCGCGTCGACGGTACTGTTGGGCTTAGAGCAACAAAGCGTTATTAGTCGGCATTCAGGGGCGAAATGAATGTTCATCCACGGCATAAAGGAATAAACACGGCTGATTCATTACAACGTGTTCGTGGATTACTAAATCAAAGGAACGCCAAGGGTTCGAGGCACAGCAGGAGCGCGTCAGCCAGGTCTATCCAGAGGGAAAAAGCACCTCAGTAGCCCAGGTAAGGGACCGGGCTCCTTTAACACCTTGCATACTGCTGCACGTTGGAGTGGTTTGAACCTTCAGTTAGTTACAATGCTCCTTCAGTTCAGGACAGTTCTACTCTTGAGTAGCGTCCTAATAAAGTAGTCTCCTTTGTTGAGTTTTGCTTTTTGCACGCCAACAAAATCTAATTAAAATCATAGTCAAGTGCAGAGCTGGAAAGATCATCACGTGTTGATGTTTTATGATACTCAGATAATATTTGCAGCATTGCATATAACTGTAGTCCGGATGCATTTTTCATTAAAACCTTTTTAAAAACCCACCTATTTTTAGGCATCTGCTCGAAAATTGCATACGCAATGTCATGGGAGACTCTGAGAGAGGACCCAAATGCAGATGTGTGGTGAAAACAAAGTAGCTTTATTCCTTGCAGAACAGGCAGGATTCTCAAAAAGGATTCTCAAAAACAAAAACAGGATTCTCAAAAACACCAAACGGCAAAAAGCAGGCACAAAAAGCAGGCACAAAAAGCAGGCACACACACAGTACGACCAGACAAGGGAACAGAAGACACACAGGGCTTAAGTACAAGGGGAACAGAGGACACACGAGACAGGACTTCAGAATAAAACACAGAAAAACCCAAACCGTGACACGCAAACTAAAAAGGGTGTAACTCTGCAACCACTAGGGAGGTGCATATTAACAATAAACGTTTAACAATAAACAATGAAGACAGAAGCTGAGTCACTTGCTGAGAGCTGATGTTGCAGTTTCTCAGAGTACAGTCGTTTAGCATCTCTCACCACCTTGCTAGACCTGTATTTTGACTCTGCGTACAAGTCCTTGTCCCCACTCCTAAATGCCTGATCCTTTTGCAGCGTTAGGTTCCTGAGTTCCGCTGTAAACCTGGGTTAGTCATTGATGTAACTCACCCTGGAGCTGGTTGGAACACAGCTGTCCTCACAGAAGCTGATGTAGGACGTTACAGCCTCTGTGAACTCATCCAGACTGTTGGTAGCAATCCTGAAGACATCCCAGTATGTACAGTCCAAGCACGCCCGAAGATCCTCCAGAGCAGTGGTTCTCAACTGGTCTGGCTCCGGGACCCACTATCACCCTTTAATGACAAGCTAATGATAAACCAAAACGACCAGCTGGTGGCGATGCTAGAGAGGGAACTATTCCCTTTTACACTCAATTAGCCGCATTTTTATTAAAATCCCCAAAGTGCATCTTCAGGACACGAGGTATTACAACATGCATAACAATTCAGAATCTTCAGCCATTTTTAGACTCAACAGCTTTCATGCGCAAACAAAAAAGTCCGACAACTGAGAAGTAGTTTAAAAAAGACTCAAATTATACTGAGAATACACACTCACTGAATCTATGACAAACACTTTACTATGTTATATTCAGTAGGCTGTTTAATTTAATTATCCTAAAAACCCAGAGTCTCCCCCATATCAGAATGGTTTGACCCAACCTGGCACACGCTGCTGAAAACATGGAGGGACAAGTGCAAAACAAGTTGAAACCAGAGCCGGCAAAAAAACGACATTCCGCTGCATAAAAATATCCCTTCAAAATAAAACCATAGGATGAAAAAATATATATCTATATTTATTTATTTTTCCCAGGCAAAGGTCCACTGAAAACGGTTGTGGATTTCTATAAAAACGCAGCGACTCATCACCAAAAAGGCTTAGCAGAGGATGTTCTTCCTGAGGCAGCTGAAGAAGCTCAACCTGCCAAAGACCATGATGGTGCACTTCTACCCTGCCATCATTAAGTCCATCCTCTGCTCCTCCTCCATCAGCGTCTGGTACGCTTCAGCCACAGCCAAGGACAAGCGCAGCCTCCAGGACTCTGAGGCAGGCAAGAAAGATGCCAACCCCTCTCACCCTGAACACAAACTGGTTGAGTCCCTTCCCTCTGGCTACCACAACCTGATTCCATCTAGTTCCATTCTATTTTGAAAGAAGAACGCCATTCCTATGGCTGATGCCTCCAGCAGCTCACACCAGAATAATTTAGATTGATAAATAGCAATACAAACAAATAAAATGCATTTTTGTTTTAGGCTGAACGGTCCCTTTTTTTAAATCCGTTTTTTTTAGTACTTTGGAGAGAAATTACTGCTTATATTCAGTGGGTAAACCCGGAAGCTCTAAAACAAAAATCTCATTGGACTGAATAGGTGCCATCTCGGGGTCCGGTATCCAGTTCTTGTAACAAAAAAAGTTTAAAAAGGAAAAGCTGATCACTATTGGTCTTGTTTTCTCAGTGCTTGGCAATGGTTCGACGTGTGGCGGTGGTTGGAGCCGGCAATTCTGGTCTGGTTTGTATCAAGACCTGTGTTGCCGAAGGCCTGGAGCCTGTCTGCTTTGAAAGCAGTGATGACATTGGCGGCCTGTGGAAATATAAGGTGAGTGAGGTCCCGGTTTAAAACGAGTACCCCACGTATTAATCATGTTGCCAGTTGCCATCAGGGGGGTGATCTTATTGCCGTTGTGTCTCGTTTCCCTTCAGGAGTTGCCTGAGCCGGAGCGATCCAGCATCTATCGCTCCTTGGTGGTCAACACCTCCAAAGAGATGATGTGTTTCAGCGATTTCCCCATGCCTGCCGACTATCCAAACTACATGCACAACTCCCAGCTGCTGCAGTACTTCCGGCTCTACGCCGACCACTTTGACCTGCTCCGATACATTCGTTTCCAGGTCGTCGAGCCTCGAGCGTCTCGTACCTTCTGCACGAGTTTGTGTAAAGTCCAAGTTGATTTAACGCATGTGTGTATGTTTTTGTGTTCAGACCACAGTGAGGAGTGTTACACAGAGGCCTGATTTCTCGGTGTCCGGTCAGTGGGACATAGTGACCACGAACGGGGATGGAGAGGAGGAGAGTCACGTGTTTGATGCCGTTCTGGTGTGCTCGGGCCACTACACCAAACCAGTCTTACCCTTGTCAGACTTTCCAGGTCAGTAAATTCGGTTGACGGAGGAGGAAAGTGGGTCGATTTACTTTACATCTGCACATTCTTTGCGAGGACCTCTTGCAATTTGCTGTGATCCAACATGCAACATCTGCATCTCTCCAGGAAACGAGAAGTTTTCTGGCAGGTGTCTTCACAGCCTGGAATATAGAGACGCAGATGCCTACAGAGGAAAGAGGGCAGTGGTGGTTGGCCTCGGCAATTCTGGAGGAGATATTGCAGTGGAGCTCAGTCGATCTGCACAGAAGGTAAACCCTTGATTATACTTTCCGTAAGGACGTTCGCAAAGAGGTTAACTGATGTAGAATAGTGAATACTTACTGGTGCAGTTTTCTCCTCGCGGCAAACTGACATTCTCAAAGATCAAAATTTTCTGAGCCCGTCCGCGTAGTTAGAAAATGTTGGATGTGACACAACAGGCGAAAAACCTGCCACACAAGCATGAATCACAAGCTAGTAGGTGGCAGCAGCTAGCGCTTCTGCTGCTACTGCCCGCTGCTGCTGCTACTGCCCGCGTCCCCTCTGCCCAAGTCGGGTGTCGAGCCTGGTCCCGCTAACTTCGGTGGTTTTCAGGGAGCTAGCGGAAGTTAGCGGGGAAGTTAGCGGGGAAGTTAGCGGGGAAGTGACGGAGCGCTAGCAGGAGCCCCAGCTGGCTACAGCGGGGAGCTGTCGGGGACACTGACCGAAGGTAGTAGTGGCTTGTAACCCGAAATTTACGGTAATCAAATTCAGATTATAATGTTTTTTTTTATAGTAGTTGGATTATTAATTTCATGGGCTAAAGAAATACGATCCCACTGTTCCCAATTAAGACTTTAAAGTTTAAGTTATTCTGCTTTCGGCCTTTTTTTTGGTGGCATCCCTCGCAATTCTTGGCCAGGTTGTTGTTGCCCAAGAATTATGGGCAATATGTAGCATCTGGAGGGCGTTACATATGCTCATAATAATATTAATCAGCCACATGCCTCAAATGTGTGATAAAGTGGGATTCAGCACACCGGGGGGGGGGGGAGCAGATGTGAAAGGTTAGGAACGTTTTGTGCATCTGGAGTCGACTTTTCTTTTTCTCTGAACAGAAAAACTAAGAAAATGTACGATACCGCTCTTGTTACGCCCACAGACGATGGTACCGTCTGTTCACATCGCGTGTTTTTACTCTCTCTGGCAGACATTTCTCAGCACACGCCAGGGGTCCTGGGTGATGGGCAGGATGTCCAGTAATGGTCTTCCCGTGGACATGACCCTGGTCACCAGACTCAACAACACCCTTATGCTGCTTCTTCCCAAGTCGCTGCTCAACTGGGCAGTGGAGCGAGGACTCAACAGCAAATATGACCACAGGCTGTACGGCCTGAAGCCCAAACACAGGTGAAACATTTTTAACCTTTGTCCCCTTCTGCCTTGTGATTCCAGAGTAGACGGTTAATACAATGAAACCAATAGAAAACCAACCTATTTTTAGGCCCTTTCCTCGAAAATTGCATACCCAAACTAAAAAGGGTGTATTTCTGCAGCTACTGGGATATTTGAATAATTTGGGTGTTTGGGTGTATCTGTCTATATGTTACTGGTTAAGAGTAAATGAAGAGTAAATGAAGATGACACACAGAAAAAAATTAAACGGTTTCAGGTCCGCCTAGAACACTGAAAATCCCAGAAATCAGTGACTATTAACAAAATAAGAACAAATTGAGGATACAAACAAAAAATAGGAGAACATTTTGTTTAATATGTCTCCAATATTTGTATTGACTCCCACCATTTCCTTTTGCTTTCAGAGTTTTGGACCAAAAGCCGTTGATCAACGATGACCTTCCTGGTCGAATCCTTCAGGGAGCGCTCGTAATGAAACCCAACGTGAAAGGATTCACGGACTCCGGGGTCGTATTTGAAGATGGCACTGTGGAGGAGAACATCGACGCTGTGGTCTTCTGTACTGGTTATAATGGAAACTTCCCGTTCCTGCCTCCAGCTATATCTGAGGGGCCTCGCAAAGAGCTGACGTTGTACAAGTGAGGGAGCGATAGATGGAGTTTTGTAAATCTGTTGCCAATCTTAACTTCAGTAAATCAGTTTTTAATTGTGTATTGTGGAGTTACAATAAGTAACTCCACAATACACAATTACATAACTACACATTACACAGTTAAAAACTGATTTACTGAAGGTATCAAGGTCACATACCGTAAACGTCGGGTTACAAGCCGCTCCTACGGCCGATCAGTGTCCTCGCTGTAGCAAGCTAGCTACAGCTAGCGCTGCTGCTGCTACCGGCCGCTGCTGCTGCCCGCTGCTGCTCCCCGCTGCTGCTGCTACTGCCCGCGTCCCCTCTGCCCAAGTCGGGTGTCGAGCCTGGTCGCGCTACCTTCGGTGGTTTTCGGTGAGCTAGCGGAAGTTAGCGGAGAGCTAGCTGAAGTTAGCGGGGAAGTAACAGAGCGCTAGCAGGAGCCCTAGCTGGCTACAGTGGGGAGCTAACGGGGACACTGACCGAAGGTAGTAGCGGCTCGTAACCCGACGTTTACGGTACTTGAGTTAGATCAGAAGATCTTCTCTTCTAACTGTATTAAGAACCTTTTTTCCCCCAAAAAAGTCAAACTATTTCCATGATAGATTTTTTTTAAAGCCTTTTCTAATACAATTTGACAAATAAACAAATTCAGTCTTTTGATCGATATCAAATTGTAAGTTTTAAATCAACATTTTATACAGTTTTTTAATGAAGCCGAAATTGAACGTGTGATGTTCAATAATAACGACTTATTGAACTAATAAGTCTGACACAAAAGGAGAATGGAGCTTGTTTGTGTTTTGCCTATTCTGAGCGACGCATCATGCCTTACTTGTGTATTATTGTAATCTAATATTATAAAAAAAAAGGCTTTTTTTTATTTCAGGTCACTGTTTCCTCCTTCTCTCTCTCAACCCACACTGGCCATTCTGGGTGTTTTCCAGACTAAAGGACCGATCGTGCCCATAGTAGAAATGCAGGCGCGCTGGGCTGTGAAGGTCTTTGCCGGTAAAGATTTAAATGTCCACAAACTCTCAGTAAAAATAAGCAAAATGTGTCAGTTTGTTGTGTTTTATCTCTAAAGGTTTGAGCCGTCTGCCACCGAAGGAGAAAATGCTGGAGGTCATTGAGAGTGAAAGGAAGAGAAATATGAAAAAGTAGACATCATTCATTCATTTGTTTCACCTATGAAATAAAAAAGCACAATTTTTGTTCAAATCTGTTGTTAAAAAAATCATTTGAAGGAGTCTACTTGTCTTCCTCAGCTATCCCTGCCCACGAAAGGCGGCTCTCCAGGTAGACTACATCCCTTACCTGGATTTCATGGCTGAGGAGGTGAGTTCAGCTTCAGTTCCATTTGTACTGTATTTGTAAGACACAACCATCATGACAGACTTCCACTCGCAGGTCGGGGTGCGACCCAACATCCTGAGACTACTACTGAGAGACCCTGTGCTCTGGGTCAGGGTCTTCTTGGGTCCCTGCACGCCTTATCAGTATCGTCTCACGGGGCCCGGACAGTGGGCCGGAGCCCGTCAGGCCATCCTCACTCAGTGGGAGCGGGTGGCTCGGCCCTTCAGAACCCGGGTGGTGCCGGAACCGGAGAGCCGACCCTCAGCGCTCTCTTCCCCCTGGGTGCTCGTATCTGCAGTAGCGGTTACGATGGCCGTCGTTCTGTCTAAAAACGATCTTGTTCCAGTGCTGCAGGGTGCAGCTCAGCTTCTGGACAAGAGCAAGAGTTTCCTGGGGGACTTCAGTGTGTGGTCACAATAATGTGATAACAAAATCTGGGTCCAGTTTTTTTTAATGTAGGATCTAACATTCTATATGTTGCAATGTGATGTAAAATGGACGGTTTCCCCTCGTTACATGCGTAGTGTCTTTTTCAAAATTAACTTCTGTCTCCACGGGAAGTTATCGGTTTAGGAAACCAAACCACGTAAAATTGGAGTTAGTTGAAAGTGCAGAGTTTGGATGTGAGTCCTGGTTTAAAAATCTACTTTTAATATCCAAAAAGAGAGTTCAACTTGGGAGTATTTGAGGAGTTATGGACTGTAATAAAGTCTTTCTATTTTGAGTTTGGCATGCAGAGAAATTGAAATTGGTGTACAAATGTGTGTGTGTGTGTGTGTGTGTGTGTGTGTGTGTGTGTGTGTGTGTATATATGTATATGTATATAATGTGTGTGTGTAATAATATGAGGTTATAAAATTGTGAATTATATGCAGATTAAGCTGATTTGTTTCATGTTGTTGGAGGTTTGAGTGTTTTTATTTTGATGATTGGGATGTTTTCATTGAGACAGTGAAAAAGTGACTGAGATTTTCAACACTGGTTTCTATGGACAACGAAATTACTTTTTTGTAATTTTACATATTTAAGCTCTAATAACCAATGCAAAATTTGGGGAATAATTAAGTTCTTCATCGTGCTTAATTTCTTCAGAACACTACGAAATATGCATGAGAAAAAAACTCTACTCACTGTATTGTTTAATCCATAATTTGACCGAACTTCACATTTTGACTTATTCTTATATAAATGTAGGCTGTATCTATATTGAAGAATATGACTGATCTATAGAACATTATTGTGGCACTCGATAGATAATGTGTCATTTGGAACAAAACATATATGACATGATTTAAAGATGTTTTCTTTCTTTTTGAAGTCACACAATGTCACTACTTGTAGAACTGTCAATTAATGTGTTTTAATGTAAATCTTGTGTGTAGTAGGTTTTTTATATTTAAATTGGTTGTACCTTCTCACAGTGTCACTCAAAATACTTTTGTAATCCCCCTTTTTAATGATGTCTTTAAAGAGAGCAGCTTCAGTCCGGGCTGTCTGACGACAAAGTAAAGCTGTGAACATATTCTAAATGTGGCATCCACTTAAATGGATATTTACTTTTTTTAGGTGAGCCTTTCTTTTAGGTGGCTAAAATGTAACTACTACTATATAATATAATCTACTGTAGGGAATACACAGACTCAGTGGCGGGCCGTGCGTTTTTGACTTAGGCCTTCAGTGCCGTATAGTCCACATCAGGGGCGGGTCAGACCAACCCACTCAATACGACTGTCATGTGTGGACAGCAGACGCTCACTCTGCTATACGGCCGACCTGCGGAGCTTTATTGCGCTTTATTGACGGTTACTTAAATGTGTTTAAACCATAGGTCTCTTCTCACAAGGGTTATGGTATTGTAGCAATTTAAATGAAGTTAAACAACCATGTGGTTGCGGAGATAATTAAGGTGCCGTTTTTAAAAACTTTTCTTTCTTTTTTTCGAAAATGAGGCGCTTGGGCCGCAAAGAGCGGACACTCCGTGGAGCAAGCCTCCAACCTCGCCGTTGCTGCGTCATTAACGGACAATGCATGTTGTCCAAATCAACAACCAGTCACATTTAGTTATAACAAAACAATCCAACAAAACCGCGGCACTAAGACAGTGCACACACACTCAGGTGCAGCTGCTGCACCTTGGTGCTGGGAGAGGCGCGGCCCCAGCCCCGGCTCGACCAGCAGTAACAACAGCACTGTGGCTTGTTTATGATTAAATACGACTGCAGATGTAAAAAAACGTAACACAACCAGCATTTCACTCACCACCCGTAACCCTCCGTAACCCTCTGTGCGAAAGTAAGTCTGTTTCATCTAGCTTCGATCTAGCTTATTCTTCTTCTTTTTTAATGCGCATGGCATCCAACAAAAGGTGCATTACCGCCACCTACTGCCGCTGCATCACTGACCAATCACAGCGCACGTTAATGGTCACGCTGGGCCCTGTGGCGAAGCACACGTCCATAATGCTAGAAGGCCTCTCTGTAGTTTAACCCGCTAATCTACCAGAGAAACAGAGGTGAAATGTGATTGGATGAGCGCTCTTAACCAGATCCTTAACCAGCGGCCACGCAGCAGGCTGGAAGCTGCAGGCTGAAGGCAGAGCAACAGGAAGACAGGAGCTGTACAATGAGAAAATAAGCTAATAGGGAAAAATAATTATGATACATGTAGTGTATTTGTGAAAAACAATTAAATTATAAAATAGCTATAACTTTGTGATTCTGTTTAGGCCAGCAGAGAAGGCTTAGCAGGCCCTGACGGCCCACCACTGCACAGACTATGGATAAGTACCTCATACAACCACACTAAAAAAACCATCTGAACTATCCCTTTAAACATTTACAGCAGTGAAATACAAGATACACATTTATGCAACAGTGATAAATATAAAATATTATAAATAATATTAAAATACAAATTTTACTTTCAGTGCTTTGAAAAAAAAACATCTGTTCTACTATACTTTTACTTAATTTAGGATGAAAATGCAAGACTTTTACTTGGTGGAGTATTTTCATGTAAGGGTATTATTACTTTTATTTAACTAAAGTAGTGGCGAAGGAATGTCACAGTGTGGGTGGGCACAGAGAAAATCTGACCAATCGTAGGTCTTAACGGGATCTCAAAAGTATATGTTGTGCAAAATAGGCCATTCCAACTATACTTGCTCACTTTTAGTGTATTGTATGGTGGGTTTGGCTATCAGCAAACAAATAAGGGAAATATCAGAACCCACACTGTACTGGTGCGGTGTGTGAAACCAGGCTGTTCCCCGAATCTCCCCAAGTTGCACATTCTTCTCTCGAGCTTTTGTCTGTTGAAACTGATTTCAGCATTTTAAGTTGATGACATGTCATATTGCCGTACCGTGGCTTTGCTGGAACAACGCTGAAGCAGAGCACCTGCAGCTCAGTTTTATTGTTCAGTTTTATAATACGTGCCGAACCGAAAAGCCTCGCACCAAACGTTTTATTGTTCAAGTTTTTTCAAACACCTTGAAAAATGTGTCCAACATTGCTCAACGTTATGAAACTCCACTACCGATCAACTTCTGGTTTTCTTCTGGCTTCTGCTTTCTGCAGCAGGAGAGGAGGATCTCAGAAAACATTCTGTAGTTTGGGCAATTTACTCTGACTTACAAACTGGAAATGTATAATTGTGGTTTTTGTGACTGTTTGACCTTGAGACAGCTCAGCTCTTATAACTGTGAGCCATAAAACATAGGAAGCTATATCTAAAAGTCTTGTTTTCTAGTATTTCAGTATTGATGCATTTATGCTTTATTCTACACAATTAGTTACTGTTGATTACTTAAATACTACTGATTCAAAAGTAATCTAGAATCTGCCATGATTTTCCTTTTCATTTCTTTTAGTCTTGTTTTTCCTCAGTATTCAATGAATGATGATAATGTTGATGTGATTTTTATTTGTTTATTCATGTGTTTATATGCTCTTGAGATTAAAAGGGTCATTCAATGCGTAGGCCCAGGTGGAGGAAGAAACTCAGCCAACAACCTTCTCTCATTCCGTTGATTTATTTGTCAAGTCGCGAGCAAAAAACAAGCGCTGCGATTGCAAAGGCAGGGATGATTCGACCAGCTCTCAGACTAGAGCAGAATCACACATTTTACACAAAAGACATCAGCTTTTTATTTCATTGCACGGACGTCTGGGCGTCATTTAACTATCAGAAGGGGGAGGTAGTCTCCACTAGGGTTGCAAAATTCCGGGAATATTCAAAGTTGGAAACTTTCCACGGGAATTAACGGGAATAAATGGGAATATACGGGAATTAACGGGAATTAACAGGAATAAACTGGAAATGTTGGGGTAATTTAACTGTATTTACCTTGTCATAAGCAGACATGCATGCAAACATTTATAATACAACTTTTAAAAATGTCATTTTTGACATTTTGTGAGTAGAACTGTAGTGTGATAAATTGCCCAACTCGCGCTTGCTGATGGACCCCGAAAGCCGCGAATAATCGAGGTGATGGTGTACTTTTGTGTGGACATACATACGTCCTACTCTCACTGCTGTAAAAAGTTAGTCTACTGTATACAAATAAACTTGGTATTAAAATGAACATGGCTTCAGTTTACCAAGTAATCAATATCCTAGGTAATGACAAACAGTGTTGGGAAAGTTCACTTTCTACATGAACTAGTTCAGTTCATAGTTCATAATTAAAAATTTTGAACTAAGTTCACAGCTCCAAAAAATTAACTAGTTCAGTTATTTTTTTCAATATGTTGCGAGCTATAATTGTTCTTTTCTGTTATGCTAGGAAATCGTTGTCCCTAGGAGCTTAAAACCTTCTTACTTAACTGACCGTTTTGTGTAAGCACATAAGCTAAATATAAGCATCATCCTGGCACACCCCTATAATGTATGGCTATATGGATTATATGCAACAGTTAGCAGCAATGTGTGTTTAAGGGAGATGGTAATGTGGTTCTTCATCATGGTCATCCATTCCATCGTCGTCGGTTCTCACTTAATATTGAAACATTAGTGGATGTTGGAATGTGTGGGGTGTACCTTCTACTGTCCTGTTATCCGTCACTGATTCACACATTCTAACACTTTTATTATCAGCTGATTATTAATAATGATTATCAAGATCACAACTGGTTTAGATGAGTGAATGTGGTAACTTTGGGTTGATGCATAGACGGTAAGTGTTTACGAAATACCTGGTCCAGGAAGGCCGGACAGAAACTTAAGAAATAAAAAATGTCAACATAGAGAAGTGTCACCAGTTTTTATCCAATGATTTGATCATGTTTATTTATCTGCCATATATGGACCAGGAGGTGAACGATGCTGGAAGCCAAAAAGAATAAAGAGCTTGGTTGATGGTTGGTTCAGTCCAAGGTTTCAGCTGGATCTTGAGGTCTGTGAGACATAGAATTAGCTTTTGACATTTTCTTTTATTCTTTTTTTGCAGAATCCATTTTTGGAACCTTTAATCTTCTTTTTATTTCAAAAACCAAATATAACACGGCAACCAAAGTCAAGACGTTCTCATCTCTGAGGCTGCCTCGTAGTTTCCTAAAAGGTAAGAGAGCTCTTCTACCCAGGATCGGCTGACAGTAGTTCATGAACGTACCTACAAGCTAAGGTTGAAATGCTGCTGTTCAATCTCATGTGATTTACTTACTTGGTTGGCTCAGATTGTTTATGATGGTTTATCATGCCTGTTGTTGCATGTGATTACAGGGCTTAGACATGAGCTGTTGTGTTGATAGTGAAGCAATAGGGGCCATAAATCATAAGTATGACTTGAGAGGACTTGAAAGTGACTCCAGAGAGCTCCCCAAGTTATGGAAATTATACATTTGTGTCGCTCTAGCTTGATGCTACAGGCGATTAGCGCACCTTTCTGTAAACCTTACAACCTACAGAATCCGCCAAAACCGCCAAATCTCTTGTAATACAAAGCCTAAGCAACATATCAAGCACTGCATCCAGCCCAAAAATGTTCTTCCCAGCGAAAAGCCTGAAATATAACTTTTCAATGAAAACAATATTCCACATGGCCTTGCTTGTTCTCTAAAGCAGTGGTTCTCTACTGGTCTGGCTCCGGGACCCACCATCATCCCTGAATGACAAGCCGCGACCAAAATCGAGGAACATTCTCAACTTCTCAAATTAATTTAATGAAAACATGGTGCAGTTTGAACCTGAGATAGTACAGAATATGTATGCCAACACAAAAACAAGTTTAATGATAAACCAAAACGAGCAGCTGGTGGCGATGCTAGAGAGGGAACTATTCCCTTTTACACTCAATTAGCTGCATTTGAATGAAAAACCATAAACTGCATCTTCAGGACACAAGGTATTACAACATGCATAACAATTCAGAATCTTCAGCCATTTTTAAACAGACTCAACAGCTTTCATGCACAAACAAAAAAGTCAACTACAACAACTAAGAAGTAGTTTCAAAAAGACTCAAATTACCTAACTTTAACTGAGAATACACACTCACTGAATCTGAACACTTTACTATGGAAAAAGTCACTGTCTGGAGGAGCAGCCTTTCCACAAATTCAAAATAAATAAAACAAAAAGTACAATGCAAAAGGATTCATATATACAAAATTAACTTTTTCTTGTGATTACCTCATCAGTAGGTAAATACTGAAAAACATTGTGCTATACAGAAAATTAAGCAGCACTCAATTCTCCTCACGACCCCTGAGTTTTTTCCTGTCATGCAGGCATCCGTGAATTTTATATTCAGTAGGCTGTTTAATTTAATTATTATTTAAGGCCTGCGACCCACTGAAAACGGGTCCGCGACGGCCTCAGAATGGCAGAGATAAGGGCAGATGACTAGAAAAAAAAGTTCATCTGCTTTACTTTCAAGCCCTAATTGATATGCAAATGCTTCATTCAAACCAAATATACCCGTCATACACATAGAACGAAGCATCACATCACACGACAAAACAACACGTTCCTTCTGTCTCCAGTTCCAACCTCTCTTTAAGATCCGAGTTCCCGTTGCCATCTGACGTTGTTCCTCTGCAGCATGGTTCAGAAGGTGGCAGTGATCGGTGCTGGGATCTCTGGTCTGACCAGCATCAAGGCCTGTCTGGACGAAGGTCTGGAGCCCACCTGCTTCGAGAGCAGCAATGATATCGGAGGTCTTTGGAGGTTTAAGGTGAGTGGCATAGCCATAATGTTATAGCATTGTGCATTTAAGTAAGTGTGTGAACCATGAGCAGATTTTGAGGTTAATCAGCTTTATATCTATAGTTGCATTCGGATGCCCCAAAGTCATGACAGCCACATGACGTGTCCTTCATCCGTCCCTTTTAACCTCCGTCTGCAGGACAATCTGGAGCCCGGGCGGGCCAGCCTCTATTCCTCTGTGATCATCAACAGCTCCAAAGAGAGGATGGCCTTCAGTGACTTCCCTCCTCCAGCGGAGTTCCCGAACAACATGCACCACTCTGAGATGCTGCAATATCTGCACCTCTACGTGCAGGCCTTCGAACTGTCTCCGCACATACGTGTCCAGGTTAGTGGTAATTTTCTAGAGTGGGAGGTGTGTTCCGGTTCAGGGGCGGCATCATCTGAAGATGATTGTCTTAATCTCTAGTTTCAAGTCTTCTTCAATACAGCATGATGTTCATTTAGTAAATTATGGTCCATTTAGAGTCAAATAGACCATAAAGCAGGGGATGCTTTAGGGCGGGGCTACAAGCTGATTGACAGGTCACTTCTCCAGCGTCCAAATATGGTAACTTCCGTGCAATGGTTGCAAAAAAGCCAAGATGGCGACCGCAAAAACGTCAAACTCAAGGCTTCAAAAACAGCCGGTCACAAGCCAACGGGTGCCGTCACGATGACTACGTCCACTTCTTTATATACAGCCTGTGATGTATTCAAGCTCTATTCAGTAAAAATGAGCATTTGATTAAGGTCAGTTATAAGATCAAATTTAGTTTTTTTGGCGGGAAACAAATATAGAGTTGTTTGGAGGAGATATAATAGATACGAGACAGGGAATTATGATCTGTTTACCTTTCTAATACAAGCTTTAAGCAGCATATTGATATATATATATATATATACATATGTATATATATATATATATATATATATATATATATATATATTTATATATATATATGTTTTATATAGATAGCATTGACTTGGCGTTAGCTTTACTTAGCTTGCTACATTTCTCTGTGAACTTTCAACCTGCATTTATATTCTGTGTGTGTGTGTGTGTGTGTGTGTGTGTGTGTGTGTGTGTGTGTGTGTGTGTGTGTGTGTGTGTGTGTGTGTGTGTGTTTCAGACGTCCGTGGTTAGTGTGAGGCCGACCGCCGATTTTGCCGAGACCGGCCGGTGGGAGGTGGAGACGGAGAGGAGAGACGGGCAGCGGGACACCGGTGTTTTTGATGCAGTGATGGTTTGTACCGGACACTTCACCCAACCTCACCTGCCTCTCAGCGACTTCCCAGGTACTAGTTATGAAAAATATTAATATTAATACTGTTGCCTCTTTCTGAAAATGTGAAAAACCAGAACTCAGCCGGGCAGACTGTCAGACCCTGCGACAGCTAAATTAAACTTTTTGTTTTGTTTTAAGTCTGGCTGCTGCAAATCTTTATGACACAAAGCGGTGATGCTCGAAGCTTTTATCCACAGTGGCTACGTTTAAATAGCCAAAAAGAACACAGACAACAACACATCACCAACGATTGTTTTCATGATCCTTCTAGAAAACGTTGTTTATTTCAGCGTCGTCGTGACATTCCCAACAAGTCATCACCTCAACTGTAATTAGGCGACCGCACAAAGGACGAAGCAACGTTTACGGGGGTCTCAGTGTCACCTCTGACGACTCAGCAATCGTTCATTAAGTAAGTCGTGGAGCGACTGATTCATTCACTCATTCTTTGACTTTCCCTGTTTCAGGTATCGAGAGCTTTGAAGGCAAATATTTCCACAGCTGGGAGTACCGCAACGCTGAGGGTTTGCAGGGGAAGAGGGTGGTGGTCATCGGGATTGGGAGTGCCGGAGGTGATATTGCTGCAGATATCAGCGGAGTTGCGGAGAAGGTACAAAACTGAACTACATTTATCTATTGTTCTATGCACATTAATGCTGATTTATTGTATTTTTTTTTTACTGATTGTGATGACGGATCTGCTATGCAGGTGTACCTCTGTACCAGGAGCGGAGCGTGGGTTGTGAGCCGTGTGGGAGAGGGGGGGCTCCCTATGGACATGATAAGGAGGTCCAGAATGGAGAGAATGCTGCAGCTGCTCTTCCCCTCGTGGAGAGCGGGGATGTTGGAAAAGAACACTAACAAAGCATTTGATCATGGACTATACGGCCTGAAACCAAAACACAGGTAACAAAAAAAGATTTTAGTCGGACATAGAACAATCCAGACAGCTGCACGACACTTGAAGATTAGCCCAGTGATTGTCAACCACTGTGCCGTGGCACACCAGTGTGCCGTGAGAGATCGTCAGGTGTGCCGTGGGAAAATGTCCAATTTCACTTAATTGGTCCAAAAAAATATTATTTAGTTGCCGCAAATGATTTTCCATTGTTGAGCGTCTGAGCTGCAATATAGTGGCTGGCAAAGTAATATAGAACAGGTCCTTGTTCTGCTATTAAACAAACTAAACGGCCGTATGTTATTGATCGTATCTACACAGCATGTCATTTCTGGGTCGCGTCTACACAACTCTGCTCTGTTCTGTGTCGCGCACGCGGAGTATCGGAAATATGTCGCGTGCTTTTCACAATGGGATTTGCTGCTGAAGCTATCAGTATTTTAAGATATGAGCTCTCACTTTTAAAGCCTAACAGTTCATGTATTTGCAGGTCAAGACAAACAGCCTGTAGCTCCATAAATGACGTTTCTGACTCAGAGAGGCTCTGGACATATTCTTCCAAAAGCCTGAAAAATACACTGCAGTGATAAAGCCTGCACACTTGGTGGTTGTCATTAAAATAAATGAACACCATGTTTCCTTTAAGTCAGTATTTATCAAACTGGGGCAGTATTTATTACAAGTGTGGCGCAAGAGGAAATGCTGATTTTAAATGTTCACCGTCCGCCGTTAACAGGTTACGCTTGCGCATGCGCCGATTCTTGGTATTTCGCCAAAAGCCGATCTTTATGAGATCTCTGTGAGGTCGGCTTTCTGCTGTTGTGTCTCTCATCATTGAGCATGAATTAAGAGCCGTATCAAATCTACAACCCCGTTTAAAAAATATTTGTAGAGGAAAGCAGCCACTAATACCGATACAACGTGATGCTCACATATCTGCACTCATTCCGTTTTGTTTTGCAATAGCTTATTGTTTTCCACAATAAGCTATTTAGTAGTAACTAAATATTAGTTATTTTTTGCATAACTTTATTTTCATTTTTCTAAAGTGATAACACTGCGATCTGGTTTACTTGAAACACTGAATACTCTTCCATGCCAGTAGGTAGTGCAATATGATCTACCATATATGCTGTATTATGCTACAATGTGACATTTTGTAACTTTTTAGGTTGTTGGTGTGCCGTGGGATTTTTTTATTGTAGAAAATGTGCCGCGGCTCAAAAAAGGTTGAAAAACACTGGATTAGCCAACCTCAACAAAACCGAAGGAATCAACAGATGGGGAAGGAGTGAGGGAGGCACCTGCAGCAGCATACAGACTTGGCATGTCCCACCTTCATGAACATATAATACAAGTTTTAGGGCCTAATGACTTAAATGAGGGCAATTCAAGTGTTTGTAGTTGGACGTTGGTCGGCGCTCAGAGCTCGGCGCTCTTCCTGGGGACACGCCCTTCCCCACTTCCTTGCCCTTTCTCAGACTACACCCATCCTCTTAATGAAAAACCTGTGACAGAAAGAAGCTGCAAAGTTATAACACACCAATACAACCTTCTGAGCCCCATAGCCCCCAAAGATGGGGGCTATGGGGCTTCTGTACCTTTTGTTCCCCGTGTTCAAGTAGTCGTATGAACCCCAAATGAGTTCTAATACAAACCCCAAATGAGTTTTTAACCATATTTTGATCATAACTATGAACATCCAGCATGATATGAGCAAGATTCCCCAAAAATGCCTCCTTGAGCGGTCCTTGAGTTTTTCAAACTGTATGGTTCACAATCCAACAAAGCATTGGCATGTTAGGAAGGATATTTAGTAAAAAAAAACGTTGTTCGGTTAAAAAATGGAAAAATTACTTATTTTATGCCAAAACAGTGTCCGATTCAGATATGCTGGGTATCAGCAGTTTCCGCATGTGCCGTATGACGCGGTTTTAGAAATGTAGGCAGACCAGGAAGGCTTCAGGACTCAGGAAAAAAACTCTGGCCATTTTGTGACTTTACAGGTACTAATAGGAGGAAATGAATGATTTGTATTCCTTTGTTAGACTCCCACAAGCCCCTGCGGTTTACGGGGATATGTCTGTTAGTGAAATCCGACGTTGTAAGGTGTACTTATTAAGGGTTTAGTGAAACGTTACAGTCGCCGCGGCAAGTTAACGTAAGTACTTAAACTTAACAGTTACTTAATTTTTTTTAAAACCGAAGGTCTCTTCTCACAAGGGTTACCGTATTGTAGCAATATAAATGACGTTAACCAACCATGTGGTTGCGGAGATAATTAAGTTTACGTTTTAAAAAACTAGATTTTTTTCTTTTCTTTTTCCCGAAAAATAGGGCTTTTCAGTCATTATATGTTCTACTATAATGACTGACGGTTCTATTCATAACTGAGGGGAATACATCAGAATGAGTTCTTGTCTTATCCCAGCCAGTTTGGATGTTAACGATTACAAAATAAACATTCCTGCTTCACTCTTTGTGCCGTCTCCATGGTTCACTGACGCATCTCTGACGTTCTGCTGCAGGATCTTTGAGCAGACTGTCGTGAATGACTACCTGCCGTCTCGGATCATCTCAGGTCGCGTTCAGGTGAAACTGAACGTGAAGGAGTTCTGTGGATCCAGTGTGGTCCTGGTGGACGGGAGCACCATAGACAAGGTGTGTATTAGTACAATTCTGTGTATTCTGATCTTTATCTTTAATGTAATATATATATATATATATACCGTAAACGTCGGGTTACAAGCCGCTACTACCTTCGGTCAGTGTCCCCGTTAGCTCCCCGCTGTAGCCAGCTGGGGCTCCTGCTAGCGCTCCGTTACTTCCCCGCTAACTTCCGCTAGCTATCCGCTAACTTCCGCTAGCTATCCGCTAACTTCCGCTAGCTCCCCGAAAACCACCGAAGGTAGCGGGACCAGGCTCAACACCCGACTTGGGCAGAGGGGACGCGGGCAGTAGCAGCAGCGCTAGCTAGCAGCAGCACTAACTTGCTACAGCGGGGACACTGACCGGCCGTAGGAGCGGCTTGTAACCCAACATTTATGGTAGATATAATTGCATTCAATCCCTTTTTGTTTTCTACACACGGTTCTTGGTTTCCTTGTGAATTACGGGGTTATAAAAAATAAATTAATGAAATGCTGATCTCATCTTTAAATGATGTGTGTCACACAGGTGGATGTAGTGGTGTTTGCCACCGGGTACAAGTACAGCATCCCCTTCCTGCCCCCGGATCAGCAGCCTAAATGTGGCGACAGGCTGCGTCTCTACAAGCACGTGTTCCCTCCTGCGATGGCCAAGCCGACTCTGGCGGTGGTGGGCTTCGTCCACAGCGTCGGGCCCATCACCCCGGTGGCCGAGATGCAGGCCCGCTGGGCCACGAGGGTGTTTAAAGGTGAAGCCCAATCTTCCTCACTCAACTACCTTTTTTTATACAGAGCTGTAGTGACAAGCACTGGACTGACTTGGTGCGCCACCAATGTGTACGTACAGAACAAGGCTTGAAATAAGCCAAATATAATGATGATGGTGATGATGATGATGATGATGCGTGAAAGAGGTACACACAGGGTGTGACAGAGAAATGCTGCAGGGGATATCAAACGCCTACATTTATAAAAATAGATAAAACATTAAGTGAAATACAATACACATTGTGAGACTTTTTTTCTGAATGCATTAACATTCACCCCGAAATTTTCTCTATATAGGTTTAGCAAATGTACCCTCTGAGGAAACGATGCTGGAGGAAATTAAGAAGGACACAGCTGCCATGCAACAAAGGTGAGCCGTCTCTTTAAGACTCCATATATCCACAAGACTGACAGACTGTTACATCCAGCACTGGAATATACACAAATAAAGCTTTTTTTGGTGAATGTTTTTATTATCTAACAAAGTCATGCACCGGCGACTATTTGTTTGACCCTTTAATCGCATTTTAAAGCTCATTTTTGCGTCTCTGTCTATCAGATACGCCTGCGCTGAACGCAACCCCATCGAGGTGGACTTCATCCCTTACCTGGACTCTCTGGCAGAGCGGGTTGGCGTTCGACCGAATATTCTGTGGCTCTCGCTGACGGACCCCAGACTGGCTCTGCAGGTCTTGCTGGGTCCCTGCACTTCGTACCAGTACCGCCTGACCGGACCGTCCCAGTGGGCCGGAGCCCGTCAGGCCATCCTCACCCAGTGGGAGCGGGTGCGTCTGCCCTTCAGGACCCGAGTGGTACCGGAACCCGAGACCAGACTCTCGTCCAAACGCCCCATGGTGGAGCGTGTTTTAGGAGCAGCGCTGCTGTGCTGCTGTGCTGCTGTGCTGCTGCTGTAATGAACAACTTCTCTCCTCTATTCTGTCAACCTGGCACAACAGAGGTGTTATAACCTTTGTGAGTCAAATCCTTTTGTCTGAAAATGTTTTATTGTTCAACCAACATGGATTATGTTTAAATCTTGAATAAAGCGGTGTGTGTGCCGGTCCAGTTACGAATTATGACAAAAACGGTCTTTTTCTGCTATTTAATTCCAATAAATTTGAAGTCCTTCTTATTCACCAAATTCCACCACTTGATAATCTGGTCCAGTCTGTTGTTTTAACGTCTGAGTTTATTCTTTCTTTCGTTTCCCTCCTGATTTTTTTTAGATTGTTCTTTTGAAATAAGATGAGAATTGTTTAGTACTTGTTTAGTACTGAAATGGCAATTTTATATATGTAGTTGTATTTCACATTATCATCTCAGTGAACTGGTATACAAGCTGTTATCTTTACTGGCTGCATTGGGTGACTCTTAAAGCTCAGTGGCGTGTACTGCACACCTCCTTACCTGTTGTTAGGTCATTATTACTTATGGACGGCTCATACCTTAAGCCTTCAGGACAGGCTGTGTACATCAGTATGACTTACCCACCATTCCTCTTATCTGATGCTCCAATACAACCCCATCCCGGTCCCTCCCTATATAACTCAGTGGGACTTCTCTATCTTCAGTACTGTGCAGACTCCTTGAGACGCTGTATAACTGGGCCTCTTCTTGCAAGAATAAAGGATTTCATAGACAAGTTCTGGTTCGATGCTATTCGATATTTCACCTTTTAAAAAGACTAAACAAGCGGGTAAGATGAATTTTGCCACCACTGTACTCTTCTGTCTCAAACCCAAATTAATATGATTACCCTTGATTGACTCAAGCAACTTGAGAACCCATCGTTTACATGTGTGACGACCCTCCCACTCTGCACCTGGGACCCCGGTTGAAGATTGGCTTCCTGGTGGGAGGAGCTGGGACAGCCCGCCTCCGGGAGGGCTTAAAAGGTGGCACCAATGGGAGTGTTGTTCTCTTCTCTCTCTCACTCACTCAGCAGGACCCGCTACACCAGCCTGGTCCTGTTTTGTTGGCATGTTTTGTTGGCATGTTTTGTTGGCATGAAATGTTTGGACCGACAATAAAATAGGGTTTTGTTTGGAGATCAAGGTGTGGACTTCTTTTTTGTTGCCGGCCGTGAGCCAGGTGGTAACAAATGGGGGCTCGTCCAGGATCATGTTAAAGGTAATTTTGTTAAAGGGAGTTTTCCGCACAGATCTGTTGGTTAGAGTGTGTTTCTGACCTGCTGTAGTGGTACAGGCTCGTGAGGCATTTGTAACCCTTCTGTTTAATAAATACTTAAAGACATTTAAGTGTTTCACATCGCATCTGTTTTCCTCCGAAGGAGATTGACAAGGTTGATTTTCCATTACATGACACGGGCTATGAGTGGGACCAGGGGTGAGTCCAGTTCTGTGAGTTCAGAAAAGAAAACTCTGTCTTTGTTTCCTGTGCCTGTTTTCCCTTTGCCACTCTCTTGCAGTGATCTGAAAGTGACAGCCGAAAAAGGTGTCACAGAAGAAAGAAATGATCCTTTATCAATCCCCTTGGAGAAATTCTTCTCTGCATTTGACCCATCCTTGGTTAGGGGGCAGTGCCCTGTGAGGCGCCCGGGGAGCAGCTAGGGGTTGGGTGTCTTGCTCAGGGACACTTCGACATGTAGGAACTATGGGATCGAACCAGCTACCTTGTGGTTGAGGGACGACCGCTCATCCCCCTGAGCTACAGCCACTACAAGGGAAGGGGGAGACCCAGGTGCGATTCCGGCTTAAGAAGGATGGCGCGGGCATGAGGAGAATGGGTTGCAAACCGGAGGGCGAAGGCTTTAGGCCCCAGGGAGAACGCCGCCACCCCACCGACCTGTGGACAGGCGACCCCCGCGTCGTTTTGAGAGGCCTGCTGGTGATGCCGGCGAGATCGCCAGCAGGGAGGACCGCAATCTTAAATGGGGGGACAACCCTCCCACTCTGCACCTTGGACCCCGGTTGAAGATTGGCGTCCTGGTGGGAGGAGCTGGGACAGCCCGCCTCCGGGAGGGCTTAAAAAGCGGCAAATTGGAGTGTCGTTCTCTTCTCTCTATCTCTCTCTCACTCAGCAGGACCTGCTGCACCAGCCTGGTCCTTGTTTTCTTGGCATGAAATGTTTGGACCGACAATAAAATAGGGTTTTGTTTGGAGATCAAGGTGTGGACTTCCTTTTTGTTACCAGCCGTGAGCCAGGTGGTAACACGTGCAAATAAGAGCCCAATGGGGTGTGAAGGACACTCAACATAAAGCTGCTTCAAATCACACGACACATGTTCCTTCTGTCTCCAGTTCCAACCTCTCTATCAGATCCGAGTTTCTGCAGCATGGTTCAGAAGGTGGCCGTGATCGGTGCTGGGGTCTCTGGTCTGACCAGCATCAAGGCCTGTCTGGACGAAGGTCTGGAGCCCACCTGCTTCGAGAGCAGCCATGACATCGGAGGTCTTTGGAGGTTTAAGGTGAGCGTCGATGCTTTTTCTAGCATTTGTATGCGGTGCACTGCGAATGCACTCATTAGACTTTTAGTGTGTGAGTATACTTGTAAATCTGAATAAAATTTGATAAAACCTCAGTGGATCTCATGATGTTGGAGGTAACTTATTTATGTAAAAGAAGACAAAACACACCAGAGTTATCATTCACAGTTTCACTGAGAGGACACATTGTATTCGGGAGTTTGACACTTTAATAACCAACAGTTACCATACAGCATCACACAATATGATAAATAACTGTAAAAATAAATAAATATGGAAACAAATGTGAGCGAAACAATACAGAAAAAAAGCTTTTGGCCTACTTTTGCTTCCATAACATGTTTTCTCACTTTGTCTATTTGTGTCTTTAGATTTCTCGGAAATTAACTAAAAGTTAACTTACATAACGCTTTATTTGCATATTTAAAGGTGACATATACAAAAAAAGGTAAGTATTCAACTAGGGAGGTTTACCCTAATCAATAATTACTCTCACTGTTAATGATACTCCACAAGGCTTTGAGCATAAGTTGCTTGAACAGGAAATCGAGCAGAGGGTTGGTTGTAACATTTCTTTTGGTGGTGTTTTATTCTATACTCATACGATAAAACACAGTATCCTTACTTTGCATTTTGCCCTTTCCTGATTATTATTATATATGCTGTAACTGTGAACTGTTCACTGCTCCTACATGCTTAGGTTGAGTTATATATACCATTGTAACTAAGTTGATGCTTTTACAGCTTAAGTGTTTGGGTGAGTTTAAGTTCATATGGTCCTCCTGCAGGAGGAGCCAGAGCCTGGACGGGCCAACGTCTACCAGTCGGTGGTCATCAACAGCTCCAAAGAGATGATGTCTCTCAGTGACTTCCCCGCTCCGGCTGAGCTCCCCAACCACATGCACCACTCAGAGGTGCTGCTGTACCTGCGGCTCTACGCTCAGGCCTTCCAGCTGCTGCAGCACGTACGCGTCCAGGTCGGTGACCTTTTCTGTTTGCAAAGACGATCATAAACTCGGGTATTTTACATTTTTTGTTAGGAATTACACATATAAGCCCTCTTGACCGGTCGCTAACCACAGTAACTGTAATGGAAATTAATTAACCTTATCAATCTCCTTTAGAGAAAAACAAATGCGATGTGAAACACTTAAATGTCTTTAAGCATTTATTAAACAGAAACTTGGAATAATTCAATTGACTGGGCAGAGGTCTTCACCACAGATGGTTCGGAGGACTGACCCTGAAAAATAGTTCAACATGAGTTTTATACATCAACAATTATTATTGAAATGTTTGCCCTTTCCCCCCTCTCCCCTGCTCCTCCTCACAGTGTCCTCCTCCCCTCCAGACGAGCCTTGATGCTGTCTGGAGGATGTTGTTTGGCTGCGGCCCTGAGAGGCAAGAGTGAGAGGCACAGAAAGAAAACAAAAACAATACCGAGATCCACCTGTTATTGCTTCACACGGATGGCGCTGATTAGACTGGGTTTATTAAGAATAAAGCACTTATGATAAATGTCCACCACAGTAACCACATTCATCTTTTGACTCATGATGACTAGAAATGATGGAGAATCTTCAAGGAAAATGTTTGTTTTTGCCATCGATATGCTCTGATTGTTATTATAACTGTCTGACAACTTTATGGAAACGACCTAATGTTGTCCCCATTCGTCACTTGGACACAGAAACATGGGGAATTAGGTTTAAGCCCCTATATTTATCTTTATAAGCCGTACATGAACCTTGAATAAATGGTTTATAACAGACTATATTGTAGTAAGCAGATGCAGAGGCATTGTCAAAAACTATAACTCATGCTGTGGACACCCATAAGTGGAGGCTGATGTATATAAACAGATACAGTAATAAATGAACATATAGTAATACACACATGTCTATCAATTATATGAGCTATGTCTCCATCAGAAACATAATTGCTGACGAACACTGTACAATAATAAACATTGAAAATGTCCCTATAGCTGTGCATGAATACAGAGTGTGTTATAAACTATACGCATTACATGTTTGTATAAGTACTAAAGAAAAGGGACTTAAAGTAAAGTGGTACCCATGAGTGTAACAGATGAATACTGATATCAATGCAGAATTTTCAACATGTGTGTGTGTTTCAGACGTCCGTGGTCAGTGTGAGGCAGACCGCCGATTTTGCAGCGACTGGCCGGTGGGAGGTGGAGACGGAGAGGAGAGACGGGCAGCGGGACACCGGTGTTTTTGATGCGGTGATGGTTTGTACCGGACACTTCACCCGACCCCACCTGCCTCTCGAAGACTTCCCAGGTACCGGGAGTCCTCACACACCCTGCAGCTGCTGCAGCTCTTCCATGGGCTGCACACGGCTACATGAATGCATGTTTCTGTATTCGTATTCCATCTCAGGTATCGAGAGCTTCGAAGGCAGACACTTCCACAGCTGGGATTATCGCAACGCCGAGGGTCTGCAGGGGAAGAGGGTGCTGGTGATCGGGATCGGGAACTCTGGAGGCGACGTCGCTGTGGACATCAGTCGAGTTGCGGAGAAGGTATACGGTTGGTTCTGTGTCTTTTATTTCAAATCCAGCGTTGCTGTTTTCATATGAAATAACTGCTGACCTGATGACCTGCAGGTGTACCTCAGCACCAGGAGCGGGGCGTGGGTCGTCAGCCGGGTGGGACAGGGGGGGATCCCGGCTGACCTGGTCGGGACGTCTCGACTGAATGCGATGATGCAGAAGCTCTTCCCCTCGTGGATCAGCAGGGCGGTGGAGAAGAAGCTGGACGACGCATTCGACCACAGGCTGTACGGTCTGAAACCAAAACATGGGTAATTTGGACTTTTGATGCTTCAAAATAATCGCTCCACTGACAAACTAATGTTCACGACACCCCATAATGTGAATGTGTTGGCAGAGTGTACAACATGATGGACGTGTTGGGTCCTGCAGGTGGCATCAGATGAGAGCTTAGAAGTGTCCACATGATTTTCATGAGTCTGATTGTTCGTATAGTTGGTCGTTATGCTGTGTTATGTATTAATATTTGTATTTTGTTCTTGTCTAGTTTGAAGTAACCTGTAAAAACTGAAAATAAAATGATTGAAAGACAAAGAAATTAACATAATATAACTTTGTGCAAAAATAAAACATTGCCGTTGTCTTGTGCATCCATTTTATAAACGTTTCTTCACATATATGTTATGCTACGGTTAAACAATTAGCCTGATAATGGTGCTAGAAGACTGATCATGGGTGCAAAGTGTTTAAAATTCAGTCTTCCCTTCCTCGGGGACAGTATATGTGAGTGTACACACTGTGTGTCGTCGTGCCTCTGAGACTAGTTCCCTAACGCGGCTCTGCTGTCAGTTTCTTTGCTCAGATCCCTCTTGTGAACGACGACCTGCCCGCTCGGATCATCTCAGGTCGAGTTCAGGTGAAACCAAATGTGAAGGAGTTCTGCGGGTCCAGTGTGGCCTTCGTGGACGGGAGCACCATAGACAAGGTGTGTATGGAGCTAAATCCAAGTCATGTCTTTTGTTCATTTGAAAAAAAGATTTGAACCTGAAAAAGTTTTGTTGTTGAACTTTGAAAAATTATATATTTTTTTCAGTAACAGATTTTATATTTTCAACTTTCACTCTTTTATTTTTTTTATTTTTACAGTTTAAAATTTTTTTTGGGATTCAAATCAAAACATATGACCTGGATTTAGCTCCATAGGTGTGTACACGGTTCTTGGTTTCCTTGTCAATCCCAAAGAAATGAAACGCTGATCTCATCTTTAATTATATTGTGCGTGTCACACAGGTGGATGTAGTGGTGTTTGCCACCGGCTTCAACTACAGCTTCCCCTTCCTGCCGGCAGCTCTGCAGGCTAAATGCGGTTACAGGCTGCGTCTCTACGAGCACGTGTTCCCTCCTGCACTGACCAAGCCGACCCTGGCGGTGGTGGGCTTCATCCACGCCCTCGGGGCGATCAACCCTCTGGCTGAGATGCAGGCCCGCTGGGCCACGAGGGTGTTTAGAGGTAAAGCGCAGTATTAGGCCGATGAAACGATGATAACGTTACGACAGAGAAGCTTTATGCCGTGTTCACACCAAAAGAGTTGCGAAATATTCACGCGTCCAGATTACATGTTAAGTCAATGCACAGCCGCGTTAGGTTGCGAAAAAGCGGATTTTTCGCCGGGCGGCGCGATACTGGCGAAATGGCGTTGCGAATATTCGCAACTCCGCTTTTTCGCTTTTCCGCTGGCGATGAAATAATTCATCGCCAGCGAAAAATTCGCCCGACGCGGAGTTGCGAAAGCCAATCAGCGTTGAGAAGCTCCGCCCGGCATCACCGCCGTTCTGCCGTCACTGAATCAAACTGCGGGTCCGCTGAAGGAGCGCTGGAAGCGGCTTCATTCAGACACTCGTCCCGGAGGAGTCGGAGCTGTGTGCGACTACGGATAATATTATGAACCCAGACACGACTACGGATAATATTATGAACCCAGACACGACTACGGATAATATTATGAACCCAGACACGGGGGCGTTTGATGTTCCGACGTTTGTGGGACTTTCTCAACAAGTATAAAGCATAACTAGTGGTTATTTACATGGTCAATGGCGGAAATAGTAAATGTTTTCACTGACATGGAGATAAGCCCCGCCCCCTTTCCCCAGCGATGGTTGCGAAAAACGAATTAACCACTAGAGCGAGTTTTTTGCCGGGCGGCGCGATATAGGCGAAGTGGCGTTGCGAATATTCGCAACTGTTTTGGTGTGAACACGGCATTAGACAGACCCAATGTCACACGAACGCCTCTATTTGAACTAAGATTGGACATTTATATGCTAAGTGTCTGTAATCAAATGTGATTCCCATCAACATCAGATGAAACGATTTCTGGAAAGTTTACCCAAAAGTCCTTCAGATCAGACTCTGGCGGGGCAGAACTTTCAGACTCTCAGAGGTTTTCTAAAAGGAGTCTGGTAGCTGCATCTTTAAAACACAACGCGGTGTTCCTTGTAGAAGCACTACCGTTTTTGTCCACCGGGGGCGCCAAAATCACCACAAAAATAAAGTTCCTTGTAGTAACTCTATGTATAAAGAGGGCCTGCAGTCTCCAGGACTCCAAATAGAACATCAGCGTTGAGATGACTGACAAAATAATGTATTTGTGTGTGTGTGTGTATTTTTTCATCCAGGCTTAACGACCCTCCCTTCAGAAGAGACCATGATGAAGGAAATTGAAAAAGACACAGTAGCTATGCATCAGAGGTAAGAAATTGTAGCCACATTCAGATGTTGAGATTATCACAAATAATCCATTTCACTTCATTGCAATAACAGTGACTCTGTCAATTATGTTCTTGATTTAATTGATTAATCCTTTTTAAAACGTTTAGAAACTTAATATGTACTATAATGTAAGAAAAGCAGGCAAATCCTCGCATTTATGGACCTGGAATCATCAAAAATCTAGCATTTTTTTGCATGAAAATCCACTACAGTAGCCCAGAGCGGACAAACCAAGCATTCACATTTTTACGCGGGATAGTTCTCCGACACGCTTGACACACGGGGAGAAGTTTCAGTTGGTGGAAATCTGCAATCTCACCGCTAGATGGCGCCAAATTGTCCACACTGGAACTTTTAAATGTCTCCCTTTTGACATTACATTATTTGTGTTTGCTTAATTTTGATGAGTCCCATATAAGATCGGCAGTTTTGAATGTGTTTTATAATGATTAGTTTTTGTTTGTTCATCCGTGTTAGATACGCCTGCTCAGAGCGTAACCCCCTCCAAGTGAACTACATCCCTTACCTGGACTCTCTGGCAGAGCGGTTTGGGGTTCGACCGAATATTCTGTGGCTCTTGCTGACGGACCCCAGACTGGCTCTGCAGGTTCTGCTGGGTCCCTGCACCGCGTACCAGTACCGCCTGAACGGACCGGGCCAGTGGGCCGGAGCCCGTCAGGCCATCCTCACCCAGTGGGAGCGGGTGTATCAGCCTTTCAGGACCCGAGTGGTACCGGAACCAGAGACCGGATCCTCTTCTAGACGCGGCATCATTGTGATGGTTTCAGCTGCAGCGCTGCTGTGCTGCTTCTGCTACAATAAACAGACTCTGTCCTCCATCTTCTCTCCTCCGGCCATCTGCAGAGCTCCTTTTCAGTGAGACGGCACATGAATGATGGAGACGGACGTAACGCAGACCGCAACACACTCTTCCTCAAAGGGCTGGAGGAACGGCATGTTTTTAGACTGTGCTCATTTGACAATTTTAATGAGAAATAAAGTCTTAAAAAATAAACATGGCAGCTTTGGCGAAGTCTGTACAGCGTACAACGTACTGAATGTAATTCCTCTGGTTTTAACTTTTACATTCAAGGCCCTCTTTTAGCAGAGTTTGATAATGTCAGACGTCATATTTGGATTGTTCTCGTCGTCTCCATAATCTTTGAATAAAGGGTGTGTTTAGCCAGATTCCAAAGGTCCTCAGCCAGCTGTTTGCACTCAGATGAAACAAACACAAAAGTGAACTGGAAGAACTTAGTCTGAAGTTTATTGAATAGTCTGCGATGCATATTTTAGCATGTCTTTAGCCAGCAGCACGTTCCTGTGAAAACATAAAGGGTGCTGCAGGAACAAGTCAGCATTTTTGTCCTTGTCTCGAATTCAATGTGTTTTTTTGTTGTGTTTTTGTTTCGCTGGCTGAAATAAAGTCTGTGGTTAACACAAGTGGTGTTCGCGTTTTGTTCTTGAGTGGAGCCGGAGGTAACCTGACCGAGAGAGGCAGGACTCTCTCACGCATTCATGGCGAGAGAGTAGGCTCGTTCGTTAGAGCTGCGCCTCGCCTGGAATCCAGACGAGAGCAGGAGGCGTTCACAAGAAACTGCGATCAAGTCGGACAGTTTTCAGCTGCCTTCAAAGTACACACAGGAAGTCACAGAAAAAATGACTTCCTCTTAGTTCCGAACTTTTGTCTACTTGTAGTTTACAGATCACGTTCGTATTTATTCATATGTGTTTGTAAATATATATTTATGTATAAATGTGTGTGTAGCTGCATCCTTTGGTCTTTTTATGTCTGCCTGTGAAATGCATTACTACTGGTTTAGATATGTGTTGTATAAATACGATTTTCTATTAACAACCACGCAAAATATGTTTTAAGATTAAACATGAGACGAATAGTCAACAATCAAGTATTAAGTATTACAACTACACATACAATAAGGATTTTCTAGAACACGTGGTGTTTGCTGTCAGATCTAAGAGCCAATCAGCTCTCTGATGTGGCGACAGCCAGGCGTTTCCCATCATGCACTGGGCCACGAAAAGTCCGTGGAGAGCTACTGCGGCGCCTGGCTGTAGAATCGACGGCCGGCTTGCTCTCGTGAGAGTATCGTTGACCACGTGTGCATGACGTCAGATCAAGTCGGGAGCAAGTCGGACACAAATCTAACCGGCATGCATTGCGCGCCAATCGCCGCCGATCGATTCTGCGCAGAACTGGCTCATCTCGAACGAACCTAATGACTGCTGCATTTCACCTCAATAACCTTCAACGTCTATTTGTCTGTCTGTCTGTTTATCTGTCTGCCTGTCTCTAATCTATTTCTGGTTAATAATTACATCGGCCTGTTTACGTGAGTTGTTTTCGTGCAGTCTGCTGCTTTGCACCAGTTTCAGCGGTGGGTCAAAGGTCACTTTAAGGTGTGTGCGTCGCTCTCTCCCTCTCTTTCTCTCTCACTCGCTCTCTCAATTCATGCATGAATAAATAAAAAAGACAATATTGCCAAAGTTTTAAGATCGCAACATTACAGTAAATAAGTTAAAAGAAAAGAAAACAGTTGTGTTTCTTTGGCACAAAACATTATTAATGATTGTGTGCATGTCTCTCTCTCTCTCACTCACTCAATCACTCACTCACTCACTCACACACACACACACACACACACACACACACGCTCTCTCTCGCTCACGCACACACACACACACACACACGCTCACGCACACACACACGCTCTCTCTCGCTCACGCACACACACACACGCTCTCTATCTCTCTCTCACGCTCTCTCTATCTCTCTCTCTCTCTCTCTCTCACTCACACTCACACACACACACACGCTCTCTCTATCTCTCTCTCACACACACGCTCTCTCTATCTCTCTCGCGCACGCACACACACACACACGCTCTCTCTATCTCTCTCGCTCACGCACACACACACACGCTCTCTCTATCTCTCTCGCTCTCTCTCTCTCTCTCTCTCTCTCTCTCTCTCTCTCGCTCACGCACACACACACACACACACACACACACACACACACACACACACACACGCTCTCTCTCTCTCTCTCTCTCTCTCTCTCTCTCTCTCTCTCGCTCACGCACACACACACACGCTCTCTCTATCTCTCTCGCTCTCTCTCTCTCCGCCCACTCCAGAGGTTACGTGCAGCACAAGAAAGACAACAAGTCTTTTTTCTTCTTCTCCCGTTCACCAAAAGGTAAGAAGGGAACAGAACCTCGCGCGCGCTTTCGTGTTTCCGGTCCCGTTAAACGTGTTGTTGTTGTTCCCACTGAACAACAAAGTTTAGTTGTTGTTTATGCTGCGTTCAGGCTCACGGAAATCCGGGAAAAAATATCAGTGCACGACAGCTAAACCGTAACGGAATTAGAACATCTCGGAGTTACGGTAGAAATTGCCGTACAAAGTTATAATATGATATAAAAACACCTTTTCCCGTCTTCCGCGACGATATGTAAACATGTGACGTCACTCCCCGGATCAGGGGTGAACGTTTCTTTACGCTTGACTCGTGTTTATTTGTTTTCTGGGGGGTAGCAATAAAGCCACAGTTAATTAAATATTAAGAAAAAGCTCAAATAAATCATTTTATTTCATGTATGTTATTCCATCACCAAAACAAAACCTCTTATTTGCATTTTTCAGACGGCTAGAGTAAATATTGTGTGATGTGTATTTGTTTTTTCTTCACATATTTGTACTGGGTGTTATGATACTGAAAGCTGTAATAGCAAAACTAGGTCACATTGTTATTACTATATAACTGCTTTTATTATAATTTTGTTGCCATTATTAATATATTATATCCACTGCTGATGTTATTATCAGGAGTCGTCATTCCATTCTATTCTGCTATTATTACTGCTATTACTTATCTCATTATACGTATCATTTATGTCATATGGATTGACTATGATGTCATTTTATTATGATATTTTGCTGTATGAGACTGTTTTTGTGATTTTGGGCTGTGCAAAGGAATTGAATCCTTATCAACCCGCTTAAGTAGGGAAAACAATTCCACTTCCTGTTGTGTGCAACCCCGTGAATCCATGTTTACAGACACAACATTTTCCTCCTTCGCGGCTGCAGGATGACTCGTCGTGTGGCGGTGATCGGAGGCGGCAGCTCGGGGCTGGCCTGCATCAAGTGCTGTCTGGATGAGGGGCTGGAGCCGGTCTGCTACGAGAGCAGCAACGACATCGGTGGTCTGTGGAAGTTTAAGGCAGGTCTCACCACACGCAGGTCTGACTTTCTTTAACTGGTAAAGTGCATTCAGAGAGTGATGGTTGAATGTGTTTCTGCAGGAGAATCCAGAGCCAGACAGAGCCAGCATCTACCACTCTGTCATCATCAACACCTCCAAGGAGATGATGTGTTTCAGTGACTTCCCCATCCCTGCTCACTACCCCAACTACATGCACAACTCCCTCATCATGGACTACTTCCGGATGTTCGCCGACCGCTTCCAGCTCCACAAGCACATCCGCTTCAACGTGAGGACGCTTCAGTCTCGGCCTTTTTGATTCCTCTGCACCTGAAAAGCATGCAACATTCTCCCCTTAGCTTCAAATGTAAAATATTGTTTTAGCGCAACACACACAAAAAAAGGTTAAATAGATCATACTCCCCTAATGTAGAAGTCTGTGTTAGCTCTTTTTGCTTATTTGATCGTGCCTCTCTGTCGTTCCAGACCAAAGTCTTGCAGGTGAAGCAGAGGTCAGACTTCTCTCGTTCCGGCCAGTGGGACGTGGAGACGGAGAACAAGGACGGAGAAAAAGAGAAACACATTTTTGACGCTGTGATGATCTGTATCGGACATCACTGCCACCCCAACCTGCCGCTGCACGACTTCCCAGGTACCAACTAATGTGCCGTTTGAAGAGACAAACCTTTGACAGTGAGAATAATACTGTATTTACAGACAGCAGCACCACCCAAAGAGAGTAGGTGCAGCACAATGGGCTCAACCGTGGCCTAGATTATGCAAAGTCTACTTCAAGTACAGATTACATTAAAGTAAAATACTGTCTTTAAGCAAAAGTAGAATGACGCTTTTTTTCCATCGTCTTCTCCAGGAATCGACACTTTCAAGGGAAAGTTCTTCCACAGCCGAGACTACAAGACTTCCGATGAGTGGAGGCACAAAAAGGTCGTTGTGATCGGAATAGGGAACTCTGGAGGAGACATCGCAGTGGAGCTGAGCAGAGTCACCAAGCAGGTCGGTGATGAGTCACGTGACCAATAGGGACAACGCGTTGAACACATCCACCGTGCCCGAGATGACCATGAATTCAAACTATTGATGTTCGTCAAAGATTTCTCTTTCTCTTTCTTTCTTTTCTTCCCCAGCTTTATCTGAGCACTCGGAGAGGAGCCTGGATTCTGAACCGGGTCGGGTACAACGGTCTACCATTGGATCTGCAATTCAACCGGCTCTTTGATTCTCTGCAGAGCATCCTTCCCTTTAATCTTTTCTCTGGTCTCGGAGAGAGACAGCTCAACCAAAGATTTGATCACGCCCTGTACAATCTTAAGCCAAAGCACAGGTACTGTATTTGCTTTTTTTCACAATTTTAATTGATAAATAACCAAAGCAGATTGTTTCAAATGGGTGTTAATGGGTGTTAATGTCAGTCACACATAAACACTTAGGATGCATCCCAAAAATGCCACCCTATCATCCGATCTAGTGCGCAAGACGTGAGACTCTTTTGTTATATGCCGAGACTTCAGTGTGAAACCAATAGTCCGCAAATTGCATCCGATTTTGCGGCGAAATAATACAGTATGTGAACTAACGCTGAACACACTCTGCTGTTTATCCACACAAAAGGTACTGTATGTTGAGCGATGGTACACATTTTGAGTACGTAGTGCATAGTGTGCAATTTCAGAGTCCTAGACATCGTAAAGGAAAGACCCTCGCTGTAACTCCAGGACTTGCACGAGAATTGTCAAATTTTTTAAGTAGCCTTCAGTGTTCAAAGAAACGGTTGTATTCCTTAATTTAACTTAACTCCATGATGATATCATGATTACCGTAAAAGTCGGGTTACAAGCCGCTTCTACCTCCGGTGGGTGTCCCCGCTGTAGCAAGCTAGCAGCAGCGCTAGCTAGTGCTGCTGCTAGCTCCCCGCTGCTGCTGCTAGCTCCCCGCTGCTGCTGCTAGCTCCCCGCTGCTGCTGCTACTGCCCGCGTCCCCTCTGCCCGAGTCGGGTGTCGAGCCGGGGCTTGTCCCGCTACCTTCAGTGGTTGTCGGAGCGCTAGCTGGCTACAGCGGGGAGCTAACGGGGACACTGACCGAAGGTAGTAGCGGCTTGTAACCCGACTTTTATGGTATCCCCCTCAAATAGAAGTACTTTATTGCAGTATTCCTCGAAGTGATTGCTTGCAGTATTTATCAAATTGTTGTCGCATGACTAACCGGTGTGAATATGGACCTCAGGTTGTTCAGCCAACATCCCACGGTGAACGACGAGCTTCCCAACCGCATCCTGTCTGGGACGGTCCAGGTGAAACCCAACATCCGCAGGTTTCAGGGGTCCAGTGTGGAGTTTGATGACGGGAGCGTCGTGGAAGACGTCGACCTGGTGGTAGGTTTAAATATACCAGCAGTTAATATACAGCAGTTGACCTGTAGCGTGTGACTGAGAGGAGTCCCTGTCTTGCAGGTGTTTGCCACAGGTTACAGGTTTTCCTTTCCATTCCTGGCCTCACATGTGGTCTCGGTGTCCGAGAACAAAGCTTCTCTGTACAAGTACGTGTTTCCTCCTGAGTTGGAGCGCCCCACTCTGGCTATCATCGGCCTCGTGCAGCCACTGGGGGCCATTATGCCCATCTCTGAGATGCAAGCCAGGTGGGCCACGCGAGTCTTTAAAGGTAATACAGGCTGCAATCTTTTATTTACAGCAATGTGCTTTCCTACGCTGTGACATACGTGTGTGGATGAAGAATGAAGTTGTATTTTACTCATTTAGCGGCTGGCCAGTCAGCCAACTAGTGTTCTAATCCCACCATGCGTCCATGCTACAGTTACAGAACATTCAAAGGCACCACATGCACTGCTGGGCTTGGTCTATGTTACAAAGCACAAATATTGAGACACTTAGAGAGCAAAACCTCAGCTCAAGTCTGCAAAACACATGTTCTGCTTTGCATCCGATATGCAATTCAACGTGGCACTTTTTCACAACACTCTGCACACGGTTCTCTACATAAGACACGGGAATCTGACATGAAGTCACTTGTTTGCCATTTCAAAACATTTCCATCCATAATGCCACGACCATGGACCAACTGGCCAAACTCTAAAGGACAAAGAAGAGGACAAGAGAGAAGACAACTTTCTGATTAATCCGGCAACATTAGTTATGTACATCCAGACATTTAGACTTGACTTAAGATGTTCATTAACGCAACATAATTCAGGACTTCACAAATCATACTGTTTTTCCATCACTGACACATTTTGGGGGGTTTAGTTACTCTTTCAGAGGACAAAGCACTGTGTGACAATGTCTCCTTTCAAACAGGCTGCATCAAGCTTCCCTCAATGGCGTCCATGCTAAAAGATGTCCAGTGCAAGCAGGAGACAATGGCTAAAAGGTACTGCAGTAGATTTTGATTTCTTGCACGTTTTGGATCTAAAAGGCACCAAATGTTGAAATGCACAACGTGGCCTCCTTTGCAGGTATGTCTCCAGCCAGAGACACACCATCCAGGTGGACTATGTCTCCTACATGGATGAGATCGCGGAGCTGGTGGGAGTTCGACCCAGCTTGAAGAGGCTGCTGCTGACTGATCCCCGGCTGGGACTGAATGTGATGTTCGGCCCCTGCTCGCCGTACCAGTACCGCCTCAGAGGACCAGGGAAGTGGGCCGGAGCCCGTCAGGCCATCCTCACGCAGTGGGAGAGAGTGGCTCAGCCCATGCAGACCAGACCCTGCGGTGACCCCGAACCCAAGAGGTCGTTGAAGTGGCCTCTGATTCTGGCGGCCGCTGCTGTGGGCTTGGCTGGCTACGTCAACAGGAACGGCCTTCCAGCTTTCCTCCAGGATCCCACTGCACTGCTGGACAGGATCAAAGTTCACCTGCCCGCACTGTGATGAGCGTTCATCTTCTAACACACGTATCATAGATGTGTGCAGTTTTTATACGACTACCCCGACTCCAGAAATGATCTGGGTTCTCTAACTTCTTAGCAAAGCATACTTTGTTTTATATATTGCCACGTAATCTACATCTTTTATTGATACTTATACAATCTACATGCTGGCCTTGCTTCTCGCTGTATAATCTCTCCCTGATATTAATTCATGACTGAGAACATGATTACATACCTTTCTACCTCAAAAAGGCTGATGCAGTTGGATTTAGAGTGAAAAATTATCAATATCAGCATTTTACGTAGTTGTTAATTTGCATTCAATGTATTATGGGTGGAAAGGTAATTGAAATAAGAAAATAAGTTTATACTTTTTCAAATATGTATTATGGTTTCATTTGCAATACCTAAACATGAAGGTAAGCATGGCTGAAAGGCAATACTGCTTCATTTTAATGGTTTGGTTTCATTACCAGTTCTTTGTATTAACATAAATGTGTATGTTTACTCAATTAATTCATATGTAATGAGCATTGTCCAGATTCTTTCTACAGAATGGGGTGTGTGTCTGTGTATTTTATATATAATTGTAACCAAAAACTAATGCACAGTCCATGGTTATGTGAATAAAAAGTATCCTGTTTGAATTGTGCACATGTGATGTTTGTCAATTTAAAGTGTGGTTTTCAAAAACCAACAAACATCCAAGCAGGTCACTGTCTCGTGACCCCAGGAAGCTCCGCCGGGGAAAGACGATGGGACTCACGAGGATAAGAAAGGAAAAGGAGTCTCTATCCGATAATGATCGGGTTGACATAATGCCATGTGACATTGTGCCAAACCACAGCAGCAGGAAACACAACTTCAAAAGCAAATGTTTCCACATCATCGGCCCAAGGCCAAAACAAAAGGAAAGCAGTTAATGCCGTGCATCTCCACCAGGGGGCGCCAGACAGAATACAGCTCCTCCAGTGTGTTATCATGGAGAGGTCATTGTGACCGGTTGTACATCTCGGTGAGAAACTAAAATGGCATTTTAGCTTCCTTGACTTTTCGGTGCATACTCTAGTCAACAAATTATTTGTCTTCATCTTGATTTCGCAACCACAGCTGCGTTCCTAATTGCATACCCTTTCTATTTATTTTAATTACACACTGCAGCTGCCCTTACAAAGTACAACGTGATGCATGCATTCAATTAGGACGTATTATTTCCTCAAAACATGGCACCTTGTATTAAAACCCCTTGCTCATACATCTGCTGTGCAAAGGATTGTGGGTCAGAAGCTGTTGAAGAAACGTGTTCTGTGAGTGATGATGCTGTCCGCTCTGCTGTGTCTCAGGTTGTACGTCAGTGTTTGTGTCTGAGCAGAGAGTGAGCTGGTGGAGTGAGTCTCTGATGATTCCCTCTGCTCTTTTCCGACAGCGCTGCACATACATAGAGTCCATGGAAGGAAGTTTTGTCCCTGTGATCCTCTCCGCAGGCTTCCTCTCTGCCTGTGTGGTGTCACCATACCAGACAGTGAGGATGCTCTCTATCAGTCCTCTGTAGGCCCGGGTGAGAGGGTGATGCTTCAGACCAGCTTTACTGAGCAGCCTGATGAAATAAAGCATTTGCTGGGCTTTTTTCACTGTGGCTGTGGTGTTACGGGTCCAGCTCAGGTCAGATGTAACCTGCAGTCAGGAATCTGTAGCTGTCGGTCCCTTTGATGATGGGAGGCTGTAGAGGGGAGGATGAGCTCTCTCTCTCTCTCTCTCTCTCTCTCTCTCTCTCTCTCTCGTACGAAGAGGAGAGTCTTTAGCTTGGCACCATGAGGCTGGTGACAAGTGAGGGTGACATGTCCACAAACTTACAAAGTTTTCGGAGAGAGCGTTCTCGAAGTAGGAGCTGTGTTCGAGAGAAAGAGATGACATCTGCAGGTCGTGAACGAGGAAAAAACTAATCGGCAAAGTGCGAGACATTTAAATTCATGTGGGTTCCAGCACATATAGGGGTGAATGGGAATGAAAGGGCGGACAAGTTGGCAAAGAGGGCTTTAAAGAAAGGAGACATAGAATTGAGGATTAGCATCAGTTATGCTGCATTCACACCAAACGGGGCACGAAAAAAAGGGTGCGAAATCTCGCCGCGACAAAGGGGGCGTGGCTTATCTCCGTTGCTTCTCTCCGTGAAAGTAGCTTTCTTTCCTACTATCGACCATGGAATAAATAACCATTATTTCTCCGTTATACTTGTTGTGGAAGTCCCAAACATGTCGGAACATCAAACGCCCTCGTGTTTGGGTTCATAATATTATCCGTAGTCCCACAACAGCGTCTGAATGACGGCCGCTACCAGCGCTACTTCAGGCGGAGCAGCAGCAGTTTGATTCAGCAACGGCAAGACGGCGGTGGTGACGGGCGGAGCTTCTCAACGCTGATTGGCTGACGCAACTTTGCGCCACGCGCCGCGTCCTTCGCTCTGAAACGCGTCTATCGCGCCGCCCTGTAATCTGGTCGCGCGAATAATTCACCCCGCATTTGGTGTGAACACAGCATAAGTGCATTAATTGGGAAAACGTCAACCAAATGTGGCAAAATAGGTGGGACAGAGAGAAGAAAGGGAGACATTTGTACGGTATTCAAAGGAGCGTTAAGGCAACCAGGGTGGCAAGTTGGAACAGGAGAGAGGAAACAATGCCGACAAGGCTACGGTTGGGCCATACTAAGATAAGATAAGATAAGATAATCCTTTATTAAGTTTTAAAACTTCAAAAAGAAGAAGAAGAAGAAGAAGAAGAAGAAGAAGAAGAAGAAGAAGAAGAAGAAGAAGAGGGCGTGACTGACAGAGTGAGGAGGGTGTGGAGCTGAACTGTGACACTCTCACTCTCTCTCCTCTCACACACACACTTACAATTCAAACTTTACTAGATCATCGGTCAATAAATGTCCAGACCTAGATGTTACATTCAGTGACCTTAATACACAATATGAAAGGGTTGAAGCTCAAATACTAAAAGAACAGGTCATTGTGTAATCATGTGCCAAAGGTTACTCCTTTAAGGAATCTGATCCTCTGCAGCCGCAAGTGTTCTGCGTCTCAGTTGGTGAGTGATCTGCAGGATTGCATTGGAAAATTGGATTTGGTTGATTTAGTTGTTAATGTTAAAGGTGTCCCTTTGGTTTCTGGTTATAGTCGTTGGCTTGAAAGCTCAAGGTGACGCATAGTTTACTTTTCTGTATTGGATTTGATGCCTTAAGGTTTTACTTTGCCTTTCTCCTGAGATTCAGATATTTAATTATGCATATTATATTTACATCTTATAAGTTGTTCTTTGCAACACTTAACCTAAATGATTATTATCTTTTATCCGTCCAATTTGACAGAACTTTGATTCACTTAATTACTTTTTACGTTCAGAATGATATTCTCTGTGAACACACTTTTATGAACTATTTAAGTTAAGTTTCTTACATTTATATGCCAGCTGCCGTTTGCAAAAACATGAATCTCATACAAGGAGAGGAGTTGTGTTGTACCACAAAGCTCATTTCCACTGTAATTAATTGTGTATGTAATGTCACATTGACAGACAAATTACAGTTTATATGCTGCATGTGTTGTTTGCCTAAATAGAATATGTATATAGATACAATGATATTATAATAGGAATTTAACCCTCGCAGTAGCTTGTTTTATGAAAAAAAAGCCCCAAACTGCTGTATTGAGATGTATTGAACACCATAAGTAGTATACACCCAGCCAGCATGTCCATGTGGGGCCCATAAGGTTTAAATTTGGGCTGCCGATAAGGGTCCCAAGTGGGTTTGTCCGCAGTTTCCACGGTGGCCTCACCTGTGTTTGCCCATACTGGGCAAACACAGGTGAGGCCAATTTGTAGCCAATTTGGGTCCCACTTAAAGCCCAGTCAGATCCCTCTTAAAGTCGGTGAATAAACCGGTGAATAAACCCAGTATGGGCAAACACAGGTGAGGCCACCGTGGAAACTGCGGACAAACCCACTTGGGACCCTTATCGGCAGCCCAAATTTAAACCTTATGGGCCCCACATGGACATGCTGGCTGGGCAAGTGAAATATATGGTTTGGTAGTAAAGTCAAATGTCACAGATGTGCCCCAATGCACATTTTGGAGTCCTCGCCTGAATGTTCTCTGTTCTAAACCCTCTCTAACTTTGTTCTGCTTCACTTTATCAAAGTCAACCTTTGCAGAGTGAATGTTCACATATTGTGTTATGATTTGGGTTAGAGAATGTTCACATATTGAGCTATGATTTGGGTTAGAGAATGTTCACATATTGAGCTATGATTTGGGTTAGAGAATGTTCACATATTGAGCTATGATTTGGGTTAGAGAATGTTCACATACTGTGCTATGATTTGGGTTAGAGAATGTTCACATATTGTGTTATGATTTGGGTTAGAGAATGTTCACATATTGTGCTATGATTTGGGTTAGAGAATGTTCACATATTGAGCTATGATTTGGGTTAGTGAATGTTCATATTGTGTTATGATTTGGGTTAAAGAATGTTCACATATTGTGTTATGATTTGGGTTAGAGAATGTTCACATATTGTGCTATGATTTGGGTTAGAGAATGTTCACATATTGAGCTATGATTTGGGTTAGTGAATGTTCATATTGTGCTATGATTTGGGTTAGAGAATGTTCACATATTGTGTTATGATTTGGGTTAGAGAATGTTCACATATTGTGCTATGATTTGGGTTAGAGAATGTTCACATATTGTGCTATGATTTGGGTTAGAGAATGTTCACATATTGAGCTATGATTTGGGTTAGAGAATGTTCACATATTGTGCTATGATTTGGGTTAGAGAATGTTCACATATTGTTCTATGATTTGGTTTAGAGAATGTTCACATATTGAGCTATGATTTGGGTTAGAGAATGTTCACATATTGTGTTATGATTTGGGTTAGAGAATGTTCACATATTGAGCTATGATTTGGGTTAGAGAATGTTCACATATTGTGTTATGATTTGGGTTAGAGAATGTTCACATATTGTGCTATGATTTGGGTTAGAGAATGTTCACATATTGTGTTATGATTTGGGTTAGAGAATGTTCACATATTGAGCTATGATTTGGGTTAGCGTTGGACCTTACAGCTGCATCATTTCAAAGAAATAATCATCCTAAAAGTGATTTTTTTATAGGCGGACCTGAAACCATTTCTTTTTTATTATAACACCAACAATATTCAAATAGCCCTAGTGGTTGCAGAGATACACCCTTTTCTGTTTGGGTACGCTATTTCCGAGCAGAGGCCTAAAAACAGGATGGTTTTCTATTGGTTAAAAAGCTTCTTCCTCCATAAACAGAGGACTTTTTACTTTATAAAGAAAAGCCATGAAAGAAAACCCAAAGAGCCTCCAGCAGCTCATGAGCACGTCTGCTCCTGTTGCACATTGACGTTCTTTCATACAAGTTATACATTTATTCTGGTCATGAGATTGAAACAAGAGATACATATTAACTTATATGGATCACCGAGCCAAGTCTTCACTGAAAGAAGGCAACAGATCTGAGACGGTTAACTGTTTATTGGGATAAGATCTCCACGGGACTATGATGCTTCAGAAAATAACAATTAGGGGTTAAGTGTCTTGCTCAGGGACACTTCGACATGTGAGCTATGGGGGGACTGGGGATCAAACCGGCTACCTTGTGGTTGCGGGACGACCACTCATCCCCCTGAGCTACAGCCGCTTTCATTTTTGATTAATAAGCTTGACTATTATGCGTTTCGTGATTGGGTTTTCATACTTTATAAATGATGGATTCCCCTTTTGTAAATGAAGTATTAAGGACTTATAGATGATTAATAAGATAATTTATAAAGTGTTAGTAAATTATAAAAAAAAAAGTATTTAAATGTAATTTAGTCATGCATTTATTTATACATATAATGATTTAGATATACGCTTTATAAACGTGTTTAATACTGCAATTCATGATTAATTCAGGTAGTTATTACTCGTTAGTTAAGTATTAGTTAATGTTCTGTGACCTCATCTAAAGTGAGGACTATCTATGCTTTACAAAGCATTTCTATGATTATTAATCATCTATAAGTCCTTAAAACTTCATTTACAAAAGAGGAATCCATGATTTATAAAGTATGAAAACCCAATCATGAAATGCACAATAGTCAAGCTTATTAATCAAGAATAAAACATGTATAACTGTGTTTATGAATTGCATCCTAATGAGATACTAATGAGTGTCCATGTTGGAACAATGCTTTATAAATGATGAATTAAGTGTTTATTCATGCTTTACTAATGCTAAATAGTGTGTAATTATTATAAAGTGCTTTTTTTTATAATCCTTTATTAATCCCACAGTGGGGAAATTATTTGAAGTAAGAAGTTTGAGAACCACGGCTCTAGATTCTCCTTTTAAGCCACACACTTTTTTTTTCCTTCTCAAAAACATACATGGTATGATAACTGCAATGTTCAATACTTCTGTGTACCGTCACGACCCTTCCTAGCTTCACGAATGCATGTTATCGTTTACAGACGAAACCTTTTCCCGCCTGACCCGGTTCCTCCTTCGCGGCTGCAGGATGACTCGTCGTGTGGCGGTGATCGGAGGCGGCAGCTCGGGGCTGGCCTGCATCAAGTGCTGTCTGGATGAGGGGCTGGAGCCGGTCTGCTACGAGAGCAGCAACGACATCGGTGGTCTGTGGAAGTTTAAGGCAGGTCTCACCACGCGCAGGTCTGACTTTCTTTAACTCGTAAAGTGCATTCAGAGAGTGATGGTTGAATGTGTTTCTGCAGGAGAATCCAGAGCCAGACAGAGCCAGCATCTACCACTCTGTCATCATCAACACCTCCAAGGAGATGATGTGTTTCAGTGACTTCCCCATCCCTGCTCACTACCCCAACTACATGCACAACTCCCTCATCATGGACTACTTCCGGATGTTCGCCGACCGCTTCCAGCTCCACAAGCACATCCGCTTCAACGTGAGGATGCTCACCGAAAATGATAATTACTCTGTCCTTTTGAAATGATGCCTTCAATTTCACCCAGATCTCAAATGTAAAGTGTCGCGTAAGCAGATGACAGACAGTGGAATGCATTGTGAGTAGATGCTCCTGTTTTGATGTATTAAATGTGTCGTTCCAGACCAAAGTCTTGCAGGTGAAGCAGAGGTCAGACTTCTCTCGTTCCGGCCAGTGGGACGTGGAGACGGAGAACAAGGACGGAGAAAAAGAGAAACACATTTTTGACGCTGTGATGATCTGTATCGGACATCACTGCCACCCCAACCTGCCGCTGCACGACTTCCCAGGTACCAACTAATGTGCCGTTTGAAGAGACAAACCTTTGACAGTGAGAATAATACTGTATTTACAGACAGCAGCACCACCCAAAGAGAGTAGGTGCAGCACAATGGGCTCAACCGTGGCCTAGATTATGCAAAGTCTCCTTCAAGTACAGATTACATTAAAGTAAAATACTGTCTTTAAGCAAAAGTAGAATGACGCTTTTTTTCCATCGTCTTCTCCAGGAATCGACACTTTCAAGGGAAAGTTCTTCCACAGCCGAGACTACAAGACTTCCGATGAGTGGAGGCACAAAAAGGTCGTTGTGATCGGAATAGGGAACTCTGGAGGAGACATCGCAGTGGAGCTGAGCAGAGTCACCAAGCAGGTCGGTGATGAGTCACGTGACCAATAGGGACAACGCGTTGAACACATCCACCGTGCCCGAGATGACCATGAATTCAAACTATTGATGTTCGTCAAAGATTTCTCTCAACCGTGTCTTTCTTTTCTTCCCCAGCTTTATCTGAGCACTCGGAGAGGAGCCTGGATACTGAACCGGGTCGGGTACAACGGTCTACCATTGGATCTGCAATTCAACCGGCTCTTTGATTCTCTGCAGAGCATCCTTCCCTTTAATCTTTTCTCTGGTCTCGGAGAGAGACAGCTCAACCAAAGATTTGATCACGCCCTGTACAATCTTAAGCCAAAGCACAGGTACTGTATTTGCTTTTTTTCACAATTTTAATTGATAAATAACCAAAGCAGATTGTTTCTAATGGGTGTTAATGTCAGTCACACATAAACACTTAGGATGCATCCCAAAAATGCCACCCTATCATCCGATCTAGTGCGCAAGACGTGAGACTCTTTTGTTATATGCCGAGACTTCAGTGTGAAACCAATAGTCCGCAAATTGCATCCGATTTTGCGGCGAAATAATACAGTATGTGAACTAACGCTGAACACACTCTGCTGTTTATCCACACAAAAGGTACTGTATGTTGAGCGATGGTACACATTTTGAGTACGTAGTGCATAGTGTGCAATTTCAGAGTCCTAGACATCGTAAAGGAAAGACCCTCGCTGTAACTCCAGGACTTGCACGAGAATTGTCACGTTTTTTAAGTAGCCTTCAGTGTTCAAAGAAACGGTTGTATTCCTTAATTTAACTTAACTCCATGATGATATCATGATTACCGTAAAAGTCGGGTTACAAGCCGCTTCTACCTCCGGTGGGTGTCCCCGCTGTAGCAAGCTAGCAGCAGCGCTAGCTAGTGCTGCTGCTAGCTCCCCGCTGCTGCTGCTACTCCCCTCTGCCCGAGTCGGGTGTCGAGCCGGGGCTGGTCCCGCTACCTTCAGTGGTTGTCGGAGCGCTAGCTGGCTACAGCGGGGAGCTAACGGGGACACTGACCGAAGGTAGTAGCGGCTTGTAACCCGACTTTTGTTGTATCCCCCTCAAATAGAAGTACTTTATTGCAGTATTCCTCGAAGTGATTGCTTGCAGTATTTATCAAATTGTTGTCGCATGACTAACCGGTGTGAATATGGACCTCAGGTTGTTCAGCCAACATCCCACGGTGAACGACGAGCTTCCCAACCGCATCCTGTCTGGGACGGTCCAGGTGAAACCCAACATCCGCAGGTTTCAGGGGTCCAGTGTGGAGTTTGATGACGGGAGCGTCGTGGAAGACGTCGACCTGGTGGTAGGTTTAAATATACCAGCAGTTAATATACAGCAGTTGACCTGTAGCGTGTGACTGAGAGGAGTCCCTGTCTTGCAGGTGTTTGCCACAGGTTACAAGTTTTCCTTTCCATTCCTGGCCTCACATGTGGTCTCGGTGTCCGAGAACAAAGCTTCTCTGTACAAGTACGTGTTTCCTCCTGAGTTGGAGCGCCCCACTCTGGCTATCATCGGCCTCGTGCAGCCACTGGGGGCCATTATGCCCATCTCTGAGATGCAGGCCAGGTGGGCCACGCGAGTCTTTAAAGGTAATACAGGCTGCAATCTTTTATTTACAGCAATGTGCTTTCCTACGCTGTGACATACGTGTGTGGATGAAGAATGAAGTTGTATTTTACTCATTTAGCGGCTGGCCAGTCAGCCAACTAGTGTTCTAATCCCACCATGCGTCCATGCTACAGTTACAGAACATTCAAAGGCACCACATGCACTGCTGGGCTTGGTCTATGTTACAAAGCACAAATATTGAGACACTTAGAGAGCAAAACCTCAGCTCAAGTCTGCAAAACACATGTTCTGCTTTGCATCCGATATGCAATTCAACGTGGCACTTTTTCACAACACTCTGCACACGGTTCTCTACATAAGACACGGGAATCTGACATGAAGTCACTTGTTTGCCATTTCAAAACATTTCCATCCATAATGCCACGACCATGGACCAACTGGCCAAACTCTAAAGGACAAAGAAGAGGACAAGAGAGAAGACAACTTTCTGATTAATCCGGCAACATTAGTTATGTACATCCAGACATTTAGACTTGACTTAAGATGTTCATTAACGCAACATAATTCAGGACTTCACAAATCATACTGTTTTTCCATCACTGACACATTTTGGGGGGTTTAGTTACTCTTTCAGAGGACAAAGCACTGTGTGACAATGTCTCCTTCCAAACAGGCTGCATCAAGCTTCCCTCAATGGCGTCCATGCTAAAAGATGTCCAGTGCAAGCAGGAGACAATGGCTAAAAGGTACTGCAGTAGATTTTGATTTCTTGCACGTTTTGGATCTAAAAGGCACCAAATGTTGAAATGCACAACGTGGCCTCCTTTGCAGGTATGTCTCCAGCCAGAGACACACCATCCAGGTGGACTATGTCTCCTACATGGATGAGATCGCGGAGCTGGTGGGAGTTCGACCCAGCTTGAAGAGGCTGCTGCTGACTGATCCCCGGCTGGGACTGAATGTGATGTTCGGCCCCTGCTCGCCGTACCAGTACCGCCTCAGAGGACCAGGGAAGTGGGCCGGAGCCCGTCAGGCCATCCTCACGCAGTGGGAGAGAGTGGCTCAGCCCATGCAGACCAGACCCTGCGGTGACCCCGAACCCAAGAGGTCGTTGAAGTGGCCTCTGATTCTGGCGGCCGCTGCTGTGGGCTTGGCTGGCTACGTCAACAGGAACGGCCTTCCAGCTTTCCTCCAGGATCCCACTGCACTGCTGGACAGGATCAAAGTTCACCTGCCCGCACTGTGATGAGCGTTCATCTTCTAACACACGTATCATAGATGTGTGCAGTTTTTATACGACTACCCCGACTCCAGAAATGATCTGGGTTCTCTAACTTCTTAGCAAAGCATACTTTGTTTTATATATTGCCACGTAATCTACATCTTTTATTGATACTTATACAATCTACATGCTGGCCTTGCTTCTCGCTGTATAATCTCTCCCTGATATTAATTCATGACTGAGAACATGATTACATACCTTTCTACCTCAAAAAGGCTGATGCAGTTGGATTTAGAGTGAAAAATTATCAATATCAGCATTTTACGTAGTTGTTAATTTGCATTCAATGTATTATGGGTGGAAAGGTAATTGAAATAAGAAAATAAGTTTATACTTTTTCAAATATGTATTATGGTTTCATTTGCAATACCTAAACATGAAGGTAAGCATGGCTGAAAGGCAATACTGCTTAATTGTAATGGTTTGGTTTCATTACCAGTTCTTTGTATTAACATAAATGTGTATGTTTACTCAATTAATTCATATGTAATGAGCATTGTCCAGATTCTTTCTACAGAATGGGGTGTGTGTCTGTGTATTTTATATATAATTGTAACCAAAAACTAATGCACAGTCCATGGTTGTGTGAATAAAAAGTATCCTGTTTGAATTGTGCACATGTGATGTTTGTCAATTTAAAGTGTGGTTTTCAAAAACCAACAAACATCCAAGCAGGTCACTGTCTCGTGACCCCAGGAAGCTCCGCCGGGGAAAGACGATGGGACTCACGAGGATAAGAAAGGAAAAGGAGTCTCTATCCGATAATGATCGGGTTGACATAATGCCATGTGACATTGTGCCAAACCACAGCAGCAGGAAACACAACTTCAAAAGCAAATGTTTCCACATCATCGGCCCAAGGCCAAAACAAAAGGAAAGCAGTTAATGCCGTGCATCTCCACCAGGGGGCGCCAGACAGAATACAGCTCCTCCAGTGTGTTATCATGGAGAGGTCATTGTGACCGGTTGTACATCTCGGTGAGAAACTAAAATGGCATTTTAGCTTCCTTGACTTTTCGGTGCATACTCTAGTCAACAAATTATTTGTCTTCATCTTGATTTCGCAACCACAGCTGCGTTCCTAATTGCATACCCTTTCTATTTATTTTAATTACACACTGCAGCTGCCCTTACAAAGTACAACGTGATGCATGCATTCAATTAGGACGTATTATTTCCTCAAAACATGGCACCTTGTATTAAAACCCCTTGCTCATACATCTGCTGTGCAAAGGATTGTGGGTCAGAAGCTGTTGAAGAAACGTGTTCTGTGAGTGATGATGCTGTGAGTGATGATGCTGTCCGCTCTGCTGTGTCTCAGGTTGTACGTCAGTGTTTGTGTCTGAGCAGAGAGTGAGCTGGTGGAGTGAGTCTCTGATGATTCCCTCTGCTCTTTTCCGACAGCGCTGCACATACATAGAGTCCATGGAAGGAAGTTTTGTCCCTGTGATCCTCTCCGCAATCTTTATGACTCTTTGCGGAGCCTTCCTCTCTGCCTGTGTGGTGTCACCATACCAGACAGTGAGGATGCTCTCTATCAGTCCTCTGTAGGCCCGGGTGAGAGGGTGATGCTTCAGACCAGCTTTACTGAGCAGCCTGATGAAATAAAGCATTTGCTGGGCTTTTTCCACTGTGGCTGTGGTGTTACGGGTCCAGCTCAGGTCAGATGTAACCTGCAGTCAGGAATCTGTAGCTGTCGGTCCCTTTGATGATGGGAGGCTGTAGAGGGGAGGATGAGCTCTCTCTCTCTCTCTCTCTCTCAATCGTACGAAGAGGAGAGTCTTTAGCTTGGCACCATGAGGCTGGTGACAAGTGAGGGTGACATGTCCACAAACTTACAAAGTTTTCGGAGAGAGCGTTCTCGAAGTAGGAGCTGTGTTCGAGAGAAAGAGATGGCGGCGACATCTGCAGGACGTGAACGAGGAAAAAACTAATCGGCAAAGTGCGAGACATTTAAATTCATGTGGGTTCCAGCACATATAGGGGTGAATGGGAATGAAAGGGCGGACAAGTTGGCAAAGAGGGCTTTAAAGAAAGGAGACATAGAATTGAGGATTAGCATCAGTTATGCTGCATTCACACCAAACGCGGCACGATTTTCCGCGCCGCGTTTACCGCTTCAGTTCACTCGCGCGAGTGAAAAAAAGGGTGCGAAATCTCGCCGCGGCAAAGGGGGCGTGGCTTATCTCCGTTGCTTCTCTCCGTGAAAGTAGCTTTCTTTCCTACTATCGACCATGGAATAAATAACCATTATTTCTCCGTTATACTTGTTGTGGAAGTCCCAAACACGTCGGAACATCAAACGCCCTCGTGTTTGGGTTCATAATATTATCCGTAGTCCCACAACAGCGTCTGAATGACGGCCGCTACCAGCGCTACTTCAGGCGGAGCAGCAGCAGTTTGATTCAGCAACGGCAAGACGGCGGTGGTGACGGGCGGAGCTTCTCAACGCTGATTGGCTGACGCAACTTTGCGCCACGCGCCGCGTCCTTCGCTCTGAAACGCGTCTATCGCGCCGCCCTGTAATCTGGTCGCGCGAATAATTCACCCCGCATTTGGTGTGAACACAGCATAAGTGCATTAATTGGGAAAACGTCAACCAAATGTGGCAAAATAGGTGGGACAGAGAGAAGAAAGGGAGACATTTGTACGGTATTCAAAGGAGCGTTAAGGCAACCAGGGTGGCAAGTTGGAACAGGAGAGAGGAAACAATGCCGACAAGGCTACGGTTGGGCCATACTAAGATAAGATAAGATAAGATAATCCTTTATTAAGTTTTAAAACTTCAAAAAGAAGAAGAAGAAGAAGAAGAAGAAGAAGAAGAAGAAGAAGAAGAAGAAGAAGAGGGCGTGACTGACAGAGTGAGGAGGGTGTGGAGCTGAACTGTGACACTCTCACTCTCTCTCCTCTCACACACACACTTACAATTCAAACTTTACTAGATCATCGGTCAATAAATGTCCAGACCTAGATGTTACATTCAGTGACCTTAATACACAATATGAAAGGGTTGAAGCTCAAATACTAAAAGAACAGGTCATTGTGTAATCATGTGCCAAAGGTTACTCCTTTAAGGAATCTGATCCTCTGCAGCCGCAAGTGTTCTGCGTCTCAGTTGGTGAGTGATCTGCAGGATTGCATTGGAAAATTGGATTTGGTTGATTTAGTTGTTAATGTTAAAGGTGTCCCTTTGGTTTCTGGTTATAGTCGTTGGCTTGAAAGCTCAAGGTGACGCATAGTTTACTTTTCTGTATTGGATTTGATGCCTTAAGGTTTTACTTTGCCTTTCTCCTGAGATTCAGATATTTAATTATGCATATTATATTTACATCTTATAAGTTGTTCTTTGCAACACTTAACCTAAATGATTATTATCTTTTATCCGTCCAATTTGACAGAACTTTGATTCACTTAATTACTTTTTACGTTCAGAATGATATTCTCTGTGAACACACTTTTATGAACTATTTAAGTTAAGTTTCTTACATTTATATGCCAGCTGCCGTTTGCAAAAACATGAATCTCATACAAGGAGAGGAGTTGTGTTGTACCACAAAGCTCATTTCCACTGTAATTAATTGTGTATGTAATGTCACATTGACAGACAAATTACAGTTTATATGCTGCATGTGTTGTTTGCCTAAATAGAATATGTATATAGATACAATGATATTATAATAGGAATTTAACCCTCGCAGTAGCTTATTTTCATGAAAAAAAGCCCCAAACTGCTGTATTGAGATGTATTGAACACCATAAGTAATATACAAGTGAAATATATGGTTTGGCAGTAAAGTCAAATGTCACAGATGTGCCCCAATGCACATTTTGGAGTCCTCGCCTGAATGTTCTCTGTTCTAAACCCTCTCTAACTTTGTTCTGCTTCACTTTATCAAAGTCAACCTTTGCAGAGTGAATGTTCACATATTGTGCTATGATTTGGGTTAGAGAATTTTCACATATTGAGCTATGATTTGGGTTAGAGAATGTTCACATAATGAGCTATGATTTGGGTTAGAGAATGTTCACATATTGTGCTATGATTTGGGTTAGAGAATGTTCACATATTGTGTTATGATTTGGGTTAGAGAATGTTCACATATTGTGTTATGATTTGGGTTAGAGAATGTTCACATACTGTGCTATGATTTGGGTTAGAGAATGTTCACATATTGTGCTATGATTTGGGTTAGAGAATGTTCACATACTGTGCTATGATTTGGGTTAGAGAATGTTCACATATTGTGCTATGATTTGGGTTAGAGAATGTTCACATATTGTGTTATGATTTGGGTTAGAGAATGTTCACATATTGTGCTATGATTTGGGTTAGAGAATGTTCACATATTGTGCTATGATTTGGGTTAGAGAATGTTCACATATTGTGTTATGATTTGGGTTAGAGAATGTTCACATATTGAGCTATGATTTGGGTTAGCGTTGGACCTTACAGCTGCATCATTTCAAAGAAATAATCATCCTAAAAGTGATTTTTTTATAGGCGGACCTGAAACCATTTCATTTTTTTCTGTGTGTCATCTTCATTTACTCTTAACCAGTAACATATAGACTGATATTTACACATCTGAACAAAATCTCACATGTGTACCTTTTTTATTATAACACCAACAATATTCAAATAGCCCTAGTGGTTGCAGAGATACACCCTTTTCTGTTTGGGTACGCTATTTCCGAGCAGAGGCCTAAAAACAGGATGGTTTTCTATTGGTTAAAAAGCTTCTTCCTCCATAAACAGAGGACTTTTTACTTTATAAAGAAAAGCCGTAAAAGAAAACCCAAAGAGCCTCCAGCAGCTCATGAGCACGTCTGCTCCTGTTGCACATTGACGTTCTTTCATACAAGTTATACATTTATTCTGGTCATGAGATTGAAACAAGAGATACATATTAACTTATATGGATCACCGAGCCAAGTCTTCACTGAAAGAAAGAAGGCAACAGATCTGAGACGGTTAACTGTTTATTGGGATAAGATCTCCACGGGACTATGATGCTTCAGAAAATAACAATTAGGGGTTAAGTGTCTTGCTCAGGGACACTTCGACATGTGAGCTATGGGGGGACTGGGGATCAAACCGGCTACCTTGTGGTTGCGGGATGACCACTCATCCCCCTGAGCTACAGCCGCTTTCATTTTTGATTAATAAGCTTGACTATTATGCGTTTCGTGATTGGGTTTTCATACTTTATAAATGATGGATTCCCCTTTTGTAAATGAAGTATTAAGGACTTATAGATGATTAATAAGATAATTTATAAAGTGTTAGTAAATTATTAAAAAAAAAGTATTTAAATGTAATTTAGTCATGCATTTATTTATACATATAATGATTTAGATATACGCTTTATAAACGTGTTTAATACTGCAATTCATGATTAATTCAGGTAGTTATTACTCGTTAGTTAAGTATTAGTTAATGTTCTGTGACCTCATCTAAAGTGAGGACTATCTATGCTTTACAAAGCATTTCTATGATTATTAATCATCTATAAGTCCTTAAAACTTCATTTACAAAAGAGGAATCCATGATTTATAAAGTATGAAAACCCAATCATGAAATGCACAATAGTCAAGCTTATTAATCAAGAATAAAACATGTATAACTGTGTTTATGAATTGCATCCTAATGAGATACTAATGAGTGTCCATGTTGGAACAATGCTTTATAAATGATGAATTAAGTGTTTACTCATGCTTTACTAATGCTAAATAGTGTGTAATTATTATAAAGTGCTTTTTTTTATAATCCTTTATTAATCCCACAGTGGGGAAATTATTTGAAGTAAGAAGTTTGAGAACCACGGCTCTAGATTCTCCTTTTAAGCCACACACTTTTTTTTTCCTTCTCTTTTTTTTTCCTTCTATGATAACTGCAATGTTCAATACTTCTGTGTACCGTCACGACCCTTCCTAGCTTCACGAATGCATGTTATCGTTTACAGACGAAACCTTTTCCCGCCTGATCCGGTTCCTCCTTCACAGCTGCAGGATGACTCGTCGTGTGGCGGTGATCGGAGGCGGCAGCTCGGGGCTGGCCTGCATCAAGTGCTGTTTGGATGAGGGGCTGGAGCCGGTCTGCTACGAGAGCAGCAACGACATCGGTGGTCTGTGGAAGTTTAAGGCAGGTCTCACCACACGCAGGTCTGACTTTCTTTAACTCGTAAAGTGCATTCAGAGAGTGATGGTTGAATGTGTTTCTGCAGGAGAATCCAGAGCCAGACAGAGCCAGCATCTACCACTCTGTCATCATCAACACCTCCAAGGAGATGATGTGTTTCAGTGACTTCCCCATCCCTGCTCACTACCCCAACTACATGCACAACTCCCTCATCATGGACTACTTCCGGATGTTCGCCGACCGCTTCCAGCTCCACAAGCACATCCGCTTCAACGTGAGGATGCTCACCGAAAATGATAATTACTCTGTCCTTTTGAAATGATGCCTTCAATTTCACCCAGATCTCAAATGTAAAGTGTCGCGTAAGCAGATGACAGACAGTGGAATGCATTGTGAGTAGATGCTCCTGTTTTGATGTATTAAATGTGTCGTTCCAGACCAAAGTCTTGCAGGTGAAGCAGAGGTCAGACTTCTCTCGTTCCGGCCAGTGGGACGTGGAGACGGAGAACAAGGACGGAGAAAAAGAGAAACACATTTTTGACGCTGTGATGATCTGTATCGGACATCACTGCCACCCCAACCTGCCGCTGCACGACTTCCCAGGTACCAACTAATGTGCCGTTTGAAGAGACAAACCTTTGACAGTGAGAATAATACTGTATTTACAGACAGCAGCACCACCCAAAGAGAGTAGGTGCAGCACAATGGGCTCAACCGTGGCCTAGATTATGTTCTAAAGGCGAAGCTGCAAAGTCTACTTCAAGTACAGATTACATTAAAGTAAAATACTGTCTTTAAGCAAAAGTAGAATGACGCTTTTTTTTCCATCGTCTTCTCCAGGAATCGACACTTTCAAGGGAAAGTTCTTCCACAGCCGAGACTACAAGACTTCCGATGAGTGGAGGCACAAAAAGGTCGTTGTGATCGGAATAGGGAACTCTGGAGGAGACATCGCAGTGGAGCTGAGCAGAGTCACCAAGCAGGTCGGTGATGAGTCACGTGACCAATAGGGACAACGCGTTGAACACATCCACCGTGCCCGAGATGACCATGAATTCAAACTATTGATGTTCGTCAAAGATTTCTCTCAACCGTGTCTTTCTTTTCTTCCCCAGCTTTATCTGAGCACTCGGAGAGGAGCCTGGATACTGAACCGGGTCGGGTACAACGGTCTACCATTGGATCTGCAATTCAACCGGCTCTTTGATTCTCTGCAGAGCATCCTTCCCTTTAATCTTTTCTCTGGTCTCGGAGAGAGACAGCTCAACCAAAGATTTGATCACGCCCTGTACAATCTTAAGCCAAAGCACAGGTACTGTATTTGCTTTTTTTCACAATTTTAATTGATAAATAACCAAAGCAGATTGTTTCAAATGGGTGTTAATGGGTGTTAATGTCAGTCACACATAAACACTTAGGATGCATCCCAAAAATGCCACCCTATCATCCGATCTAGTGCGCAAGACGTGAGACTCTTTTGTTATATGCCGAGATTTCAGTGTGAAACCAATAGTCCGCAAATTGCATCCGATTTTGCGGCGAAATAATACAGTATGTGAACTAACGCTGAACACACTCTGCTGTTTATCCACACAAAAGGTACTGTATGTTGAGCGATGGTACACATTTTGAGTACGTAGTGCATAGTGTGCAATTTCAGAGTCCTAGACATCGTAAAGGAAAGACCCTCGCTGTAACTCCAGGACTTGCACGAGAATTGTCACGTTTTTTAAGTAGCCTTCAGTGTTCAAAGAAACGGTTGTATTCCTTAATTTAACTTAACTCCATGATGATATCATGATTACCGTAAAAGTCGGGTTACAAGCCGCTTCTACCTCCGGTGGGTGTCCCCGCTGTAGCAAGCTAGCAGCAGCGCTAGCTAGTGCTTGCTGCTAGCTCCCCGCTGCTGCTGCTAGCTCCCCGCTGCTGCTGCTACTGCCCGCGTCCCCTCTGCCCGAGTCGGGTGTCGAGCCGGGGCTGGTCCCGCTACCTTCAGTGGTTGTCGGAGCGCTACCTGGCTACAGCGGGGAGCTAACGGGGACACTGACCGAAGGTAGTAGCGGCTTCTAACCCGACTTTTATGGTATCCCCCTCAAATAGAAGTACTTTATTGCAGTATTCCTCGAAGTGATTGCTTGCAGTATTTATCAAATTGTTGTCGCATGACTAACCGGTGTGAATATGGACCTCAGGTTGTTCAGCCAACATCCCACGGTGAACGACGAGCTTCCCAACCGCATCCTGTCTGGGACGGTCCAGGTGAAACCCAACATCCGCAGGTTTCAGGGGTCCAGTGTGGAGTTTGATGACGGGAGCGTCGTGGAAGACGTCGACCTGGTGGTAGGTTTTAATATACCAGCAGTTAATATACAGCAGTTGACCTGTAGTGTGTGACTGAGAGGAGTCCCTGTCTTGCAGGTGTTTGCCACAGGTTACAAGTTTTCCTTTCCATTCCTGGCCTCACATGTGGTCTCGGTGTCCGAGAACAAAGCTTCTCTGTACAAGTACGTGTTTCCTCCTGAGTTGGAGCGCCCCACTCTGGCTATCATCGGCCTCGTGCAGCCACTGGGGGCCATTATGCCCATCTCTGAGATGCAGGCCAGGTGGGCCACGCGAGTCTTTAAAGGTAATACAGGCTGCAATCTTTTATTTACAGCAATGTGCTTTCCTACGCTGTGACATACGTGTGTGGATGAAGAATGAAGTTGTATTTTACTTATTTAGCGGCTGGCCAGTCAGCCAACTAGTGTTCTAATCCCACCATGCGTCCATGCTACAGTTACAGAACATTAAAAGGCACCACATGCACTGCTGGGCTTGGTCTATGTTACAAAGCACAAATATTGAGACACTTAGAGAGCAAAACCTCAGCTCAAGTCTGCAAAACACATGTTCTGCTTTGCATCCGATATGCAATTCAACGTGGCACTTTTTCACAACACTCTGCACACGGTTCTCTACATAAGACACGGGAATCTGACATGAAGTCACTTGTTTGCCATTTCAAAACATTTCCATCCATAATGCCACGACCATGGACCAACTGGCCAAACTCTAAAGGACAAAGAAGAGGACAAGAGAGAAGACAACTTTCTGATTAATCTGGCAACATTAGTTATGTACATCCAGACATTTAGACTTGACTTAAGATGTTCATTAACGCAACATAATTCAGGACTTCACAAATCATACTGTTTTTCCATCACTGACACATTTTGGGGGGTTTAGTTACTCTTTCAGAGGACAAAGCACTGTGTGACAATGTCTCCTTTCAAACAGGCTGCATCAAGCTTCCCTCAATGGCGTCCATGCTAAAAGATGTCCAGTGCAAGCAGGAGACAATGGCTAAAAGGTACTGCAGTAGATTTTGATTTCTTGCACGTTTTGGATCTAAAAGGCACCAAATGTTGAAATGCACAACGTGGCCTCCTTTGCAGGTATGTCTCCAGCCAGAGACACACCATCCAGGTGGACTATGTCTCCTACATGGATGAGATCGCGGAGCTGGTGGGAGTTCGACCCAGCTTGAAGAGGCTGCTGCTGACTGATCCCCGGCTGGGACTGAATGTGATGTTCGGCCCCTGCTCGCCGTACCAGTACCGCCTCAGAGGACCAGGGAAGTGGGCCGGAGCCCGTCAGGCCATCCTCACGCAGTGGGAGAGAGTGGCTCAGCCCATGCAGACCAGACCCTGCGGTGACCCCGAACCCAAGAGGTCGTTGAAGTGGCCTCTGATTCTAGCGGCCGCTGCTGTGGGCTTGGCTGGCTACGTCAACAGGAACGGCCTTCCAGCTTTCCTCCAGGATCCCACTGCACTGCTGGACAGGATCAAAGTTCACCTGCCCGCACTGTGATGAGCGTTCATCTTCTAACACACGTATCATAGATGTGTGCAGTTTTCATACGACTACCCCGACTCCAGAAATGATCTGGGTTCTCTAACTTCTTAGCAAAGCATACTTTGTTTTATATATTGCCACGTAATCTACATCTTTTATTGATACTTATACAATCTACATGCTGGCCTTGCTTCTCGCTGTATAATCTCTCCCTGATATTAATTCATGACTGAGAACATGATTACATACCTTTCTACCTCAAAAAGGCTGATGCAGTTGGATTTAGAGTGAAAAATTATCAATATCAGCATTTTACGTAGTTGTTAATTTGCATTCAATGTATTATGGGTGGAAAGGTAATTGAAATAAGAAAATAAGTTTATACTTTTTCAAATATGTATTATGGTTTCATTTGCAATACCTAAACATGAAGGTAAGCATGGCTGAAAGGCAATACTGCTTCATTTTAATGGTTTGGTTTCATTACCAGTTCTTTGTATTAACATAAATGTGTATGTTTACTCAATTAATTCATATGTAATGAGCATTGTCCAGATTCTTTCTACAGAATGGGGTGTGTGTCTGTGTATTTTATATATAATTGTAACCAAAAACTAATGCACAGTCCATGGTTGTGTGAATAAAAAGTATCCTGTTTGAATTGTGCACATGTGATGTTTGTCAATTTAAAGTGTGGTTTTCAAAAACCAACAAACATCCAAGCAGGTCACTGTCTCGTGACCCCAGGAAGCTCCGCCGGGGAAAGACGATGGGACTCACGAGGATAAGAAAGGAAAAGGAGTCTCTATCCGATAATGATCGGGTTGACATAATGCCATGTGACATTGTGCCAAACCACAGCAGCAGGAAACACAACTTCAAAAGCAAATGTTTCCACATCATCGGCACAAGGCCAAAACAAAAGGAAAGCAGTTAATGCTGTGCATCTCCACCAGGGGGCGCCAGACAGAATACAGCTCCTCCAGTATGTTATCATGGAGAGGTCATTGTGACCGGTTGTACATCTCGGTGAGAAACTAAAATGGCATTTTAGCTTCCTTGACTTTTCGGTGCATACTCTAGTCAACAAATTATTTGTCTTCATCTTGATTTCGCAACCACAGCTGCGTTCCTAATTGCATACCCTTTCTATTTATTTTAATTACACACTGCAGCTGCCCTTACAAAGTACAACATGATGCATGCATTCAATTAGGACGTATTATTTCCTCAAAACATGGCACCTTGTATTAAAACCCCTTGCTCATGCATCTGCTGTGCAAAGGATTGTGGGTCAGAAGCTGTTGAAGAAACGTGTTCTGTGAGTGATGATGCTGTCCGCTCTGCTGTGTCTCAGGTTGTACGTCAGTGTTTGTGTCTGAGCAGAGTGAGCTGGTGGAGTGAGTCTCTGATGATTCCCTCTGCTCTTTTCCGACAGCGCTGCACATACATAGAGTCCATGGAAGGAAGTTTTGTCCCTGTGATCCTCTCTGCAGGCTTTATGACTCTTTGCAGAGCCTTCCTCTCTGCCTGTGTGGTGTCACCATACCAGACAGTGAGGATGCTCTCTATCAGTCCTCTGTAGGCCCGGGTGAGAGGGTGATGCTTCAGACCAGCTTTACTGAGCAGCCTGATGAAATAAAGCATTTGCTGGGCTTTTTTCACTGTGGCTGTGGTGTTACGGGTCCAGCTCAGGTCAGATGTAACCTGCAGTCAGGAATCTGTAGCTGTCGGTCCATTTGATGATGGGAGGCTGTAGAGGGGAGGATGAGCTCTCTCTCTCTCTCTCTCTCTCAATCATACGAAGAGGAGAGTCTTTAGCTTGGCACCATGAGGCTGGTGACAAGTGAGGGTGACATGTCCACAAACTTACAAAGTTTCCGGAGAGAGCGTTCTCGAAGTAGGAGCTGTGTTCGAGAGAAAGAGATGGCGGCGACATCTGCAGGACGTGAACGAGGAAAAAACTAATCGGCAAAGTGCGAGACATTTAAATTCATGTGGGTTCCAGCACATATAGGGGTGAATGGGAATGAAAGGGCGGACAAGTTGGCAAAGAGGGCTTTAAAGAAAGGAGACATAGAATTGAGGATTAGCATCAGTTATGCTGCATTCACACCAAACGCGGCACGATTTTCCGCGCCGCGTTTACCGCTTCAGTTCACTCGCGCGAGTGAAAAAAAGGGTGCGAAATCTCGCCGCGGCAAAGGGGGCGTGGCTTATCTCCGTTGCTTCTCTCCGTGAAAGTAGCTTTCTTTCCCGCTATCGACCATGGAATAAATAACCATTATTTCTCCGTTATACTTGTTGTGGAAGTCCCAAACATGTCGGAACATCAAACGCCCTCGTGTTTGGGTTCATAATATTATCCGTAGTCCCACAACAGCGTCTGAATGACGGCCGCTACCAGCGCTACTTCAGGCGGAGCAGCAGCAGTTTGATTCAGCAACGGCAAGACGGCGGTGGTGACGGGCGGAGCTTCTCAACGCTGATTGGCTGACGCAACTTTGCGCCACGCGCCGCGTCCTTCGCTCTGAAACGCGTCTATCGCGCCGCCCTGTAATCTGGTCGCGCGAATAATTCACCCCGCATTTGGTGTGAACACAGCATAAGTGCATTAATTGGGAAAACGTCAACCAAATGTGGCAAAATAGGTGGGACAGAGAGAAGAAAGGGAGACGGTACGGTATTCAAAGGAGCGTTAAGGCAACCAGGGTGGCAAGTTGGAACAGGAGAGAGGAAACAATACCGACAAGGCTACGGTTGGGCCATACTAAGATAAGATAAGATAAGATAATCCTTTATTAAGTTTTAAAACTTCAAAAAGAAGAAGAAGAAGAAGAAGAAGAGGGCGTGACTGACAGAGTGAGGAGGGTGTGGAGCTGAACTGTGACACTCTCACTCTCTCTCCTCTCACACACACTTACAATTCAAACTTTACTAGATCATCGGTCAATAAATGTCCAGACCTAGATGTTACATTCAGTGACCTTAATACACAATATGAAAGGGTTGAAGCTCAAATACTAAAAGAACAGGTCATTGTGTAATCATGTGCCAAAGGTTACTCCTTTAAGGAATCTGATCCTCTGCAGCCGCAAGTGTTCTGCGTCTCAGTTGGTGAGTGATCTGCAGGATTGCATTGGAAAATTGGATTTGGTTGATTTAGTTGTTAATGTTAAAGGTGTCCCTTTGGTTTCTGGTTATAGTCGTTGGCTTGAAAGCTCAAGGTGACGCATAGTTTACTTTTCTGTATTGGATTTGATGCCTTAAGGTTTTACTTTGCCTTTCTCCTGAGATTCAGATATTTAATTATGCATATTATATTTACATCTTATAAGTTGTTCTTTGCAACACTTAACCCAAATGATTATTATCTTTTATCCGTCCAATTTGACAGAACTTTGATTCACTTAATTACTTTTTACGTTCAGAATGATATTCTCCGTGAACACACTTTTATGAACTATTTAAGTTAAGTTTCTTACATTTATATGTCAGCTGCCGATTGCAAAAACATGAATCTCATACAAAGAGAGGAGTTGTGTTGTACCACAAAGCTCATTTCCACTGTAATTAATTGTGTATGTAATGTCACATTGACAGACAAATTACAGTTTATATGCTGCATGTGTTGTTTGCCTAAATAGAATATGTATATAGATACAATGATATTATAATAGGAATTTAACTCTCGCAGTAGCTTGTTTTATGAAAAAAAGCCCCAAACTGCTGTATTGAGATGTATTGAACACCATAAGTAATATACAAGTGAAATATATGGTTTGGTAGTAAAGTCAAATGTCACAGATGTGCCCCAATGCACATTTTGGAGTCCTCGCCTGAATGTTCTCTGTTCTAAACCCTCTCTAACTTTGTTCTGCTTCACTTTATCAAAGTCAACCTTTGCAGAGTGAATGTTCACATATTGTGCTATGATTTGGGTTAGAGAATGTTCACATATTGAGCTATGATTTGGGTTAGAGAATGTTCACATACTGTGCTATGATTTGGGTTAGAGAATGTTCACATATTGTGCTATGATTTGGGTTAGAGAATGTTCACATACTGTGCTATGATTTGGGTTAGAGAATGTTCACATATTGTGTTATGATTTGGGTTAGAGAATGTTCACATATTGTGCTATGATTTGGGTTAGAGAATGTTCACATATTGTGTTATGATTTGGGTTAGAGAATGTTCACATATTGTGCTATGATTTGGGTTAGAGAATGTTCACATATTGAGCTATGATTTGGGTTAGAGAATGTTCACATATTGAGCTATGATTTGGGTTAGAGAATGTTCACATATTGTGCTATGATTTGGGTTAGAGAATGTTCACATATTGTGCTATGATTTGGGTTAGAGAATGTTCACATATTGTGTTATGATTTGGGTTAGAGAATGTTCACATATTGTGCTATGATTTGGGTTAGAGAATGTTCACATATTGAGCTATGATTTGGGTTAGCGTTGGACCTTACAGCTGCATCATTTCAAAGAAATAATCATCCTAAAAGTGATTTTTTTATAGGCGGACCTGAAACCATTTCATTTTTTTCTGTGTGTCATCTTCATTTACTCTTAACCAGTAACATATAGACTGATATTTACACATCTGAACAAAATCTCACATGTGTACCTTTTTTATTATAACACCAACAATATTCAAATAGCCCTAGTGGTTGCAGAGATACACCCTTTTCTGTTTGGGTACGCTATTTCCGAGCAGAGGCCTAAAAACAGGATGGTTTTCTATTGGTTAAAAAGCTTCTTCCTCCATAAACAGAGGACTTTTTACTTTATAAAGAAAAGCCGTAAAAGAAAACCCAAAGAGCCTCCAGCAGCTCATGAGCACGTCTGCTCCTGTTGCACATTGACGTTCTTTCATACAAGTTATACATTTATTCTGGTCATGAGATTGAAACAAGAGATACATATTAACTTATATGGATCACCGAGCCAAGTCTTCACTGAAAGAAGGCAACAGATCTGAGACGGTTAATTGTTTATTGGGATAAGATCTCCACGGGACTATGATGCTTCAGAAAATAACAATTAGGGGTTAAGTGTCTTGCTCAGGGACACTTCGACGTGTGAGCTATGGGGGGACTGGGGATCAAACCGGCTACCTTGTGGTTGCGGGACGACCACTCATCCCCCTGAGCTACAGCCGCTTTCATTTTTGATTAATAAGCTTGACTATTATGCGTTTCGTGATTGGGTTTTCATACTTTATAAATGATGGATTCCCCTTTTGTAAATGAAGTATTAAGGACTTATAGATGATTAATAAGATAATTTATAAAGTGTTAGTAAATTATAAAAAAAAGTATTTAAATGTAATTTAGTCATGCATTTATTTATACATATAATGATTTAGATATACGCTTTATAAACGTGTTTAATACTGCAATTCATGATTAATTCAGGTAGTTATTACTCGTTAGTATTAGTTAATGTTCTGTGACCTCATCTAAAGTGAGGACTATCTATGCTTTACAAAGCATTTCTATGATTATTAATCATCTATAAGTCCTTAAAACTTCATTTACAAAAGAGGAATCCATGATTTATAAAGTATGAAAACCCAATCATGAAATGCACAATAGTCAAGCTTATTAATCAAGAATAAAACATGTATAACTGTGTTTATGAATTGCATCCTAATGAGATACTAATGAGTGTCCATGTTGGAACAATGCTTTATAAATGATGAATTAAGTGTTTATTCATGCTTTACTAATGCTAAATAGTGTGTAATTATTATAAAGTGCTTTTTTTTATAATCCTTTATTAATCCCACAGTGGGGAAATTATTTGAAGTAAGAAGTTTGAGAACCACGGCTCTAGATTCTCCTTTTAAGCCACACACTTTTTTTTTCCTTCTCAAAAACATACATGGTATGATAACTGCAATGTTCAATACTTCTGTGTACCGTCACGACCCTTCCTAGCTTCACGAATGCATGTTATCGTTTACAGACGAAACCTTTTCCCGCCTGACCCGGTTCCTCCTTCGCGGCTGCAGGATGACTCGTCGTGTGGCGGTGATCGGAGGCGGCAGCTCGGGGCTGGCCTGCATCAAGTGCTGTCTGGATGAGGGGCTGGAGCCGGTCTGCTACGAGAGCAGCAACGACATCGGTGGTCTGTGGAAGTTTAAGGCAGGTCTCACCACACGCAGGTCTGACTTTCTTTAACTCGTAAAGTGCATTCAGAGAGTGAGGGTTGAATGTGTTTCTGCAGGAGAATCCAGAGCCAGACAGAGCCAGCATCTACCACTCTGTCATCATCAACACCTCCAAGGAGATGATGTGTTTCAGTGACTTCCCCATCCCTGCTCACTACCCCAACTACATGCACAACTCCCTCATCATGGACTACTTCCGGATGTTCGCCGACCGCTTCCAGCTCCACAAGCACATCCGCTTCAACGTGAGGATGCTCACCGAAAATGATAATTACTCTGTCCTTTTGAAATGATGCCTTCAATTTCACCCAGATCTCAAATGTAAAGTGTCGCGTAAGCAGATGACAGACAGTGGAATGCATTGTGAGTAGATGCTCCTGTTTTGATGTATTAAATGTGTCGTTCCAGACCAAAGTCTTGCAGGTGAAGCAGAGGTCAGACTTCTCTCGTTCCGGCCAGTGGGACGTGGAGACGGAGAACAAGGACGGAGAAAAAGAGAAACACATTTTTGACGCTGTGATGATCTGTGTGGGACATCACTGTCACCCCAACCTGCCTCTGCACGACTTCCCAGGTACCATTTACAGGATAAACCTCTTCACTTCCAGCCATTTTGTCATGTGACCCCGTGAAATGAAATACTTGCAACTCCTTTGCACGGCTTAGAAATGTAAATAATGTGTGAGCAGTTCCACCCAAACAGGGATTGTCCACTCTTAACTCACAGCTAGTGTTAGAGGTCTAAAATATCCACTATTTTCAAATCCTCGTACCTATCTTATTATCGCTTAAGGAGAAGTTGGGAAACGTGGCTATTTTCATAGTTTTCTAAAATGTTTTATATCTGATGTTGCTGATGATGAGTGTCTGAAACAATCTGTCTTAGGAAAAAATGTTTAATAACTAACAAGGGATTTCATTAAAATGGTTTTTTTTAACCAATAACAATGTATGAAAATGTTTTGGACAAAAAGAAATAGATAAGATATTCCTGTATTAGTCCTAATAAATGAATAAATAAGAAAGAAAGAAAGTCTACGCAATGCATTCGATCTGATTGCGACAACTCTGTCCTCTGAGGAATCGACACTTTCAAGGGAAAGTTCTTCCACAGCCGAGACTACAAGACCCCCGATGAGTGGAGGCACAAAAAGGCCGTCGTGATCGGAATAGGGAACTCTGGAGGAGACATCGCAGTGGAGCTGAGCAGAGTCACCAAGCAGGTCGGGCCGTGGCGGATCGTCATCGTGAGACTTTGACGTCTTCACTCTGACACAGTGCTGGCATGATGGTTTATTCCATGTGTCCTGTATTTGCAGGTGTATCTGAGCACTCGGAGGGGAGCATGGGTCATAAATCGAGTCGCAAAAAACGGTTTTCCCCGAGATGTACTCGTCACAAGGATGAACCTTTTTGTGCACCGCATCCTTCCCTTTGGATTCAAGTGCAGCGTGGCAGAGAGGAAGGTCAGCGAAAGATTTGATCACCGCCTGTACAACTTGAAGCCGAAGCACAGGTACGGCAGCAACAAGGTAGCTTCGTGACATGCTTCCGTACTATGAGCCGCAGTATTGTTTACCGGTGTGAATATGGACCTCAGGTTGTTCAGCCAACATCCCACGGTGAACGACGAGCTTCCCAACCGCATCCTGTCTGGGACGGTCCAGGTGAAACCCAACATCCGCAGGTTTCAGGGGTCCAGTGTGGAGTTTGATGACGGGAGCGTCGTGGAAGACGTCGACCTGGTGGTAGGTTTAAATATACCAGCAGTTAATATACAGCAGTTGACCTGTAGCGTGTGACTGAGAGGAGTCCCTGTCTTGCAGGTGTTTGCCACAGGTTACAGGTTTTCCTTTCCATTCCTGGCCTCACATGTGGTCTCGGTGTCCGAGAACAAAGCTTCTCTGTACAAGTACGTGTTTCCTCCTGAGTTGGAGCGCCCCACTCTGGCTATCATCGGCCTCGTGCAGCCACTGGGGGCCATTATGCCCATCTCTGAGATGCAGGCCAGGTGGGCCACGCGAGTCTTTAAAGGTAATCTGCACTTACTAACTCCTTCTTCTCCGTAAAGACTTTGAATATAAGAATGCGCTCACCGTAACTCTCATTATGAACAGGCTGCATCAAGCTTCCCTCAGCCGCTTCCATGCAAAACGATGTCCAGTGCAAGCAGGAGGCAATGGCTAAAAGGTAGACGTGTGGATTTTCTTAACTTCACGTTTGTCAATTTTGGATCTAAAAGGCACCAAATGTTGAAATGCACAACGTGGCCTCCTTTGCAGGTATGTCTCCAGCCAGAGACACACCATCCAGGTGGACTATGTCTCCTACATGGATGAGATCGCGGAGCTGGTGGGAGTTCGACCCAGCGTGAAGAGGCTGCTGCTGACTGATCCCCGGCTGGGACTGAATGTGATGTTCGGCCCCTGCTCGCCGTACCAGTACCGCCTCAGAGGACCAGGGAAGTGGGCCGGAGCCCGTCAGGCCATCCTCACGCAGTGGGAGAGAGTGGCTCAGCCCATGCAGACCAGACCCTGCGGTGACCCCGAACCCAAGAGGTCGTTGAAGTGGCCTCTGATTCTGGCGGCCGCTGCTGTGGGCTTGGCTGGCTACGTCAACAGGAACGGCCTTCCAGCTTTCCTCCAGGATCCCACTGCACTGCTGGACAGGATCAAAGTTCACCTGCCCGCACTGTGATGTGCAAGTCATATAATCAATTCATATTAATGCAATTTAAAAGAAGAAAATAATGATTTTAATAATCATTTTCGGTGCTGCTGGACCACCTGGTTAATACAGGAGCGTGCTGGCAAGCAGGAGAGCAAATGGTATTTGAAACAGGGGAAAACAATATTTTTTTAAAGGCTAAACAAAACGGATTGAAGCGAATTTCTTAACATTTCACACAAATGTCAACATTGAGCTTTATGGTTAAAGCTCAATGTGACCTCACACAACTTGTTTTGGCCATAATGAAATAATGCATAATGTTAATTGTAACAATTGGGGTTAGCTTTATGTTTAATAAAAGAAACATTAGACAAAAGGTAATACTCAAGTAAAAGTACCCAATCACAGTAAGCAAATATAGATAACTGGTCAACGATGCCACCTAATGGCAGCATCAAAATCCAACATCATGTTCGGCTTAATAAATCTACATTAAATAATGTTTATAGTCCTTTGTGTCTCTCTGCATCATATTGGGACCGTGGTATTAATCTCATGTTATCAAAGTCAGTAATATTTTGTGTATGTATTATTTTAAACAATTACATGGTACAATTGTGTGATACAATCAAGAACCAAGAGATTAAATAAAAAATCAACAATGAATATAGAGCAGGAACACGTTTTTCATTGTTTCACTGTGAATTTTTGTTTATTTGACTGAAATTTCTTTCTTGGTTTTGGAATAGACAGACAGACAGACAGATAGACAGATAGATAAAAAAAAAGGAGATAACGTGCATCAATCAATAATCAATAATCACTAATGATTGTGGCTAACTTTCAAATGGACCTATCAGTCTTCAAAGTAACCGCCTCTCGCTATCCACCGACAGACCCCGGAAGAAGAATCGTCCACGCGTGAATCGCTGGCATTTAGGTTGCCAGGTTTGGGGTTACCCATGAAATCAGTGTTATCCGAGGGCACATTTGAGGATGTATTATTATTTGTATTGATTTAATTCAGCTGTATTTGCACACATAAACACCTCAGTTACCAAACTGTAACTTGTTAATGTAACAGCTGTATAAACCTATACATGTACACTTTATAACTGGTCCCTGTGCACTTCACTTGTTCTTATGTTCTTATGTTGATGCTCTGTTTTACTGTTGTTTCTATCTTTCATGCTTTTATCTTTTACCCTGTATTATTTTATTGTAAGGTGACCTTGGGTGCCTTGAAAGGCGCCTCCAAATAAAATGTATTATTATTATTATTATTATTACTACTATACCACTCACAATTGGCTTAATTTAGGACAACCTCGTTTTTAAATGAATCCAGTCACTCTTCTCAACCCAAACGATACTATAAGCAATTGTCTTAATTACTCCAGCCAACATAAGAGTATCTTTTAGTTAATATAACATTTAAATGCAAAATGTGTACAGAAGTGTATTCACACAGCAAGTGAACAGTTTTATTACTGTGTGTTTTAATTGCCTCTTATTTTCGACGATATAATATAGCTGCATATGCCTACTACATTATATTATACCTTTTAGCAAAATGTACATTACCAGAAATGCTTATCTTTTTGGAGGGCTTTAAATCACTGCTTATCTACACAGCAGATCTACAAACGATTTAAATCAGAATAAGATTTATTACCAAGTAGGTTATTCAAGGAATTTACCACAACAACATAAATAAAGGGGAGAAATGTTACAAAAAAAACATGAAAAAATATACTAAACCAATTTGTACAATACACTTTTTTTTTTTAATGAAAGAGTTGTACTGCTTTGTTCAACACACCTTGCACATCTTTTCATTTCTCATGAAAAATAAAATTGTATTTGATAATATATACTTGTTTTAAAGTAATGTTATCTGGTTGTTGTTTTCCATATTTATCATAAACTTATGTCTCGATTATTGCATTGCATATATTTATTGTTTTTATTAATTTAATTGTTTTATTCTACGTCTATGTTTACTGTTATGCAACTTTCACCTAGTCAAATTCATTGTACGTGCAACGTATACAAAGAAAACGATTCTGATTCTGAGGTGTGACCGAGAGCCTCACATTCGGAGGGTTCGTTTTTTGAGAGCGGGGGATGAGACGATAAATCTGGCAACTGCGGTCCGCCATCTTTGATTGTGCGACAGGCCGCGGCGCGAGCGGGGCCACACACACTAGGAAAAAACGGTCTGACACGAGATATAACGGGCGTGGATACCAACACGGAACCACGGGACGACCGCGCACCGACTCCCACAGTAACGTCCGAACACACGAGGACAGACCGGCGGCTCGAAACGGCGCCGAAGACGTAAAAGAAAAAAGAAAAAGGAAAACCAGTAGCCGCGCTTGCGGCAGAGCGTAGCTAACCGTCGTTAGCAGCCGCACTGGGTGAGCGGGGCTAGCCGAGCTTTTGTAATCCGCCGGCCCAGACACACGTCCGGGGCCACCACGAACCGGGGCCCAAAATCGGATTTCAAGTCGGAACCGCGCGCCCGAACAGCCTGAAAGGACAAAGAAAAGGCACCGGCGTTTGGCAAGGTGGGTCCGCGGCTCACGCGAGGTGTGGTAAATGTCGGGGAGGTTTTAGCCGCTGTGTTGGTGCGTTAGCGCGATGCTAGCTCGATGCTAGCACGCTGCGGCTCACCGAAGAGGGGGGGGGGGGGGACTGGAAGTGATGGCGACCAGCGAGAAACGAAACTATGCTAAACGATTCACGCTGGCCGGCCTGCTCTCCTGACTTGTGTTTCACATTTTGCATTTAAAACAATTAAAAATCTGCATGAGTTATATTTTAATGTTCACGTTTATTTGTGTGTATGTGTGTGTATAACTCCAGCACAATGAACGTGTTTCTCAGAGCCCGGTGTGGTTGAGTTCTGGGCGATGAGGGCCTCTGCTCCCTGCCGGTATATAGTTTGATTCCCGTAGAGGGCTGGGCTGCAGACTCATCATCAGCCAGTGATTTACAGAAACTATGCATTGTTGAAAATAGGCCTTCCTCTCATTCGCGTATTTTTTTGCGGGGGGTCTCTGAATGGGTCTAAAGATGCTCGCGCTGAACCGAGATTTCTTCTTTTCTTCTTCTTTCATGATGTGTAGTCTCGTGCACAGGATAGCGACGTGCTTTTCCTTTTTCGGTTTTGATATCTTGCAGATCCAAAAGATGTGGTCTTTTTTTTAAAGAGCACATTTTAGGAGCTTGACAGGATTGAGGGTGTGAAATGCTCTTTTTGCTGATGCTGAAACCACCTGGTGGGTTACCAATGGGCATATATATATATATATTTTATTATTATTATATGCTCATGCATACATTGTTCAGGATCTGACTAGTTATAGGGAGTCTATTTGCATATATTTATTGAGTAGTGCTTATTAATTGGCAGTGACATGGTCTGATGCATAGCTCTCGCATCTTTTTTTTGGGGTGGGAAAACACCAGACGCTATTACTTTCTGTATTGTGATTCTCTTCTCAACAAACCCGACTTTAATTAACTAAGATGGATATCAAACATAGTTCCACACTGCATCTGTTAGCCACCTGAAGTGTTCCCATGTGTCTATTTCAAATTGTCATTTTCTAAGCATTTAGCACCTCAGCATTTCAGTCTAATGAATGAAAACGTAGCCACCCGTCACTTTCTGATGTGCTTAATGAAATTACCAACGTCTCCCAAGGGAGACCATCTCAGTGGTATCGATTTGCCCGGCGTTTGAGAACCACAAATAAACTAAAGTGGCTTCCGATCATCTTTTTCCAGGCTTTTTGTGAGAAGAAGTCACGTCGCAGCGAGCCGGATCAAAGTGAATATGAGTGGGTAGATGTTTAATGTGTGCTTATCGGTTGGCGTAATAGATATAGCGATACATTTTTTATTCATGTGCCAGACCAGCAGTCCGTATCTCTTTTTTTAATATTTATGTCCACCGCACACGCGGTATCCTTGTTTTTAAAATGGCAACCGTAGTCTTATTGCTGTAACTTTGGCTCGTATTCCTTAGGGTCGTTAGGATTTCATCAATAATACTACTCTTTTCAAACTAAATTTAAATGTAACTTAAATGCCAGAACGGTAACAGCAGTGTTAACAAAATCAAAGTCACTATATACGCGCAATAATAGTTCACTGGAAATTAATCCAAAATGCCAATAGAATGATATTCCTGAGTGAAGTTCATGAAGAACAGTCGGTCATTCCTCCTGTTTTCCGCGCTCTGATTTACTGCTGGCAGGTACCGCTGGTTTCGGGGAGGAGGGGCTGCTTTATCTCAGCCAGCAGATACGTTTACAAGAAGAAACTAATCTGCACAGTTAAGACTACGTTCAGAGAACTTTTGATTTGGCTCATTTTTAACAATTTGCTATTGGCAGATCTAGACGGCAGACGGAGACGTTTTTTTTTTTAAATATCACATTTGCTTCAACATTTGTTGAACAGCTTTATTAATAAAGTATTTCACTCACGCAATACAAACAAATGGGGACAATGAACTACAAGCCTGTTCTTTCAGCACTCATCATTTAGGCCATCGGCATGATTTTTCATCATGTGACTTGACTGCCACATTAGACGGGTCAGAGCCGTGACCCACTTTAAACAAAAGATTTAGGTGCGTTAGAATCGTACAGGCAAGTCATCTGAGCCGACCCCGCAGGTCGCTTCTGTAATTAGGCCGGATCCTACGGCGCAGAAGAGTCGTAATGGGCTATCGGGGCACTTACTGTATAAGCAACAATGGGGCGTGCCACAGAAGAGAAGAATGGTTTGGTTGTAATGGTATCCTGCATCAAAAGGGAACTGCAGTCAATGATCCACAAACATAACATAACTGACCCTTCGCTAAGTCCCGACGCTCAAACTCGGACTGACCGGTCGCAGCGCAGCATCTGCCGGCTCGGACGGGGTCCGGCTGCTATCCGGCTCCGCTCCGCCGACTCGTATGCCTTAAATTTCAGGCTGTTTTTCTGGCTTTTGAGAAGAGTAATTCTATACATTTTCTAAATGTAAACTTCTCCTGCGGCGAGTGTGTTTAACACATCATGAACTAGCGTTATCCCGCTACTACGCTAGCTACTGACGGTATATTTAATGTAAACGCGTGCTCCTTTTTGCTTTTTAATGATTGGAACAGTGAAGAAAGACCTACCCGACTTTACAGGAACGGTGTTCCTTAATTTCACGATATCCAGGAGATGAGGCGGTTCATTTTGACACCGATCTTTAGCTTCCATCTTTAACTTCTTAACCTGTTTTCACTCCTGACTCAGTCTGCAATACGAGTCAGACCTTCTGTCCGCTTCCCTCTGAAATCGCCTTTTCGTCGTCGCCCCGCCATACATCTTTATACACCACTTAAATATCTATTCATCATTTTGTCCCATCACTCCTTTGCCACGTACTTATTTACGACAATATTGTCAAGATTCGTGGCCAAATTATCTCTTTTTGTTGTTGTCTGTGTGGGTGTTTGTAAGGGTTCAGTCTTGACGCCTATACCCAAAGGGGAATCTTAAAAATGTGTACGAGTCACGTTTAATAGATCAACAGTCTGTGTTCTGTGGTGAATGAAAGTCCCAGACAAATGCCAACAATCGACAAGAGTCTCCTACTACTTTACTACTAGACTCGCTGCAGTGATGCTGTTTACTTATAAATGATGTGTTCCCATCTCATGTCAAGCATCATTGCTGCACATGACACATTTTGCACTAGAACCATTGATTTATAATGATGATGAACGCAACTGTTTCACTTGTCAATTCCTCATGAATTGTTTGCTGATCAGTCTTCTGTCTTCTAACGCCTCAATTGCATCGAAGTATCACCATTCCTCGGCTTTCAGTGATCAGCAACCACTACCAGAACTGGAGAAAATACTCAATGGTCTTTATTAGACCTGCAGTGTCCCATTGCTTCTTTATTTAGTTGACGAGGTGCACAAAAGCTCCTGCTCTATGTACCGTTGATGGACACTTGGGACACCTGCTACAGAGGCACAAGTTAACACAAGTGTAAAGACAATACCACATTTCTATTTAAGTGAAGGCACCCAAATATGATGAGTTTTTGTTTAGGATTCAAATCGGACGATGCCCTATTTTAGGTTTTTCCATGCCACAAAACATAATAAAGTGTTGGTGGAGCTGATACTGTATTGGTTAGCATCCCTACTCATTTTAAAGGGAAAAAAGTTAACCAATCGTTTGTTAGTTGACCAAGATTATTTAAAATTTCATGCCGAATTAATTATTCCCATTAATACATGTTACACGTCTCTGGTAAACACAAGATTTAAAGTGGTGCTATTGAGTGATTTTATTTGTGGAGAAACCCAGTTTTAGAGATCTGTAGATTAAATTGGTCACGGGCGGCCCTAATCATTGCGTTTCACATTATTTTACAAAATAAGAGCCAGGTTGTTAAAAGGACTTTTCCTTTAAGTGGCTGTTCCAAGGCCAAGTTGCAGATAGAGCCTGAGCTCATCAGAGCTGCCACCTCCCCTTCCCCCCAACACACACACACACACACACACACACACACACACAGGCACTGTTCCACCACTGCTCCGTTAATAATAAATGACCTCTGTGTGACTTGGGAAAGACACTGCAGCACCGAACATGCTGTACCTCTGTCCATGGTGCTGCTCGCTCTAATTCACTTCCTGCCCGGTGCTTCACGTTGCCCCCACACTACAATGAAATTGGCGTTTCGTCATTGGTGGACCAGATCAGATGCCTTTTCAGTCTGGACTTATTAGACTCATGTTGTGGTCTGGTATTGGCAGATGCACGCCATTCCCCATCTCTCTAGTGTCCAGTAAAGTTAATGTTTACTGCCCCCAATACATTGATTTTTGTGATGTGATTTAGTTTGGGCTTCTCTGTTTATCATTTTGTGCTAGAAGCACGTTGAGGTGACTTTGTTTTCATGCCGTCCGTCTAAAAAGTTGCTGCATCAACTCCTGGTTGCAGAGTCGGGCGCTTCGGTCTAAACCACTTGTCTCCAGAAGAGCAGATGTGCGGCAGCTTTGTTGCTATGTTCAGATAAATGTGTTATGGTCTAGTGTCCATAGCCAATAACCCCCCTGACCTTTTTCTGTTTTTCCTCTTCTTGGTCTGTAGGAGGCTGGTTCTGGGGGCGAGGCCAAAGGACCAGACTCGATGAGTTGCCAGCGACATGACAGAGAAGTCAGGGCAAAGCATCAAGGCAAAGGATGGCAAAACAAAGTATGCAACCCTTAGCCTCTTCAACACCTATAAGGGCAAATCTCTGGAAACCCAGAAAACTGCAGGTAAGCCCCCACTACTGCCCCGGTTGGTAATGCATGCAGTCCAGTTGAACGATGGAACGTAATATAATCTTTAATGATGATGACGTGCTCTCCCTGACCCTCTTTAAAAAAAAAACCTACGTCTTGCTGTTTCTTCATCCCCAGTGGCTGCCAGACATGGGCTCCAAAGTTTGGGCAAAGTCGCTGCCAGCCGCCGCATGCCCCCTCCGGCCAACCTGCCCAGTCTGAAGGCCGAGAACAAGGGAAACGACCCCAACGTTAACATCGTCCCCAAAGACGGTAGTGGCTGGGCATCTCGACCTGAGGGAGCGGAGGAAAGGTAAATAAAACAACGCGTGCACGTGAATGTTTAGTGCATGAACGGACCGAAAATAAGCTTTTATTATAATAATAATAACTTTATTTATATAGCACCTTTTAAAAACTAAGTTCACAAAGTGCTCTACATAGAAGCAAAGAAGACATAACTTAAAAATCAGTAAACACAAAGGACCATAGGCAATGAATACTACAATAATCAATCAAAAATAGACAAATAAATAAAATATACAAACAAAACCAGGGGAATAAAAGAACAACATAATAGATCATAAAAGGACATAAAAGGACGACATCACTTAAAAGCAATTCTATAGAAATGGGTTTTAAGAAGTGATTTAAAAGAAGTTACTGATAGTTATTATAGCTCTTCTCTAAATGAAGGTCTATGTAAAGCACGACAGAGTAGCTGGAAGCTACGCTTGTCTTTCCAGTGACACTTTTTGTCATCCGATCACGTCGGGATGCATTAACTGTCAGGTTCGTACGCGTCGTGATCGGATCCGACGCGCATTGAAATCTGATCAGCCAGACCACACGCAGAGGCTCGCGTTGAGTTCGGGTATCAGTGAGGTGTTGACTAAGAATGAGCAATAATTCAATATGACAACCTATCGTCTTTCAATGGGTTCATATCGTGATTCAAATTATATATCATGACACACAATTGCTTAATCTAAATTCGTGATAACATAATTCAAATTTCTCAGAAAATCTGAAAGTTCTGATTAAATGTTGTAAACGCTTGTGTATTTAATTCACACAAGACTATGCAAACCCTCTAATTTCACTACACTTTTCATTCATTGAATTGCCAGAAAACACATTTAGAAATAAAAGCGTTTAAATGACAAAATAACGTCAGAACAATTGTAAAGAATTTGTTCAGAATTTCTGGCGCGTCCGATCACAAAAGTCGCAGCCTAGAGATAAAGGAGTCTGTAATCCATGTTTTTAGAAACTGTCCTGTTTATTTTGTATTCTTTTTTTTGCGCCACAGGCAACAGGAGACGCCTCCACCCCCGATCAAACCACCAGTGCCCCCGCCACCAGAGCCAGCTGTTGTTGGCAGCCGCTCCTGGGCCAACAGCAAGCCGACGCAGCCAGAGGGTAACTTTGCTCTTCGCTTGCTCCCTAAGCATGACGCCTACTCGTAAAACACAGATAAGCTGTGGTCCTTCTTGGAATTTAAGTTGTGAACACCATCCTGTACCTGCAGCTCTCAAACATTTCAGTCTGCATGGACCTTTTTGGTCTCGACTAAATGTGGTGATGGGTTGGAAGTGGAGCCCTACACCCGCTATTCTCAACCACTGGTGGGCCTCAGAGCGCCATATTGAGGGCCAAATGGTTATATTAAAAAATTAAATAAAGAATTTGGGGTAATTTCCAAAGGTAGTTAATTGTATTTCTGAATGTGCTCATTATGCACATGCATAAAGAGCATAATAAATCAAACTAGCATAATTTTAACCAGCAGCTACGCTTGAATATCGGCACGTTAATTACGATGCAGTTTGGCTAGCTAACGTTCCTGCTGAAGCAGTGACACCAAATAGATTGTTTTTTGTCTTTTCTCATACATTTTAGAAAGGTGATCCTCGTAAGTTTTATGTATGTATTCTTTTGACAATCAAAAGTGGGCTTAAGAACCTCAGTTGTACCCCAACTGAGGAGCAGCCCTTGCACTGCGTCTCTGCGAGTCAGTCATTATATAAAATTTTGGGATTTCTGTGCATTAATCTTGATGTGCTTTGCGTCCTACAGGTGCCCCTCGCGTGAGCAGCCATTTTCAACAGGAGTTTCCCAGCCTGCAGGCTGCTGGTGAGGCGGAGAAAGGGGACGAGCCGGAAGAGGAGCCTTATGGACCGGGCCCCAGCCTCAGACCTCAAAGTACGGCCGCACTCGTGCACCTAACCGTCGGCCGGTGTTCACTGGGGTTTGCCTGATGTTCTGCAAGTCAAGTCAGAGTATAATGTATTTCCTCTCTCTCCTCCTCTTGTCGTGTTTTAGATGTTGGCAGTTGGCGTGAGGGCGGCGGCAGGAATTTGAACACTGCACCCAGCCCCTCTGAGATGGACATCAAGTCTCCGGAGGAGGGCGGCCCGGTCCTCGGCGCCTCCACGGCATCGGGGGAAGCCGAGGCGCCTGGAGGAAGCGTAACCGCTGACGTTCAGTTGCCCCCCTCTGCCGCCACGCCTCAGCCCAAACTTAACGGCGGGCAGCAGCCTCCCGCCGGGGTGCCGACTCACTTCGACCCCGCTTTCAGGAGCATGATGCCGACCTACGTAAGTCTAGGTTCTGTGTTCTGGACGGGCCACGTCATCTGTCGCTGTTGTGTTCATCTGTTCTTGAGCGTGTGTGATGATTGCCGGTCTTCGTCTTGTAGATGTTCCACGCCTATCCTCAGGTTGCCCCTGGGCAAGGGAACGTCAGATACCCCGTACCACAAGAAGGCGCAAAGTGAGTTCACATCTGCATGTTTAGCCCCTACATACTTGGGTTGAAGGAAAATAGAAGACTCTTTTTTTTTTTATTATTCGTATTTGATTGTGTCAGTGCACAAACACAAAAAAAGGAATTCATAATTATCAAAATAATGACTTGCTTTAAGGCAATAAAACGATTTGTAGACACACTTGCTTCATACCAGCTTATGTTTGTTGAACAATTAACATAAGATGTCATAAAATCACACAATAGCACATTGTTCATAAAAATTTAAATAAATCTGATACGTTTTCGGTGCTTTGCATACATTTGGCAAATGTCCAGCGCGGCACACGTCCCTCATATCTCAGAACCGTGTATAGAGTTGAGTAAAAAGCCAGTTGTAAATAGTTTAGACAAAGTGCCATAACAACCTTTCCTCTGCTTTTCATCCGTGTTGGATGGTCAGGGGTCCTCGTCCAATACGACCCCAGCAGGGCCCGCCCCAGGGCTGGCTCAAGGACTCGGACAGACCCCCGATCATCAGCGCAAAGGAAATTAAAGAGCTGGACAACTTGGACACTGATACTGACGAGGGCTGGGCAGGTTAGTAGTCATTCCTGTGACCTTCACCGTTAAACTAAAACCAGTTACAGCAGCTCAAGTATCCATCAACCTCGTCTCTTCTGCCCTCCAGGAGCTCAGAGTGAGGTGGACTACACCGAGAAACTAAACTTCAGCGACGATGAGGAAGCTGCTAAGGAGAAAAGAGAAAACTGGTAAGTCGTCTTTTTCAACAATGTCTTGCTTTCATTATTTAGCGTCTGTGCTTCAGTGTTGCGGAAAACCCCTCTCGACTCAAAATATGTACGCTTTACATTAATGCCATTGCTTTTTACAAAGCATGCCTTTTTATATAATGGACAGCCATAAATTGCAGATAAAACGGACTGTGTGTAATGGAGGATTTTACACGCCAAATGGTTATTGCATGGCGGCCTATATGAATAGTTTATGCAAAGTAAAAGGATTCTGAAATGATATAAATGTGTTTTCAGTGAGAGAATTCGTGATGCGGTTTTAAAGTGCAACCCGAGGTTGAGATGGTGAACTGAGGATATTGTCAGTTGGAATAACCTGTGAGGATTTTACTGAACTGTATCGATGTTATTTTCAGGGAGTGGATGGGTAAAGTGGAGCGTATGCGTCAGGAGGGAGCTGTGGACCGCGGTGGCAGTAAAATCTTACGGGGCGACGGCGATCCCAGAGCGCCATCACCTGGCAGTATGGGGCAGTACAATAAGGCAGCTGCCCCACAGGACTACCAGGTAAAGCTGGATATGCATTACACGAGCCCACCCCCCATCACGTGGGCACTGTTGACGAGTCTGCATCTGTACTAATGACTCGACTCTCTAGGGGGGCGGCCGTTCTGTCGGCGGAGCCCAACGCGTGACCAAACCGCAGGCTGCAGCAGCGCCCGGTGCCGACGAGGACCCCGAAGCCTGGCGCCAGAAGCGCAAGAAGCCTCAAGAAGTCTCTGAAGCCGTAGAACGAGCGAGGCGGCGGAGGGACGAAGAGGAGCGGCGGATGGAAGAGCAGCGGCTCGCCGCTTGCGCTGAAAAACTTAAGCGTTTAAATGAAAAACACCGGCCGGCAACTGAGGTCAAATCCGCCCTTCCGCCGACCGCCAACGACGAAGAGGGACCTGCCAAAGAGGAAGAGTCCTCGCCAGCTCCTCCTCCCGCATCCAGTCCCGTACCTTCGATCCCAGTCTCACAATCGCAGGCCCCGATCATGGAAGCGCCTCTACCGGAGAGTGAGGACCGAGTCGAGGAGAAGACGGAGCGAGAGCAGGAGAGGGTAGAACCAAGTGTAGAGGAGGAGGAGCAGCAGGAGGAGGTGGAGGTGGTGGTGGTGCACATGCCTCGCCCGCCCACCAGCCCCCCCGTCCAGAGACCTGTGGCCGAAGCTCCGGAGCCCCAGAGCGAGGGAGAGAGCTCCTCGGTCGAGGTCGACCCGCTGATGGAGGAGAACCAGGTAGCCGGGACAACAGTGCCTATCCGAGACTATTTCAACGTAGACGACAACAGAGGTGAGCTATCTCGCGTTTAAACGACCGCCGTGCAGCCGCCGTTCTTTCAGTCGTTGATGCCCTTTTTGGTTTTGTCGTCCTGCAGTGGATGAGCCCCACCTGCCTCTGCCTCACATGGACACCCCCAGTGGAGAGGAAGTCCCTCTGGCACTCCCACAGCTGGAAGGAGAGGCAGCAGCTGCTATGCGTCCCTCGCTTACCTCGGGCTATTCCAAACAGTTCCAAAAGTCTTTACCGCCTCGTTTCCTCCGACAGCAGGTAAGGACGTCCACATCTGGCTTCTTGAGTTGAAAAGCTGCTGGGACGCTGCTTGCCAAATTGTAATATGCGAGTGTCAGCGACTAGAGGGCTAGTAGGGGATTTGATAACGAACATTACACTTTAAAAGTTAACTTAAGAAAAGAGGTAATTGAAGGTTAATTAGATCTTTCCACAGAGGACATGTTGACTTTGTAGTACAGGTGTATTACGGTGAAATATTTAAGAAACTAGGCAACGGTGCAGTCTCGTATTTGCTTGGGTTGGCGTGTTTAGTGATCATAGGTGGCAAATTTCAAAGCAGTGTGTTGTCCGATCAAGCAGAGATGACTTTACCATTTAAAGCAAATTATCTTAACTTTTCATTGTCCCTGTTGGTCTTGTAGGAGCAGATGAAGCAGCAACAATGGCAACAACAGCAGCACCAGAGTGGGGGCTCCGTGTCTCCATCAGGTAGCGCTGGCAGCGTGAGCGTCAGCGTTCCAGCTCCACCACAACAACAACAACAACAACAACAACACCGCTCCATGTATCAACCCATGGGCCCCCACCACCAGCACCTGGCCTCCATGGGGTTCGACCCCCGCTGGCTCATGATGCAGTCCTACATGGACCCCCGCATGATGTCGGGACGTCCTCCCATAGACATGCCGACGAACATACAACACCCTGGTACGGAGTTATGTGCATAAGAACTGGAGAATGTATGAGTATCTTTTTGTTTGTGATTTAATGTACCGACAAGCTGTCAGATGTGCCAGATAACCCGTTTACGCCCGGCTGCTCGTCATCTGCGTCCCCCATGTGTCGCTGCAAATTATATTTTGACAGTATATTCACATCACACCAGTCTGGTGTGTGGGGAAAAAAAGTATTTTTCACACTTCATGTTTCAAAATAAGAGCCATCAAACATCTTTATGTGGACAGAATCCCTTAAGGCTTTTATTCTGATATATTTGTAGAGTGTTGTGGAAAATGCAGTAACTGGCAAGGCTCAATAAATTAAGTATTTACAAACGAGCACAGGCCGTTTCCCCCTTTTCTGTCTAAAATAGCTATAATAATACTTATGATTTGAAAGGAAAACCTGGGCGTTAAAGTCGTTCTGTCGTGTCGTCTCCAGGGAGGATGCCTCCGAAGCAGATTGTGCGCAGGGAGCCCGGCGACAACTCCAGCTCCAGCTCCGACTCCTTCGACCATCTGACCCGACCGATCCGTGACCACGGCCTGCCGGCGGACTCGCGCATGGTGTGGGGCTCGGACCCGTACCCGCAGTCGGAGCCGCTACCGTCTGTCACTCCTCCGAAAGGACGGGACGATAACAAGGAGCCGAGGTAAAAAAATATGTAATTGACAACATAATACCGTACTTTTCGGGTTATAAGCCGCTCCTATGGCTGATCAGTGTCCCTGCTGTAGCAAGCTAGTAGCGCTGCTAGTAGCGCTGCTAGTAGCGCTGCTAGCTAGCGCTTCTGCTACTGCCCGCGTCCCCTCTGCCCAAGTCGGGTGTCGAGCCTGGTCCCGCTACCTTCGGTGGTTTTCGGGGAGCTAGCGGAAGTTAGCGGGGAAGTAACGGAGCGCTAGCAGGAGCCCCAGCTGGCTACAGCGGGGAGCTAACGGGGACACTGACCGAAGGCAGTAGCGGCTTATAACCCGAAAAGTACGGTACTTTTTTTTAATGTTCTGCTCATGCCCACGCTTAATAACAATTGTGTCTCTACAGGATTGACTCTCCTCTGGATCTGGACAGGGGTCTCCCCGTATATCCCCAGGACCACAGTGCATTGGACTCTCATAAAAGTAACTTCTTCCAGGACCCGACAGAGTCCCTGTCGGCGTTTACCCAGGGCCCAGATGACGCGTCAGGGCCTCTAGACAGGGTTCCCTCAGCCTTTGATCTGGAGGAGCCGGGCCTGCCCAGCGGGGAAGAGGTGGAAGCTCTTGGTCAGGCTATGCTCCAGAGGAGCGTCTCCCAGGGCTCCAGCCACTCCCTCAAGCTGGATGAGCCCAGGTTTGATGGGCTATCCCTGGGAACTAAATCTCTAGAGCTGCAGGACGCTGGAGAACGGGCTGATGATAAGCCCCAGAATGAACTCTACCCCCAAGCTGCGCTGACTAGCAACAGGGCAACACCTCCCCCTGATGGATTACACAAACAAGAGAAGCTGCCTCTGCCAGCCACTAGCAAGCAGAAAGCTGAGCTGCGCTGGGGTGCCAGATCAAGCGCCGGACGCAGAGAAGGACCAGGCGGAGAGAGACCCCTCCGCCGGTCCGGACCCATAAAGAAGCCTGTCCTGAGGGACATGAAAGAAGAGCGAGAGCAAAGAGAAGAGCGAGAGAAGCGTCACGAGAGAGGAGAACGGGGAGAACGGGGAGAACGAGGAGAACGGGGAGAACGAGGGGACCGGCCCAAGAAGGAGCAGTCGTCCAAAGCTCCCTCTGCGGCTGCCGCCGTGTCCGAGGGCGCCAGACCTCCTCAGAGCGAGGCCAAGAGAGAAGCCGCCGAGGCCGAGGAAACGCCGACTGGCCTTCCGAGAGTCAGAGACTCCCAGCCTTCATCCGGGGTTCCCACCTCTTCCTCTCAGGAGGAGAAAGCGGACAAACCGCCCAGCAATGACAAACACCCAGAACCCAAACTGCCCTCCAGGAAAGAGTCCAATCTTCCTCCACGTTCCTACCGGCGGGAGGAGAGGGAGAGGGAACGCGAGAGGGAGAAGGAAATGGACAAGGACAGAGACAGAGAGTGGCCCGTCGACGCGAATTTCAAAGGACGCGGTCGAGGGGAGTATTACGCCAGAGGGCGGAGCTACCGGGGGACGTACGGCGGCCGAAGCAGGGGGGGTCGCGGTCGAAGCCGAGCAGAGTTTATTTACCGAGAGCCCCGTTCACGCTCCGATTTACCTTCTGTTGGCGGCGCCGCCGCCCTCCGCAACCGAGAAGAAAGCGAAACGCGCAGCGAAAGCTCGGACTTTGAGGTTATTCCAAAACGTAGACGGCGCCGGGGTTCAGACACGGATTCCGAAAGCGAAGGCGGGCGAGAGTCCGCTAGCGATACCGGACCGTCCGACCGAGAGCCGAGCACCAAACCCAGCCGTCCGTTGAGACGAGAGCTCCCTGGGGAGGCCCGGCCCGGGCCCCACAAGCCAGGCTTTGGACCTCCTCACATGGGGGAAAGGGTGGGACCCAGAGGGGACGACGACGGCGGCAGACCCAAGCCGGGATTCCTCCCGAAAGGAGAGCCTTCTCGGCGAGGAAGAGGAGGACTGTACAGTAGACGGGGCGTCGCGAGGGAGCGCGGCGGCCCTCGCCCGGGCCCTCTTCTTAGACGGCCAGGAGCGAGAGAGTCCTCTTCTCAGTGGCCCTCTAAACCCATGGAGACGTTCAGGCCTGAGGACACAGAGTCCACATCAAGATACGACAATCCTGCAGCCGACCGGCGATACCCGAGGTCTGACGGCAGGAGATTTGGAGACCTGGCGCCCCAGAGTAGCAGAGAGAGGCCTCGTCGGTCCAGACCGGCGCGGCCCCCGAGGCAAGATAAACCTCCCCGCTTCAGGCGCTTGAAGGAGCGCGAGGCTGCCGTGTTAGCTAGTGGAGAAACAGCCGACGGTCCCCCCGGCCCTCTCCTCCCGGTGCCTGCTGCTGCTGCCGCCGTCTCCAACTCCGCCCCGGTCTCTCTCTCCCCGACCCGGTCTCGAGCTCCGGGAACCCCGCTATCTGCGCCCGCCGACGCGGCGGCCGCCACGTCCGCAAACGACTTGTCCTCTCCTTCGGAAGCGGCCTTGCCCGAGAGCGGCAGCCCCACCATCACCGCCGTCGGGACCAAGTCCCCCGACTTGTCCAACCAGAACTCTTCGGATCAAGCCAACGAGGAATGGGAAACGGCGTCCGAGAGCAGCGACTTCAACGAAAGGAGGGAGCGGGAGGAAAGGAAAGGAGCGCTGGAGGCCGCTAACGAAGCGGCCGCCGCCTCCGCCCCGGCTCCCGCGCCCCCGCAGGGCTCTTTGACCCCCAATAAAAGCCCTCCCGATGGCGGGGCGACCCCGAGACGCGATGGGGCTGCCGCAGCCAAGAGGAGTTTCTCGAGTCAGAGGCCCGTAGAGAGACAGAATCGTAGAAGCAACAATGGAATCAAACCGAGCCGAGGATACGCAGGAGCCAAGGGGGAGAGAAGGGGCGGGGCCAAACCCGGTCGCAAAGGGTACGTTTGAACAATCAGGCTTTTGTGTGTACTTTGTTTATCTGCTCACATTAACACTTAACACAATGAAGCTGCCTCAATGAACAGTGTGCAGTAGAATAATACTGGAGGTTTATTCACACACAATAAACCTTTTGTCTAGCGTTCCTCTTAATTAATAGTTGCAGTGCAGGAACTCTCGCCTGTTCAAGTTGACTTCGGCTGTTAAAAGGATTACTCGGGTGTGCTGTGGCCATCAAAGTGTTTTGGTTAAAAATAGCTAAATGTGTGCTGGTATTTTTAGTATTTTTGTGCAGCGGCGCTTGTAAACATCTATCTGTATCAATGCTCGAGCCGTCTAGTCGCTTCTTTGCCGTCTTCTCCAGTCAAAGGACTGTTATGAAATCCTTTCAGGCTCTTTCACCACTACACTGTCTCTCTTTTGGGCCCGAGTTATTCTTTCTGTCCCTAACCTGCGTCTCTGATACAAACAGCCCTGCGGCCCAGCAGAACTCAGAAGGCGGACCACAAGCGGCAGGAGGAGCGTCCCAGAGGCCCACGAAAGACCAGTCGGGTCGTCGCAAAGAAGAGGCCAAGCAGGCCGCTAAGAAGCCCAAAGAGAACGCGCTCTCTCAGTTTGATCTGAACAATTACGCCAGTAAGTAAACGCAGTAATGCTTCGTCACTCTGCTTTTGTTTTTTACGAATAACGCTCGGCTCTAGCCGCTCTTAACCTCGACTGTAAATGTCTCGATTCCCCTTTTTTTTTTGTCCCGTCCCTGCAGGCGTTGTGATCATTGACGACCACCCGGAGGTCACCACCACCGAGGACCCCCAGGCCAACCCCAACGATGACGGCTTCACAGAGGTGGTCTCCCGCAAGCAACAGAAACGCCTGCAGGACGAAGAGAAACGGAAAAAGGAAGAGCAGACGCCGCAGGTGAGAGGGCTGCTAAATAGTGACCGTATATTTATCAGGGTTCTTACAAAGTATTGGTCATGGAAAACCTGGAAAAGTCATGGCATTTTAAAATGGTTATTTCCAGGCCTGGAAAAGTCCTTGAAGAAAAAGAAAAAAAATCCCCAAAGTGTTGTAAAAGTCATGTAAATGTGTTATATTCATGTGTTCATGTCATTCATTTACGCTGAGTTTGAAATAATTAATGTGCTTTTAAAAGAAAGACGCTCAAAATATAAGCAGGCATACATACAGGCATCTATATAAATGTTTATTCTTTTAATCAAACTATTGTCTCATTCATTTGTGTCATTTAAGGTTTACTGTATGCTTTGTATTGTCATTGTTAGTTTAAATTTACTCACTTTTTCATGTTTACACTGAGATTTCATGGAAATCCATTGGTCAAAACCCTGATTTTTGATGTGATAATGTCTTGACACAGTTTAATGTACTTAATCTGCTCCTCCAGAACTGGAGTAAAAAAGGCTCTGGTGAGAAGGGCAGAGGAGGCGGAGGAAAGCTGCCGCCAAGATTTGCTAAAAAGCAGTCATCGCAGCAGCAACAACAACAACAGCAACAACAACAGCAACAACAGTCCTCTCAGCCTCCTGTAGTCCCTCCACCTCAGGCCCAACCACAACCCCTCCTTTCTGCTCCCCACCTCGCCTCCTCCCAGCCCGCCGCCTCCCCCCAGACTCTGGAAGGACCCGTGGCTCCTCTGCCCTCCGTCCCCGCTGCCGCCGTGGACTTCACCTCCAAGAGTTTGCTGCCCGCGCCCGCACAGACGCACAGCACTCTGGGTACAGAGCTGTGGGAGAACAAGGTGGCGGGCTCCACCGTCCTTCCCGACGTCAAGAAGCGTGAGTGGATGAGTCGAGTCTTACGAGGCAGATGTGAACTAATCGGCGAGCTCTCGTCTGAAATATGTATTGTGTTTTATTCCAGTTGGTCCCATCAGCCCTCCCCAGCCGCCTTCTGTGAGCGCCTGGAACAAACCTCTCACCTCCTTTACTGGCACGGTCGCTGAGGTACGTTCAATACGTCGCTCTCCTTTTTGTTCGGCGTACGATCCTTTTTTGCTCGATGACAAACCTTCTGCTGTGTCGCGTCAGGGTGGGAAGCCTGGATCGGAGGGCGGCGTGGAATTGACGATAGACAGCATTCAGTTCGGAGCGCCGTCGTCCGCCGGCAGCACCGACAGCGACGGAGTTCCTGCGTTGCTGGAAACCGTCTCTGAAAACAAACTGCCCGCTCCCAAAGAACAGAGACAGAAGCAACCCCGAGCCGGCCCGATCAAAACGCAGAAGGTAAACGTGGAGGAAACCGCTTGAGCGACGACACTCGTTCCCGTGAATCCATTTTAAAGTATTTAAATCCGTCCTTCCTCTCATCCAGCTTCCTGAAATGGAACCGCTGGAAACCAAGGAGTACAAGCCCGGTCCCATCGGTAAAGAGCGCTCTTTAAAGAACCGCAAGGCCAAAGACGCACGCGGAGGAGAAGCCGACGGGATGGAGGGAGGCGTCCCCGGAGGAGTCGTCGTCAGCAGAGCCTCGGACTCCAGTCCTCCCATCTGCGACGCCTCCGGACCCGAGCTGGGAGGAGACATCGAGGGCATGATCACGGTCCCTTCAGCCGAGTACAACATCAACTCTAAGGTACGTCGGCTTCACGAGAGAGAGCACATTTTATTTGTATCTTACTGTGACGATGGTTGGATTGAGTTTAGCGATTATTGTACTCAGGCTGTCGATGTATATTCCAAATTTGTGTTATTTGAGTAGTAAAAAAAACCTGATATTTGAATCTATTCGATGTGGCCGTCTGCTTCGCACTGCATGATGGGAGTTGCATGCATTAATTCATAATCAAATGTAAAGTTATGTCAAGCTGAACAAGGAATGATTTAACTGTCTGTTTTTTTTTTTAAACAAACCATGTTCCCATCAGACATTTGACATTGTGATATTTACTGGAAATGTCATGTGATGTAGCCAACGGCACGAAGAAACATCTCCCTGGCGATCACCTTCCTTCTTTAGACTGTTAATACAATGAACCCTGTACAGAGAGCTCTTTGAAGTAGTGTTTCTGCAGTGTGTGTGTATACCTGTATACTGAATGTCTCTTTCCCTCTCAGGAGTTGGTCACAGACTACACCACTCCCTCCTCCTCACTGGCTGACAGTGTTCCTACAGGAGTGAACAAAATAGAAGAGAGTTTGGTGGCAAACGTGAGTACCCGTCCTTGTTTTGTACAGCTTTCTTCTTAAATGTGAAGAGATCCTGTGTCATAATAAAGATGCTCTAATCCTAAACGCATAGTATTATTTTAAAGACGTTTTTTTTAATGCGCTTCAGGTGGCGCTTCCTCACTCGTTGCCTCTTCCTCGACGAGAGACCCTGCAGCAGAGCTCCAGCCTCAGCACCGTCTCTCCTGCTACTGTTGACCTAACACTAAAGGTACGTTAGAGAGCGTTAACTTGACTTGACTTGTACTTCCGAGAAAGGTTCTCCGGTGAAACGTAACCAAAGCGCTCGTGTCTTTCCGTCGCCTCCTCAGATGGAATCGGCTCGTAAAGCGTGGGAGAACTCCCCGATTCTGGAGAAGAGCGCTCCGGTCACTTCCTCTTCCTCCCCCATCACCGCCTGCGTGTCCTCGTACTCCACCTTCTCCTCCGCCTCCATGCCGCAGATCCCCGTGGCTTCTGTCACCCCCAGCACCTCCCTGACAGGTAACGAGACTCCAAACTAGATGCAACCGCACAACCTATCCCTCGAACATCCAACAGTATTGTGTGTTGCCTTGTCTGACTGACTCCATTGCGCTCTCTTGTATTCCCCACGTTGGTCGTCTCCACCCCTGCAGGTGCCGGCACCTATACGACGTCGTCCCTCAGCACCAAGACCACCACGGCCTCTGACCCCCCTAACATCTGCAAGGTGAAGCCCCAGCAGCTGCAGGGTGGAAGCCTGTCCTCCTCCAGCAGCAGCAGCAGCAGCAGCAGCTTCTCTCAGTTGGGCTGCGTGCAGACCCTCCTGCCCCAGCAGCAGCAGCAGCAGCAGCAGAGCCCGCAGGTGTACGTCTCTCAGTCTGCAGCAGGTGAGAGACGCATGGCACTGAATTAACTTCTGTTTTTTTATCTACAGACATCTTCGTTTTATTGTTTTTAAGATGACATAACTAATATAGAGACCCCTGTATGTTGAGGTTCTGCAGCTCAGATCCCAGCGTTCTACATGGACACTAGCCACCTCTTCAGCGCCCCCCACCCTCGCTTGGCTCCTCCCTCCCTGGCGCAGCAGCAGGGCTTCCAGCCCGGCATCTCACAGGTAGGATTTTATGTTTCCGTAACATGCTGCTGGAATGTTATTATTACCGTAAACGGCCGGTCAGTGTCCCCGCTGTAGCAAGCTAGTAGCAGCGCTAGCTAGTAGCAGCACTAGCTAGCGCTGCTGCTGCTACCGGCTGCTGCTACTGCCGCCGAAGTCGGGTGTCGAGCCTGGTCCCGCTACCTTCGGTGGTTTTCGGGGAGCTAGCGGAAGTTAGCGGGGAAGTAACGGAGCGCTAGCAGGAGCCCCAGCTGGCTACAGCGGGGAGCTAACGGGGACTCTGACCGACGGTAGTAGCGGCTCGTAATTTTTTTAATGTTTGAGGTAAAACTACCTGCGTTTCTTCTTCGCCTTTTCCAGCCAACAGCAGTGCAGCAGATTCCCATCCCTATCTACGCTCCGCTGCAAGGTCAGCATCAGCACCAACACCAACAACATCAGCATCAGCACCAACATCAGCACCAACATCAACACCAACACCAACATCAGCACCAACACCAGGCTCAGCTCGGGCTCAGCTCCGGTCCCCCCGTCTCCCAGCAGCAGGACCTGTTCAGCTCCTCCCTGCAGCCTTACAGGTAACTCTCAACACCGCACCTGTATTCCATCCTCTGCTCCGACACGCACCGCACCGCCGGGACCGCCAGCGCCGCCGTTCTCTCACCCGGTGCCGCGTCCCGCTCCGTCCTCAGGTCCCAGCAGGCGTTCATGCAGAGCAGCCTGTCGCAGCCCTCCATGATGCTGTCGGGGCCGTCGCTGCACAGCTACGCCGGCGTCCAGGCGCCCGAGCTCGGCAAGCCTCAGTCCAGTCTGGCCTATCAGCAGGCCTCCTCCGCCCAGCACATTCCCATCCTGTTTGAGCCGCAGCTCAACCAGCCCTCCGGCATGGGAGCCTCCCAGCTCATTGACACGCACCTGCTGCAGGTAACCAGTCTGCACAAAGGAACTGTTCCACTCAGCCTCATGGTATTGACCCACGCCTTACTGACATTTCTATTTATTTCCTAATGTCTTTGTTCCATCTGACGGATCTGTGTCTTTTTTTGTTTCAGGCCCGACAGGGGATGAGTCAGCATTCGAACATGTACTCGGGGCAGGTGCAACAACACGGCCAGAGTAGCTACTACAGCAACACCCAGTCGCCCAGCTCTGCAATGCAACAGGTAACCTGCATGCAAACATGAGATGTGTAAACCTCTTATGCCGCGTTCACCGCGGAAGTTTACTCGCGCGAGTGAAACGAGGGTGTTCACACCAAACTCGAAACATCGCGCCGCGAAAGGGGCGTGGCTTATCTCAGTCGCTTGTCTCTGTGAAAGGAGGTTTCATTTCCGCTATCGACCATGGAATAAATAACCACTAGTTTTGCTTTATACTTGTTGTGGAAGTTCCAAACATGTCGGAACATGAAACGCCCTCGTGTCTGGGTTCATAACACCATCCGTAGCCGCACACAGCTCGGTGAATTTCTCCGACTCCTCCAGGAACTGCGTCTGGCTTCTCCATAAAACGGATACCGATTCTGCCACCCACCATGGAAATAACCACTAGTTCTGCTTTATACTTGTTGTGTAAACTCCACATACGTCGGAACATCAAACTCCATGGTGTCTGGGTTCATAATATTATCCGTAGTCCCACAACAGTGTCTGAATGACGGCCGCTGCCAGCGCTGGTTCAGGCGAAGCAGCAGCAGTTTCATTCGGGACCGGCAAGATGGCGGTGATGATGGGCGGAGCTTCTCGACGCTGATTGGCTGCCGCAACTTTTGCGTCACGCGATTTCTCCGCTGGAGTTGGGAGAATTGAACTCATGCGAATTCGCGCCGCGTCCGGTGTGAACACGGCATTATAGCGCTTGTGTTGTGTTTACAGTCATGAAAGGCCCAGTGGTGTAAAACGGCACGATGTTCTAGTAATTTGATGGTTTGTGGGTCTCTCTCTCTCTCTCTCTCTCTCTCTCTCTCTGTCTCTCTCTCTCTCTCTCTCTCCAGATGACGGTCCCGATGCCCAGCTCCCAGCTGTCCCTGCAGAGCTTCGGCTCGGGTGGAGGCCAGCCCCTCCTGGCGCTGCCGCCCACGCCCCCCCAGGCCCAGCCGCCCAACATCAACCGGCAGCCCCCGGTCTCCCAGCCGTACCGAGGCCTCATGGGGCCCAGCCACAGCATGATGCCGCCTCCCACCAGCAAGGTACTGGTGCTGCTGTTTCAACCACAAACACAAATGCATTTTTATTTATTTTGTAACCAGAGAGAGATGTGGGAGTCACCCCTGCTCTGGTAAAAGCTCCAACGCATGTAGTGAAACATTATGAATACATTTTAATTAATAATGGCAGGCGGTGTGGGAGCAGAATATTTATTCAGGTCCTTGAAAAAAAATAAAGTTTAGTAAAAGTCATGTAAATGTGTTATATTCATGTGTTCATTTACGCTGAGTTTGAAATAATGAATATGCTTTTAAAAGAAAGACGCTCAAAATATAAGCAGGCATACATACAGGCATCTATATAAATGTTTATTCTTTTAATCAAACTATTGTCTCATTCATTTGAGTCATTTAAGGTTTACTGTATGCTTTTGTATTCTCATTGTTAGTTTAAATACTACATTTACTCACTTTTTACTGTTTACACCCAGATTTCATTTATTTGGAAATAAAAAAAAATTGATTTAAAGAATCAGAAGTGGGCCTTAAGATAAAAGGGGTTGAGAACACACACTTAGTTTTATTTGTAAAACTGGAATTACATTATTTGTGTGTTTGCAGATGGATATGGATATGAAACTGTTTGGCGGTGGGATGGATGTGAAGCCCGGAACCCCTCCCATCGGCGCCAGGAGCACCACGCCCACCTCCAGCCACTACAGGTACCTCAAGCGGACACGAGCAGGTGTGTTTCACCCATCGTGTGTCGTTTCCATGCGCTTCATGCACATCCTTGCATTGCCTCCTCCTGCAGAGCGAGCTCCACGTCTCCCAGTAACCAGTCCAGTAAGATCAACAGCATGCTGTACCAGAAGCAGTTCCAGGCCAGCTCTGCCGGCATGAGAATGGCGCAGCACTTCCCCGGCCAGTTCAACCCACAGGTAGATTGATGCCACCTGTATTTAGGTCGCGTTTAAACGATGCACGCTGGATATTAGCGTGAAGGTTAAAGGTCGAGCATCCGTTTATTTCTTCCCTTCAGATTCTGTCTCAGCCCAACATCGTCTCCCCTCTGGTTCGACCTCCTCACGTGAACTCGTTCGCCGGAGGGATCCAGCGCTCTCCCATGGGGCCCCCGATGTCCCCCAATGTGGGCGGCGGCCTGATGCCCCACCCGCATTCCCACCCGCACCCGCATTCCCACCCCCGACCTCAGCACCCACAGCACAGCCAGCACCCTCCCCGAGGACCTCCCGTTCCCTCGCTCGCTCCCAGAGGCCCACCGGCGGGGATGAAGGAGCACGACCTAAAGGTCCGGTTCCCCGTCTTATCTGCCGACTCTGCGCTTTCCTTCATGACGTAATCGTTCGTGGCTGATTAATTTTTTTTGATCTCGTCTCCTTCCCTCTGCAGGCGAAGCAGCGGGCCGAGGTGCTCCAGGCCACCCACAAGTTCTTCTCCGAGCAGCAGCAACTCAAGGCCGCCGCGCAGGCCGGCAAAGCGTCGCGGCTCGACCAGGCGGGGAAACCCGCCATGGAGGCCGCCGCCCCCAACCACCAGGCGCTGGATCCCGAAAAACCTCCCATCTCCTCCGCGGCGGCCAAGCCCGTCCGGACCGGACCCATCAAACCGCAGGCCATCAAACCAGAAGAGGGAAAGTAAAGAGCGGCGGGAAACCTCTTCAGATGACAATATGAGAAGGACGGACCAGAGAGGAGGAGCGGGCCCCAGTCACTCAGCCACCGCCTCATATCAGCCCTGTGGGGGACGGCGTGGGGGAGGGGCGGGTCGATGGTGGGGGGAGGCGCCGTCCCGCCCCAAACGTTAATCCTCCTCTTTCTTCCCCTAGCTCGTCCCACTGTAGGTGGCGGCATTTTGAGTTGGATTCTTCCATCATGTTTAGAAGCCGATAAAATGGCTGCACAAGTTGTTCCATAGAAATCTACTCCGACGACACGAGACCCGAGTCGGAGAGGGAGAATTCGAAAATGAGATTTGCTGCTGAGTTTGCCTTTTTTTTCTTTTTTTTATATATATATATTTAGCTCATGATTTCTGTTCTTTTTTTTTTTTTTATTATTTCATTTTTGGCCCAAACAGGATCACTCGTATTATAGGAGAAAGCTGTTTTTTTTTTTTTTTTTTTTTTTTGTTAAACGAAAGAATCCGTTTTTTCCGTGTAGTCGACACAATCGTGTTCAGGAGACGTCGTTTTTAGCGAAGCACACTTTTTGTTGCCCGATCTCCCGTCATAACCAATCCGGCGACATGCGCTCGCATCTCGTCCAGTCGAAACCCGAAAGTTCTCGTCTTTTTTGTTGTTGTTTTTACCAGAATGGAAATGTGAAAAAAACAAAACAATTACAGCAGTTGATTGAAATGAATGATTTTTGATTTTTCGATTAGTCTGCCCGTGAGCCTTCGCTCCTGCCTTCTGCGCTCATCTCCTTGCCTGAGAATCACTGACGCGTTGGGGTGTGTGTGTCTCGGATGTGTGTGTGTGTTCGGGCGAAATGCTCGTAGCTGGACTTCCTGTTTATTTAGCCAAAGGTTAAAGCAACGCAGAGAAGACGTCACAGCCTTTTTGAGGGGATTAGTTAGTTTAGTGAGTTTTGATTGGACGTTACAGGATCACTACATACAGCTACTGCCACACACCCATTTCACTGCTTCCTTGCCGTCACACACACACACACACACACGTCACTGTAAAGCACCAGACCTGCTGCTATTGACTGATTCCAGTGCCCTTAGCTCGCGTATAGCTGCAGGATAGGGCTATTTTAGAAGAATAGAAACGGTGAGGAGTTGATGGTTGAAACGGTAGAAAACTCAAGTGTGTGTGTGTGTGTGTGTGTGTGTGTGTGTGTGTCGACCCTCACGAGGACTAACAAGGAGAAAAAGACGAAAAGCCTCAAGTTCAGAAGCGTTTTAAGCAGAAGGACACTTATTGTTTCGTTGTCTTTACTGATGAGAGATCAGCGCTGTTTCCTGTCGGCCTCACCTCTCTGTTCATCTCGGGGGGGCCATGTACAGTAGTGAGCACCCTGAGGTGGGGAGGGCGTCCTCCTCACCTCCACCGAGCCGGGGGGGGGGAGGGGAAGAGTCCTTGCTTTGGAGGATAGAAGAGGGAGGGTGATGATGATTATTTTTCTTTTTTTTTCTTTTGTTGAAGTTGTACAGGGGTTTCATCGCTGTATTAAAATATGTACGGTCTTATTTACATTCTCTTGGTTTGGTTACAGAAACTAATAAAATAATATACTGTTTTTCAGTGTCTGGTTTGTACTTGAATTCATTTAAAACGATGTTTGTATTTTTTATTCTACATCAGAATATAAATTCTGCACCGTCACATCTCACCACTAGGTGTCACTACAACACTTGTGAATTTGGACGAGGAAAATCTAGTAATGCAATACTTTGGTACAACGTTCAAATGGAGCGTCTTTTTATCTTATATTAAGGTAACAAATGCATGTCAATGGTTAATTAATCATTTAATAATATATATATATCAGTTTTTAGCCATTACGAATGAAGTTTATCTGCAGTACACTTTGTCTTTTTAGTACTACTCAGTTTACAATAAATTACTTATGGAAGTTTTGATCTGCAAATTTTAGGAATTATATAAATGTAATGATGACCTATTAACATTCATACATAACCACAGAAGACGAAACTTTTTCTAATGACCCTTTTTCATTATCTCTGCCAGAAAAACCAAGCGGAAAATCTCACATTCTGCTCCAGCAAACGTCATAATATTTTGGGGGTGGCCATTTATGGCTTCATGCTCGGGGACCTCTCGTAATTGGCGTGACTCAAACTTTCTGAAAACACCTTTTTAATTACTTTTTTTAAACTGCTATTGAGGTAATGAGAAACCCCACTGCGCTCCTTTTCCAAGACGCTCGTTGAGGTCGAGGTAATAACACAACCTCTCCTTTAACATCTCCATAAAGATTAAAAATAGCCCCATTTCCAGCTTTGTGATGATGCTTTATTCTTTAAAGGAGATTGAAAGGTTTTAATACCCAAATGTGTAAATAACTGGTTTGACCATTCCCACTAATGTCTTAACCATTAATAATAAACGTTGGTTACAGCTCATAAACCCTTTTATAAAGTGGCATAAATACTTCTCTAATGTTCGTAATAACAACACAAACGCTTGTAATTCAGGACGTTTATTGTCATGATTTTGAACAGTGTACAAGTACATGCAGTATTCAACCCATGAGGGTGAGAGCAGTTTATTTAATGACATGTTGACTGAAACACAGAGTGAAGCAGTTTGTGCTTAGCTTGTAAAATACATTCATCTTCATTTCTCAAATATATATATTTATTTATATATATATATATATATATATATATACCGTACTTTTCGGGTTATAAGCCGCTCCTACGGCTGATCAGTGTCCCCGCTGTAGCAAGCTAGTAGCGCTGCTAGCTAGCGCTGCTAGTAGCGCTGCTAGCTAGCGCTTCTGCTGCTACCGCCCACTGCTGCTGCTACTGCCCGCGTCCCCTCTGCCCAAGTCGGGTGTCGAGCCTGGTCCCGCTACCTTCGGTGGTTTTCAGGGAGCTAGCGGAAGTTAGCGGGGAAGTGACGGAGCGCTAGCAGGAGCCCCAGCTGGCTACAGCGGGGAGCTAACGGGGACACTGACCGAAGGTAGTAGCGGCTTATAACCCGAAAAGTACGTATATTGCTATAGCTTATCAAGAAAACAACAAAATCATACATTGAAGGCAGTACAAAAATAATTCCTCTAAAAACACGTTTGTGGGCGGAGCCGCAACGAAAGCCCGCCGAAGAAAACATTTCATTAATTGTGTCGACCCTTTTCCTCAAACGTCTTCGTTTCCCTTTGGCGTCTCGAGTCTCTGAAGCGGGAGCAGCTGAGCTTCTCAACAGTCAGACATGGCGGCGGCGAACGGCGGCGGCGGCCCTCAGTTGGGCTGCTGGCGCCCCAGCCGGAGGTCGTAGGACACCATGTGGAAGTTGTCCCAGGCGAACAGCTTCCTCTGAGCCAGGTTGTAGTCGATCATGCTGTTGTAGCGGTACTTGTTCCTGAAGGGCACGGCGATGGACTTCCCCTGGCCGGTGGCGGTGTCGTACACGTAGCTGACGACGGTGTCCGGCGCCGTGTAGCTCGCCACGGCGTACAGCCGGCCGCAGATCATGAAGGTGTTGGCCACCGAGTTCTTCCGGATGTCGGTCTCCCAGCTCTTCTTCACGTCCAGGCTGTACGGGTCCAGCCGCGAGATCACGATGGCGCCCTTGGCCTTGTTGGTGGAGTAGACGGCCCACAGCCCGCGCTCGTCCACCGACAGGTCGATGTCCGTGTAGCCGCCCCAGGAGTACGGGAACTGGCCGTGGAAGCCGGCGTGGGGGAGGTCGCGGCGGGCCGCCGTGCTCTCCGAGGCCAGGTCGTAGCGGATGAGGGAGCGGCTGCGGCGCCGCTGGTAGTACAGCGAGCCTCGGTACAGCGTGGCGCCGGTGCTCTCCACCAGCTCCGGCAGCATCAGGACCTGTCAAAAGGGCGGGAAAACACATGAGACGAAGGCCGAGGAAAGTTTTTTTTTTTTGCTTATTCCAAATCCGCGCGACGCCGACCTTGGACGGGAAGCCTTTGGCGAGCTGCTCCATGTCGTCGTACCCGAACAGCTGCCTGACGTCGGAGCCGATGGTGTCGATGCGCCAGACCATCTCCGGGCCGTACGGGGACACGGCCTCGGGGTCCTGCATCCAAACGCCGTATTTACCTGCGATGTTGTCCGCCTTCCGGTGGGTGACCGGCTCCCCGACGGAAACCAACTCCCCGCAACCTGAAGCGGAAGAAGAGGAATGTGAGGATGTGTTATAATTATATAATGTTAATAATATAATAATCAAAGTGAAAATCTAGGCTTAGAGTTTATATTTGGACTGAGGAGGAGTGACGTAGAGACGCTGTATACGTCTCTGGTGTCGACCTGTCAATCACCTTGTAGCCCCGCCCCTAAAGCGTCCCCTGCTTTATGGTCTGTTTGACTCTAAATGACCATCATTTACTAAATGAACATCATGCTGTATTGAAGAAGACTTGAAACTAGAGATTGAGACATAAACTCATGTTTACAATGTTTACTGAGGGAATACATCAAGAGAGAAGTAGAGCCATTTATATAGACTTCTATACAACCAGAGGAGTCACCTCCTGGTGGTCAGGAGAGAGAATGCAGCTTTAACACATGAAGCATATACTTCTATACAATCAGAGGAGTCGGTAGAGAGAATGCAGCTTTAACACATGAAGCATAGACTTCTATACAACCAGAGAAGTCGCCTCCTGGTGGTCAGGAGAGAGAATGCAGCTTTAACACATGAAGCATATACTTCTATACAACCAGAGGAGTCACCTCCTGGTGGTCAGGAGAGAGAATGCAGCTTTAACACATGAAGCATAGACTTCTATACAACCAGAGGAGTCGCCTCCTGGTGGTCAGGAGAGAGAATGCAGCTTTAACACATGAAGCATTGCCCTCCCTGGTTGAGATCACCACTGACTGGTTGTTGGAACACGACGAGGGGATTCCACGTTCCGGAAAGACATTCATCCTCAAACTGGATCGTATATTTCCGGCTTCAGGTGACGTCCAGAGACATTTTTTCGCGGTCAGTGCCGCACATGAGAGGGGGGGGGGGACCTCCGCATGTCGGTGACCGACGGCCGCAACCCGAGAGCCGGTCCGGGGTGCGATGAGGTCACGTCCCTTCACGGAGGCAGACGGCAAGTCTAGAGGACGCTGCCCGACGTCCGTGTCGAGTCACCGGCAGCAGAGCACCCGTCCTGCAGCGACTCTCTCTCGTATCGCTGGAGAAACGATAAGGCGGTGCCGTGTATGCACCACTTCCTAAAATACCCCCCCTGGGATTAAGGGTTTGATAGCAACACGTCTTATAAATACACTTCCCGGTCGGCGCGGCCTCATCAGAGGCTTCATGGTGTGTTTATACAGACAATCCAAACAATCAGCTCGCGCTGCGGGGCGTGACGTCCTCGTTAGGAGCGCTTCTCCGTTTACGTTTACGAGACAACACGTGAAACCCGGGGGAAGGCCCTCATACCGACGGGCCGGCACCACGGTGGTATTCTGGGCCCAGAAGCTGAGGCGTGTCGTGTTTGTCACGTGGAGCGGAGGAACTTTACAGGACTTTACTGGTGTGTTCTTTCTTTCTTTTACTTATTCTTTCTTTCTTTCTTTCTTTGGATTCCCATCGGCACGAGCAGAAGCACTGGCTTCTCTTCTTCAGGTGCAAACACCTGCAGTCACACACACACACATGCAGTCACACACACACACGTGCAGTCACACACACACACATGCAGTCACACACACACACACACATGCAGTCACACACTCGTGAAGTCAAACACACGTGCAGTTACACACACAAACACACGTGAATTCAAACACACGTGCAGTCACACACACATCAGTCTCACACACACGTGCAGTCACACACACATCAGTCTCACACACACGTGCAGTCACACACACATCAATCACACACACATCAGTCACACACACGTGCAGTCACACACACGTCAGTCAAACACACGTGCAGTCACACACACATCAATCACACACACGTGCAGTCACACACACATCAGTCACACACACATCAGTCACACACACATCAGTCTCACACACACGTGCAGTCACACACACATCAGTCTCACACACACGTGCAGTCACACACACATCAATCACACACACATCAGTCACACACACGTGCAGTCACACACACGTCAGTCAAACACACGTGCAGTCACACACACGTCAGTCAAACACACGTGCAGTCACACACACATCAATCACACACACGTGCAGTCACACACACATCAATCACACACACGTGCAGTCACACACACGTCAGTCAAACACACGTGCAGTCACACACACATCAATCACACACACATCAGTCACACACACGTGCAGTCACACACACATGCAGTCACACACACGTCAGTCACACACACATCAGTCACACACACGTGCAGTCACACACACGTCAGTCAAACACACGTGCAGTCACACACACATCAATCACACACACATCAGTCACACACACATCAATCACACACACATCAGTCACACACACGTGCAGTCACACACACATGCAGTCACACACACGTCAGTCACACACACATCAGTCACACACACGTGCAGTCACACACATGTCAGTCAAACACACGTGCAGTCAAACACACATCAATCACACACACGTCAGTCACACACACATCAGTCACACACACATCAGTCACACACACAGCAGCAGCAGCTCGTGGCGTTGGATGAACCGTACGGAAGATAAATTCTCCTTTTAACAAACTTTAAGGCAAACAAAGAGTTAAAGATCTGCTGTCAAGACTTCGATTACAATTCCTTAAGAATTCAAAGCAAACTTCATTGTTTAAATTTCCTTAGTAATTCTTAATAAACATAAATCTTTGTCTGGCAAACGTAATCTTGTAAAATGTTGTTTAACAACACCATACATATTAGAGAGGGAAACTTTTTTTTGGGGGATTGGAATCATGATGGAAACATTGTATCAGAAGATGTGTGGCGCTCTGATGAAGTGTGAGCAACGTGCAGCGACGCCACGCTGAGCCTGAGGCTGCTTCTGTGAGGGAGGAACATTTCAAACGGAGACCTGCGCTGTCCTCGGATCCGTCGGGAGCCGGAACCTCCGTCACCTCGGCCTTCAGCTCCTGGAACCCCGGAGAACCGTTCTGCCACGCCGAGTCTGCCGGGGAGAGAGAGAGGAGACGAGGAGACGAGGGGACGAGGAGACGAGGAGACGAGGGGGTTAGTTGAACAAACACAAGTGCAAAGGGTGCAGGAGATTCTGCAGAAGGCGTGTTCTCTACCTCTCAGGCTGCTGCTGTCTCCCTGCCGGTTGGGCCGGGTCACCAGGTGGGACATGGGCTTGGAGCCTATGACAAACACAGCGATCAGTTCACATCCTAGTCAGTGAGCGAGTGTTTGTGGACCCGAACGCGGCCGAATGGGGAATGCCACAGCAGGAAACAAACACCGCTGAGCGGATTCCCAGCTGCTCCGGAGACAGGCAGTCGGTCCATTTGGGCGAGTGTCACACACACACACACACACACACACACACACACACACACACACACACACACACACACACATCTGACACCCGTCCCACCACCATTCTGTCAACTTCACGGCCCTTAAACTTCAAACTGGTCCGCCTGGCTCTTCCTCCCTTGATCCCTGTCCCCTTCCAGCCTCCTCTTCTTTTCCTCCTCCTCTATTTGATTTGACCTCTTTTATTTATCTATACTGTTTATTTATACTGTTGAGAGTAAACAACGTCGAGCAGCGGCTGTAAACTTCCCACTCTGGTTACAACAGAAATGAGCTTTTCCTGAACGCGGGTATGAAGTGTGTGTTTGTGTGTCTGTGTCTGTGTGTTTGTGTGTTTGTGTGCACGTTGCGTAATGAGCCCCGAGGATGCGGAGAAACCTTAAGCGCTCGCATCTGGAAGCTGATGTTGATTCTTGGCGTTGATGGAGAGAAGAGAGGAGAGAGGAGAGGAGACAGGAGAGAGGGAGAGGAGAGGAGAGGAGAGAGGGAGAGGAGAGAGGAGAGGGGACAGGAGAGAGGAGAGAGGAGAGAGGAGAGAGAGGGAGAGGGAGAGGAGACAGGAGAGAGAGGGAGAGGAGAGGAGAGGGAGAGAGGAGAGAGGAGAGAGGAGAGGGGACAGGAGAGAGGAGACAGGAGAGGAGAGAGGAGAGGAGAGGAGAGAGGGAGAGGAGAGGGGACAGGAGAGAGGGAGAGGAGAGGAGAGGAGAGGGAGAGAGGAGAGAGGAGAGGGGACAGGAGAGAGGAGACAGGAGAGGAGAGAGGAGAGGAGAGGAGAGAGGGAGAGGAGAGAGGAGAGAGGAGACAGGACAGGAGAGGAGAGGAGAGAGGGAGAGGAGAGGAGAGGGAGAGGAGAGGAGAGAGGAGAGAGGGAGAGGAGAGAGGAGAGAGGAGATGAGAGAGGGAGAGGAGAGGAGAGAGGAGAGAGGAGAGGAGAGGAGAGAGGAGAGAGGGAGAGGAGAGAGGAGAGGGAGAGGAGAGAGGGAGAGGAGAGAGGAGAGAGGAGACAGGACAGGAGAGGAGAGGAGAGAGGGAGAGGAGAGGAGAGGGAGAGGAGAGGAGAGAGGGAGAGGAGAGGAGAGAGGGAGAGGAGAGAGGAGAGAGGAGATGAGAGAGGGAGAGGAGAGGAGAGAGGAGAGAGGAGAGGAGAGGAGAGAGGAGAGAGGGAGAGGAGAGAGGAGAGGGAGAGGAGAGAGGGAGCCCACGGTCTGCTCCTTTAGTCGAAGGAAGAAGGAAAGCCAGACTTGAGTAAGCTGCACATAAACTTTATGTATCTGTATTAGTCTTCAGCGCATGTCATTTTTTATAGTGATTAAATAATTACAATATTTCAGCTCATATAGTTTGAGAGGAAAATGTTTCTGCTTGAGTTGTAAAAACAAAGAGTTCCTGCCAAAAGGCTGTGACTTGTATCTCCGTTGTGCGGTCCTGATCTCTTCTACGTCTGCCTCTCGCCCTGAGGGGCCCCCGAGGGGCCCTCGCTGTGTATTTCAGCCTGCAGGTGCAAACGTGAGGAGCTCAGCAGATAACCTGCAGAAGGAAGAAGAAGAGCGAGTGTAAACTCTGCCCGTGTGGCCGGGGCGGGAAGGCGGCAGGGGAGGATTCAGGAGCGGTGGAGCCGGCAGGAGATGGCGAGCGAAGAGACGAGGGTTCGGTTAAACGGATGTTTGGCTACTGCGAACACACAGCATACCAGAGCTTAACCTCACCGGCTCCGAGATAACCCCCCTCCCCTCCCCCCTCTCCCCCTTGGGAGTATCGTCTTCGCCCTCCCCGACCCCCCCAGGCGTCATCAAAAGCCCCCCGAGACGAGGCCTCTGGCACGGAACCACCACTTCCAGAGCGTGCATCGCATTTCACCCCCCCCCCCCCCCCAGGCGGGCTATTCGCGCCCTGCTGAGGGGAACACCGTCATAAAGGACCCGCTCATGAAATACTGAGCCGAGCCTCTCCGGCCCGCCAACCGCCGGCCCTAAATGCAGGAGCAGGAACCCGAGCCGGGTGGTCTCTGCAGACTAATGGGGGCAACCAAAACACGTACACACAACATTAGAGCATGCACACACTTTATTCCCCTGGGGATATATATATATATATATATATAAAAACATTTAACTATATATACATATCATATAGCAGTTCAATTCTTTCACCTTTGCCCAGTTCTATGTCTTTTTTGAGTTCATGGAGTCAAATTCTTTCACATAATTGACAAATAAAGCTCATTATTTATCTTTGCTCTGTTGTTGCAGACAACGTACAGGAACACACACACACACACACACACACACACACACACACACACACACACACACACACACACACACACTGGAATGTTGTGTGTCTCTGTACGTGCGTGGTGTCCCACACACGGATGACATTCATGCGTCAACGTTTCTCTACTTATTTCTCTACTTATTAAATTAATCTATAATTCTTCGGTCACCGAAAATAGCTGAAAGGCAACTCGTGTGCAGGAGATTAAGTTAAGATCTATTTGTGCGTCGTAATTGTGCATCGAACATGAAATAATAAAACAACGTGTGCACAATTATCTAAAAGCTGTGAATTTATAAAAAAGAAAAGCACGTGTATATTGAGTTTGAACAGTTTCTATTTATAAGTGTGTGTGGGCTCGTAAAGTGTGTGTGTGTGTTGGAGTGTATCTCTTACCCCCGGCGGGTCTCGTCAGGCCGCCGTCCGGCAGAGCGGGCGGCAGCGCGGGGGTCTGCGGGGGACACGGCCGGGCCCTCAGGATCTCCGTCTCCCTCCTCATCTCCTGCACCCGGCGCTGGAGGCCGTCCAGCTCCTGCTCCAGACGCTCCTTCTCCCCGCGCAGCAGGTTCCTCTCCCCCGTGACCCGGTTCAGCGCCTCCTGAAGCCCCGGCCCTCGGGGACCCCCGGCGTCCCCTCCGCTCAGCCGGGCCACCAGCACCTCCAGCAGGCTGAGCCTGGCCTTCAGGCCCTCCGCCTCGGGGCCGCCCCCCGCCTGCGGGCAGCTGGCCTCGGCCGGGCTCGGCACGGTGAAGGTGTACTGGCACCGGCCGCTCCGGTCGTTCCCCCGCCACAGAGCGGCTCGGTCCTGAGCGTCGCCGCCCAGCAGGAGGACACACACACACAGCGAGAGCAGGAGCAACATCGTGGGGACCGTCCACCGGCAGAAGGTCACTTTAAATTCTTCTTTTCCTTCTTTTATTTGTCCGCTCTAAACTTGAACTCTGAATCCTTTACTAATTCCCAATTTCCTGGTGGTGATTTATTTTTTTGTCTTCTTATTTTGTCTCACTCTTTTCTCAGGTATCTCTTCTTCTTCTTCTCTCTTTCTGTCTCTAACACTGAGCTCTCCCAAACTGCTCACAGATATTTATACAATCTGGAGAGGAGGGGAGGAGAGGTGAAAGGAAAGGAAAGGAGGGGAGTGAGGGATAACCACTTGGAGGGGGGGTCAGAGGACAAGGGGGAGGAAGGGAAGAAGAAAACAGAAAGTCATGGGATGACACTTGTTTTGGGGACAAAAACATCCTTTTTAAGTTTGAGTGTCTTATTTTTTATTCAAGGGCTCAACATGACATCATCTGTCTTTTAAATGTGTGTAACTCAGCCCCTCCAGTGTCTTTTGCTCATATCTTATCTGTAGAAACATCCCATGATAAGCGTGTTGTGTCGGAGGGGATTTGGAGAGCTGGGCCTCAGTGGATATACGATTACCTCCCGAGGAGCCCGGGGGTCCGCTTTCATATCGGCAGGGGGCCAGAAACGTGACGCAAGAGCCGATAAGGGCCGTCGTTAGGAGGGTCGAGGTTCGATCGATGAGCGCCGACATAGAACCGGGCCCCTCCGGCGGGGACCGTTCCTCCAAGAGCTCACTTCCTGTCACCTGCTGCCAGGAAGGATTTGTTGCAGCCGGCCTCTCGTCTCTTTGCTTCAACGCATTGTCACAGACGCTCTGAACCGCTGCCGGCGAGGATCACTCCCACATCCGATGATCTCTCGTTCATTTCCACAGAGGCCGGATGAAAAGATGTTGAAGTGAGACACGTGTCCTGCCGCTTTGCTTTGGTTCCTATAGGATCTCTCCTGGCTCCTCTCCTACACTCCTTTTCCTTGTGTCGCCTACTCTACTCTGTTTGTTCAGATGTCTTGGACAATAAAGGTGCTAACTAGAACCAAATATGGTTCTTTGGCCTGTCCTAGCATTTTTAAGTTCCTGGTAGAACCTTTTATAAAGTTGCACTTCCTAGAATCCAACAAAAAGTTGTATACCTAGAACCATCTGTAAAAGGTTCCACCCAAAACCCCATATAAGAGGTCTGACAGAAAATCCTTCGATAATGTAAAGGTTCCACCTAGAACCCTCTATCTAGAAACCTTCCACCATATAAGGATGCTAACAAGACCCCTTATCTATTACAATGGTTTCATCTAGAACCCGGCCAAGAGGTATATGGGTATATAAGGATTTCCTCCGGTTCTGCCAAGTGAAGTCTGCATTCTCTCTCCTGACCAGCAGGGGGCGACTCCTCTGGTTGTATAGAAGTCTATGCTTCATGTGTTAAAGCTGCATTCTCTCTGTAGTTCTGGGTAGAACCTCAGCCCTTCCTATGAACCCTTTTGGAGACCTTATTTCTCAGAGTGATCCATCTCTGCTGACCCGCCAGGCCTCCCTGAACCCTAAAACACCACCTGACCCGGAGGCTTCACTCCAGGGGGGCTCCAGTGCAAAGGGTGCATTCTAAGGGTGCAGACTCTAAAGGGTGCAGACTCTAAAGGCTGCATTCTAAGGGTTCAGACTCTAAAGGGTGCATTCTAAGGGTGCAGACTCGAAAGGGTGCATTCAAAGGGTGCAGACTCTAAAGAGTGCATTCAAAGGGTGCAGACTCTAAAGAGTGCATTCAAAGGGTGCAGACTCTAAAGGGTGCAGACGCTAAAGGGTGCAGACTCTAAAAGGTGCATTCTCTAAAGAGTGCATTCAAAGGGTGCAGACTCTAAAGGGTGCAGACTCTAAAGGGTGTATTCTAAGGGTGCAGACTCTAAAGGGTGCATTCTAAGGGTTCAGACTCTAAAGGGTGCATTCTAAGGGTGCAGACGCTAAAGGGTGCAGACTCTAAAGGGTGCAGACTCTAAAGGGTGTATTCTAAGGGTGCAGACTCTAAAGGGTGCATTCTAAGGGTGCAGACTCTAAAGGGTGCATTCTAAGGGTGCAGACTCTAAAGGGTGCATTCTAAGGGTGCAGACTCTAAAGGGTGCATTCTCTAAAGGGTGCAGACTCTAAAGGGTGCATTCTAAGGGTTCAGACTCTAAAGGGTGCATTCTAAGGGTGCAGACTATAAAGGGTGCATTCTCTTCAGAGAAACAGGTCCTCTCCCAGATCGATGCCAGCCTCAGAGCTTGTTTACAGACAGCTGCTGGTTCACCTGAGACAGTCGCCTGTGATTGACGAGGCCAGTCAATGATTGGTCGGACAGATGGGCGAGTGCATGAATGAGGTACAGTTCAGTGTGCCTTTTGAAAAACACATCCTCTTACAGGAAATATCTTCACAATGAGAAACCGAAGAGAGGGTGGAAGGTGGGACACTCCTTTATTTCACAGAGGAGGAGAAAGATGAGAGTAAAACCAGGTGGAAACGGGAAAAGAGGTGAGAACGAGTGAAGACAGAACCTGGGAAAGTAGGAGGAGTGAGAAGGAGTGTTTGAACACATGAACAATGTTCTCTTCAAGTATCGGAAATGTATTCTCCACTGTGTGTGTGTGTGTGTAATGCTGGTTGGCACATTGTCCACTCCTCTCTCTCTCTTTCAGGTTAAAACTGCATTATGATTAAAATAACCGCTGCTATGCCCGGAATCTGAAGTCATCCAGTGCGAGTCCTACTAGAGGACCACAACACGCTGTGCTGCCAGCGTGGGCGTGTCTCCAGCGGGAAGAGAGCGGAGAAATGTTCTCTATTTAGTAAAGTGTCATACTGAAGCCACTTAACCAGCGAAGGCAATAACATCATGACCCTCTCCTCTCTTTACACTGTGACTGGAGCTTATTGTTAGGTAAGGTTGCTGTAAAAGGTGAATAGGATATATTTGTATAGCGCCGGCTATGTGTGTGCTATAAAGAGATTTACAGGTTAACGGCCACTCTTCACTAATACTCCTCTCATTAGTCCATTCATTGATTTGATAGGAGTGGAAATATGTTGAAATATAATACTATGCACTAAAATGTAAAGTTTTTTAAATACACATGAAGTGGTTTGGGGGTTAAGTACTCTTTGCTGTAATGTTTGTCCGTTCCAAAAATGGAAATGTTAAACTTGTTTATCAACAATATGCCTCTTTGAGAGCGTGCATGTGATTCCTATCCTTTGTCAAAAGGCCATTTGACTTCCAATTACAGGGGAGATTGATGCCACCTGGGTTTAAGTGGCTCTAATCCCAGCGCTCCTCCCTGATTGGCCGCAGACAGACAGGTGGCGGGTTATTAAAGGTCAACGAGGAGACAAACTGGTTGGTCGGTGCTGGTTTTCCCCTCATTAAATGTACACAGAGGACCCAAAGTGATAAACCTACATGTGGTTTTGTTTCTTCTTTTTCAGGGAAATCAACGCCTGCATCCCGCTTCATGCGTCCTCTCATCACAGCAGCCATCCTTCAACAGTAAAACCAGCATATGGGATGAAATGCCCTCTCTGCTCTTCATCTTTAAAAGCTGAAATATGGCCGCCGCCCCCCCCGCCGTGCGCACCAGTAACTAGTGCACGCTGGAGCCCCATCTGCCGTAGATCAATGAGGCGAAAGACGCCTGCTGCCTCAGAAGTCGGCTCCATTGTCCGGCGAGGACGGGAGCAGCCGGTCTGCCGGAACAATAACGCTTCACGGAGTCCAGTCACTTCACACTTTAAGGGCCGTCCTGGGACTCCACCCTGCCAGTAAAGTCACAGAGCAATAAAAAAAGAAAAAGAAAAAGGCAAGAGGAGATCAAAAGAACGCTCAGGACAATGATTTAAGAAGTGGTTAAGAGCGAAGGGATGGCATTTCCATCTTCTTTCTTTCCATCAACCAAATTGCCCCCGAGCATCCGTACTTTTCTGATTCCGTCCTCGCAGGAAGACCAGTTAAACCCAGTTAAGACCAGTTAAGACCAGTTAAGACCAGTTGAAAACCACACGGGTGCCCTTTTTAAAATCACTTTATTCCAGAGCAACAAAAATCTGTTATATCACAGTCTTCCAATGCAATGCCAAGAGTATTGTACATCATTACAGGATCAATATTTACAGCTAAAATAAATTACGTCAAAGAAAAAATAAAAGTGACAATGTCGAGCTCCAATGTATAATACAGTTAATGAATCCAGAACACAATGACACCTACGTTAGTTTCACAGCATCTCTTAAGTTACCCCTGCTTCAAAGTGACCTAACCGCTGTGTGGCGGCTCTGCTGGAGGAAGGTGAGCTCGATATACTTGATGAGAAAATCTCTTTTCCTGCCAGAGTGATTTAAAAGAAGCGGCGCTTTTGATACGCGGATGCGCCTCAGATGGTGAAGTGTGCTCGTGTTCACAAAGGGTCTACTGTAAACCGCTCTCACACGAGGAACCGGGGGCAGACGTGAGGCGCATCGCTAAATGTTAAGAGCCCTCTTTTATACGAGGTGCTGCAGCAGATTCAGACCAGCTAAACTAAGTTGCCGTAGACCCGCCCCCTTCCTCCTGCCTTTACAGTGAACTACCTATACAACGTGATATGGAAGCGTTTCCCTGTTACACGTGATATGTGTCATGGCGCTTACTTTCAAACCTTGAGCCTTCAGGACTGATCTCACAGCAGCTTTATGAGGAAATACAAATGATAAGATCTGCACTGAGGGGCGAGTGGAGGCCAGATCCCCCCTTGAGGGGTACGGTACTTGAGTGGGAGGCTGGCTGGCGCCCCCTAGCTGGAGTGGAGGACTGTGTGCAAAGAAGGGGAAAGAGAGAGAAAGAGAGAGAGAGAGAGAGAGAGAGACTTCTCCGTCGGACACTAGCGATATCGCAGGATCACTGGAACTGAAAAATTTAAGAGAAGGAACATTTAATGACACGTTTTTATGTCAATTAGTTTGTTTATTTGAGTGTGTCGTGTCTGAGACTCACTGATGATAATGAGCAGGAGGGCAACGACTATCAAGGCGATAATCATCTTCATCTGTGGAAGAAACAACACATTCCTTAATGACACCGGATTACTCTGACTGCAGGTGCAAGAGAATAAAAGACACACACACACACATATATAAAAAACAGACACACACACCTTCATGTCTCTCCACCACATCCTCCGGTGCATCTGTTTGGCTCGGCTACTGAAGGCCGACGCGTTATCCGATAGGCTCTCTGTGTGAGGAGAAAGAAGAAGAAGAACGTCAACAAAAAGAAACCTGGCTATTGTTTTGCCTTTGAAGTTGGACGAGGTGACTCAGAAGAGCCTGGCTCCGTGTGTGTTACGCAACTGCCGTCGCTCTGCTGGTGAGATCACTCCCACGAGCGCTTCGGGAACAACAACTCGTAGCGTTTATCCCCGGCGGATTGAAAACACATTTCCTCTAAAAGACTCCGCCTCCCGCCTGTCCGCGTCGTGAAGCGTCGCTCGCTGCGGCTTCCGTTGTCGACTGCTTGTTTAACAGTTCGACGTTTTAACTCCGTTAACGGGAACGCGTCCTCGCAGCTCCCGAGGAGACGCTTGTTGATCTGCAGGAGTTTTACCACACACACACACACACACACAGCAGAGACAAGAAAGCGGCCACATGCAGGCCGGCTGAAAGCTCGCGTATACACAAAAGGCTCACGCAAACACAGCACAGATGCGCTCCAGATGTGCATCGTCGTCTCGGGCCGGTCGGCCTGACGGAGGGAAGCGGTCATGAAACATCTGGGTGGACGTTCACGAAGAGACACGTGTCGGCCGCGTCTTCTCATCTCACGGAGGCGGCGAGTGCGTGTGAAGCCGAGCGAGCGAGAGAGAGAGAGCTGTCAAAAGCGTTCAGACACACAGCTGGTAAAACACTCAACCTGGACGCATCATTAGCACCTTTAACGTGCACCGTGTGTATTTACACGCAAGCTGCACTACTACTCACCGAGCTGATGCTTTGTTGATTGTTTTCCAACTAAAATACATTCCGTACGTCTGCACATTCTTCACTTTAAATATAACCGTGACGCTTTAATAAACAGAATTGTTTGAACGTATAATCTTTATTTGTTTATCATATTATAAACGTTTATATTTTCTATTCTTTTACCATTGCGGTCAAAGAGAGGTCAGAGAAGGGAGAGGTTTGGAACCGGACATTTTGATTTGAAGACGTCAGTCTTTTGGACACCGCCTCCAAATATTATAAAGTCTGTTCTTGCTTGAATTTGGAATTTCTTATTTCGCAGAACATTTACAAGCTAAGAAATATCTCCCAAAAAACCTTCACTGCGTGACTTCAAGATGCCTTTAAAGATCATTGGGCCTCGTCGGCAAAAGTCGTTTTCCTTTTTAAAAACGGACATTTTGCCAAACGCCCCAAATACGGGCGAGGATCGATCCTCGAAGCCATGTGTAAACAATCTGTGAGCTTACCTGTGGAAACTACCCATTCAAATAAATGAGACTGATTCAAAACATCCCGTGTAGCGTTTGTGTCAACGTCATTGTGTAAATCGACAAAACGCACATACTTGGAACACAAAAGAACACCGACTCACCCGACTTGTCCTGCAGGTCGTCGAGCCGCTCGCCCCTCTCTATCACCTTGGAGATGTTCTCCTGCATCACGTCGATCACCTCGTCGACCTGCGACTGCACCCTGAGGCAGAAATAATAATAATAATAATAATAATAATAATAAGCGTCAGTCGTAAACGATAACAGCTACGATTTCTTTTCCTTTTGTGGCACGAAGCCCCATCGCCTTCCCAAACAATTTCCCCTCATCCCTCTCATCGAGCCCGGTCCAGCTGGCAGCCAATAAAAAGGCCGGTCAGATGGTTTTCATCCTCTCAATATAAATCTGCCTGCACCTGTTCAGTATCTGCAGAATAATGCTGAGCTCCTTGCTTTATTCACAGTACTCTTACCTGAGATGACCCTTCATCTCTTATTGAGACGCAGGTTCAGTTGGAGGGAGGACATTGGCAGAGAAGTGGTAAATAAATAAATAAATAAAAGCAGAGGCTCATAAAAGGAGCCGCAAGACAAAGGAATCACTTGTTCCAGCGCCGTTAACACTGATTGTCTCAGACAAGGAACTGCAGCAAATTATCAGTCTTGGACTTCAGCTTGATTGCACGTTGAAGACGGTAACATTAACCATGCAGAACCGAACCGAGAGCATGAAACGCACGTAAGCGCCCTGTGAGAAGCTGACCTTTAAAAAGGTTCAGACGGACCGGGATGAGGAGCCGCAGCCTTGTGCAAACATTCCTGCCCGTAAAAAGAGTTGAGACTCAATTCGGAGAATTTAGAATTACACAGAATTTTCCCTGACAATAAAGACAAGATCCGGGTAAAGATGGCACCTTAACCCTTAAAGTAGCCTTTGGCACTGATGAAAGGATTGCAATATTTATATATTTGCAGTATTGTGAAGACAAACCGACTGCATTACAGTTGTTTCTCCATTGTATACAATCGATATATTCATTGACATTTTCCTGTGCATCGTTCCATTTATTTTTGTAAACAACGGAGAAACTATCTCTTCTGAAAAATGTCCCCACAGACATTCAGTTTGTAATACTGCAAATATAAATATATTGTAATACTTTTATCAGAGCGCCACAGCATCAATCACCATTGTTAACTCACAGACATTCATTCTAAAATGAAAATCTCCTGAGGTGAAAACTTGTGAGCGGTAGACGTTTTAAGAGGCTTAAGAGTTTCTTAAGCAGAGGAGGAAATGGTGGACAAAGAGACTTTAAATAAACCAATCACAGCTCTTTAAAATGATGTGTCATATCTAGCAGCGGGGGGGTCCACCACCCCTTGCGAGTCGGCCAGATTTCCTGGCGTTTGGTTTGCCGTGGGCGACCCCGTCTGGTTTCAGACAAAACCGCCCAAGTACGCACCGGTCGGGAGAAACAGCTCCGTCTCAACAACGAGCTCGTCTGTTCTGCGGCCGTCTCTTTGCTGGAGTTTGAAATGTGGAAACAGACGTTACACAACGAGCTGCGCACGTTGGCCGGCCTCTCTCGCGGCTGCAAACCTGTAAACACGGCGAGCCGCAGTTGCGTAACGCCGACACCTAAACCCAAGACTGCTGGCAACTCCGCTCCGGCTCTGAGTTGTTTTGGAGGAATGTGTTCGTACTTACTGCTTGAATTTGTCATTCTGAGGTCCAAATCTGGGCCCCGTGGGTCCTCGCCTGGAAAACAGGTATTAATGAAGCCAGAGTGACTCAGCTGAAACGACTTATTTAACAATCTATGTTAGTATGACCAACTTTATCGAGATGAATTGTACTAAAATATATTGTATTCATTGATTACACGCTCAGTGTCTTAATAGAATTCAAACAAACTCACAGAAAGAAGTCCTCCTCCTCATCGGAGTCGTCCTCCAGCAGGTTCCTCTGTACAAGAGAAGGTCAGAGGTCAGATACGGGTGAGTTCTGGGTACTGGGTACTGGATGACTGTGATTTGAATGAGGTCAGATTTGTTTTGAGGAACGAGCTGCCGTGAGAGCATCTTGTCCGTTGAAAGGTCCGAGCAGAGTACTCTCCTGGAGCTGCCGATACCGAGATATGAACCTGACCTCCAGGGGCCGATATCTGCTGATCGATAGAAGCCTTTTCTGTCTGTCCTCAAGGGTCCATAAGTGCTGTTATCGTGCACTTACGTTACGATGACTTACTACAATAAATAAGACTGTCGGTGCTCCGCTTTCCAAACCTAAATAAAGACTCTCGTGCACTAGAAAACTCCTCGGCATCCCACTCAGAGAAGGATTAAAAAAAACACAGGTTTCTGTGATCAGACATTATCTCTGAAGCTCTGAACCACTGATGGTTTTAACATGCGAAGACAGCGCCCCGTGTAAAATGCTATTCATAAAGAATGAGTGAGGACAGCTGCCGTAAATCCTCACAGGAGGAGAACTGGACCAGGTTTCTCATCGGATCGCAGACAGGAGGTCCAGGACAGTGGGAGTCGTGCATCCATTCAGTGCGTTGGCAGCACGAATGACATAGTTTGGGTTAAATTATTCCATTTTTCCAATTAGGACCCCTTGCAAAGAGCAAAGAGAAAGAAAACCCACAGATGTTCCATGTTGACAGCTGCAAGAATATTGTGTGCCCGTAAATATTTAATACACTGTCATCTGCGAAGAAGCGGAGGGAATGGTGGCCATGTGATGATAAAGAACTTTACGGGTCGAGGCGCTAACACTCTCCTTCTGCGCGGCTTTCTTTTCCCTGGTAGTTATTATCAGAGGGCGACCTGTGATGCAAGAACTCCCCCGTAAGCTTTGCTTTGATCCCGGTTCAACACAATAGCAGAGAGGATTTCACAGAGAAGCAGAGGACTGAGTCGAGACAAGAGTCAGGGGGAGGACAGGGAAGGTGGTGGAGAGAGAGAGGGGGGGGGTCACTTTGATGATGAGAACCAGACGTTTGCCTCCAGGAGTTTCTTCACTTTTCCTCCTTCATCATTCACTTTTCCACAAATATTAATTGAATCATCATCTTAGAGCAAAACCCGAGTCTTCTACCGACATCTGTTTTTGACTATTTCACTTCTTTTGCAGCCAACATGGATGTTTTTGGGGATGTATAGATTTAGATATTATAGTTAGCATGCCACGCCGCATGGGGGCAGTTAACATGTTGGTGACGGGTCACGTCACACAATCAGGCCGTAAGTAGACACAGGTGTGGAGCCCGAGTGTGTTTGGACCGCAGGAGATGTGATGGTTCTCGGCTCCGAGTGATTGAAACACACAAAGCAATGATGTGCATTTTAAATACTGCAGAGCAGAGCGGAAGGAACTACAGTCTGCAATCTACAACCTCAGCGAGACGGAGGAGGCGAGCGACCGAGAGTTAACCTAAAGATATGAGAGGTATGATATAATTACAGCACACAGACTGTTTCAACTTCTAAATCTGTGCTCATTTCCCCCATAATGCATTCTGTTTGCGTCACCCCCCCGCACCCCCCTTTACTTCTTAATGACGCTGATGAGCCAGAACCCAAACACCTCCCCTTCCTCCGTGTCTCACCCTCTCGCTGCGAAAGGATCCCGTGACCTCGTCGTCATTGAGGTGCCGTTTGAACTTGGGGGGCATGTTGTCTTCAGGCTGCTCCTCCTGATCCGGCTCCCTCTGTGGGAGGGAGAGAGAGAGAGAGAGAGAGAGAGAGAGAGAGAGAGAGAGAGAGAGAGAGAGAGAGAGAGAGAGAGAGAGAGATCATGACGTGGGCGGTCAACAACAACAATGGTCCTGCTGCTCATGAGCGTTTCACACGTGACATGGCGGCCTGCTAGATGAGAGTACTTTTATATTTAGTACCATTTATTATTAGGTGTTTGAACAACGACCCTAAATCTGAACTCGCTCAGCAGTAATTGCATTAATGAGAATCAGAGGAGAGCTGATTTCATTAATTTCCTCTGCGATCTAATGTTTACCTCTGCAACATGTTAAGAAAGCAGTTCTTCCAGGATGCCAGCTGTGAAATAATACTCCTCTGCTTTTCCTATTATTCCTATTCAGAGGTCTTGATTCCTCATATTCCTGGCGCCAGCAGGCATCGAGTCTCGACTACCGGTAACTACGAAAGGAAATGCCGTCATCGATTTGTGTGGAAACCAATGTCGGATGTGGAAAACATGCCGTTCTTCCAATTACACCTCCCTCGAGTGTGTGTCTGGGTGCTACTTGTTCCAAACATCGCTTGCTACCAAACACAACGGTGCCTCAGTTACACTGAACTAAGGCCTGTCTGCAACTACCAAGGGGAGGAAACACACACACACACACACAGTCACACACACCACCTCTCTCAATCCAACTTATACCATTGAATCCAGTTCAGTCTGACTGTCTCACTGTGGCTGTTTCTCAGCAGCGTCCTTTTCTGGCACTGCGATACGGGGGGGAATAGGCCGTTCGGCAGCCGGGAGAAGAGAGGAACTTTCCGGTAAACGGAGGTGAAGAGAAGCAGGCGGACAGGGCTCGCTCTGAAGCAGCGACAGCGAGAAGAAGAAGACCCACAGAAAAAGAGAGAGAGAGAGAGGATAAGCCAACTCTGTCATGTTAGGTTGCAGAAGGAGGACCTTTAAGAGAGGATTTAAAAAAAAAAGCTGGAATACATAAATAGATTTTTTTAAAGCAGAAGTGGTGATTTTTGCATTAATTGCATAATAATGACTACAAGACGGTAGATTAGTAATGACCACAATCAATACATGCATTGCAATGCGTTATCCTCCTGGAGAGGAAGAAGCTATTTTTACCCCCACTGTAATGGCATTAAGGTCCAAACCAGGACTCCTTAAAGGAGCCGGAGCTGCTCTCACGAATAGAAACTAAGAGTCCTGTGTCCCTTCAGCTCAAGACAATATCCTCTCAACATGGAAAAATCTATTAAAACTGCATTTGAATGTTGAAATATTGGTTCACATCAAGAGACACACGTGTCCAAAAGGAGCATAGGACCCTGGGACGATCCCGGTTAGATCCCGATTAGCCGGCTACATCTCAGCCGTTTGGCCGCTTGTGTCTGTGCTAACGGCTCGTTAGCACACGTTTAAATACGTCAGTGTCGTCTGTCTGCTACACTTTAACTATTACGTCACCACACCGGAATAATGTAAGCGACAGTGACGCAATTAGAACGCAAACACACGCGAGCTAGTTGCCAAATGTAGCTAGTCTCCAGGTTTAGCTAGCAAGCTAAGCTAAGCTAAGATAAGCTAAGGATGCTACCTGATGTTTTCCCCCTCCCCACACGCACACAGATCCGGTTGTTCGGTGCCGGAGAACTCGGAACACACGGAGACTCGGGTATTAATCCAGGTGTGTGTGTGTGTGTGTGTGTGTTCAGTTGGCTTGGCGGCGGTGGGTTTGCAGGTGCGTCACGGGATTGTCATGATGGATGCTAGCGGTGCGCTCGTCTCCTTTTCCGTCTGATCAGCTGACCAGGAAGTGAACACAAACATCTGGAGGAGGAGAGGGACCGCTGCAGCGTGGTGAAGTAGTTTTTATTATGGATGCAGCAAATATACCAATTCCTTTTGAAGTATACACCTTTTTTAGTGTTAATAAATGCACACATGTAAATTCAAGTGAACCCTCGTCTTCTTTATTTTTATATATACTGTAGTTGAGTATTTAGATGTTATGCTTCTCTTTACTTCACCTCTAATTCATGTCAGAAATAATGAATGCATGTGGTAGCTATTTAGTAACTGCTTATTTATATTTTACACGTTTGTAAAATCAAATTCATAGCTTTGATATATATAGTATACATATGCTATATTTGTTTATGTATCATTATATATATATATATATATATATATATATATATATATATATATATATATATATATATATATATATCATGTTACATTGAAATTAAGCAAATTATATATATATATATATATATATATATATATATATATATATATCTCATGTTACATTGAAGTGTAGTAAATTATATATATATAATGTTACATTGAAGTGAAGCAAATTATATTTTATTATATATGATATATTATACACTTCAACCAACTACAAAAATCAGAATCCAGTTTATTGCCAATTAGCTTTTCACATACAAGGATTTTGGTGTATTGGTGCATACATAAACATAGTAAGATCAATTAAAAATAAAAGCAACTATTGCAAAAATCAAGAAACATAGATATATTGAATTGAAGAAAAACAAAGTAGCATGATGTATATTGATATACCACTCAAGGAGCCATTGTTAATTGATTTATAGGTACTTTTACTATTATATTGTCACTACAATACACTACAGTACATTTTATATACTTAGTATTTTACTATCATTATGCATTTACTACATTCCTTTTTACATTCAGTGTATTCATTTGCAATTACTGTCTACTTTCTAATTCATTAATGTCATATTTTATTCCTTATATATATATATATAAAATTATATATAATTACCATTGTTGGGGGAGCCTGGGACTTAAAATGATCATATAATTGCCCTCTGTAATTCGTGTGCATATACTAAATAAGGAACATGATACTTAGGAACATGTTTCTGGTAGTCTAATACTTCTATTATTATACTTCAGTAATCCAGTTTATTATAACTCTTTTTCTTTTTTACTTTTCTATAAACAGAACGAGACAAAAACATCAACAAAGCAAAAGACACAAAATGTATGAATTATAAATAAATATGCACACCAGTTGTTCAAATAAGGGTGGTTATAATAATAATATTAATAATGCAAGTTGGCAACACATTTTGTTTTAAAATTATTTTATAATAAGAATTTCACCACTTCCGGTTTTAGGGCACATGTCGTACGTCTGCCTCGGCTGTAGTTGGCAGCAGTGCGCATGCGCCCGCGGGCCTCTGCTACAACGTAGAAGAAGAAGAAAACTTTTTACCGGAAGACGGTCCCGACTTAGTGGGTGAGCTATCTGTGTATCACGCCTCATTTACGGATGCATTATTATGTTTTCCTGACTCACCGTTATCTTGTAAAGCAAAAGGGGGTGTTTCTGTGACTACAGGCCGTTAAAAACAGACAGACTCTGTGGGGTTTTTCGCCGCCGGTCCTCCGGAGCTCGAACCCCGGTCTTCTTCTCGGAGAGATGCAGAGTGCCGCAGGCGACGTCCCCGAGTCCCGTCCCCTGTTTGGCGGCGCGCTGTCGGCCGTCTTCCCCCGCGGCGCCAGAGACGCCAGCGAGCTGAGGGAGATCCCGGACAACCAGGAGGTGGTCGCCCACGAGGCCACCGACCAGAGCCTGATCGTGGAGCTGGTGGAGTACCAGAGTCAGGTGGCGGACCGGGACGCCGCCGGGTATCACTTCGAGGACATCGCGGGCAGCAACAAAGCGTCGGAGCCGGGTGCGTTTGAAGTGACCAGCGTCGTGCGCATGTCCGAGTCCGAGCTGTCGCTCTCGGCCTGCTGCAGCTCCGCCTGGACGCTGACCGGCACGCAGCGCGTGTCCAAATTCAACGAGGAGGCGAGGAACACGGTGACCCTCCACCTGGGTCTGTTCCGCCTGCCACAGTTCTCCACGGACGTCCTGGTCTCCTTCAACGACCCGCAGAGGATCAGCCCCGAGAGCAGCAGCGCGGCCTCGGCGCAGACGCACAGGGACCCCTGGACCGTGCAGGACTTCCAGCGCTTGTTGCAGACTCTGACTCTGCACAACCCCGGGCTGTTTGGCTAGAACAACTAGCAGCCCTGATTTAGAAAACTTATTTGGACTGTGGTTTTTATAGGGGGGGGGTCCCTGAAAGAGTCAGGCCTCCAGCAAGTCCCTTCCAGTGGTGGTTCCCTGTCACTCCCATGACACACATGTACTGTTCTTTCCTGGATGCTGACGTTGTTCTGACGTCTAAAAATGAATTGATGACCAAACACTTCACGGTTTTGTCGTAATAAAAGTGTCGGATGGAAAATGTTTGACCGTTTCCTTATTTTGACTTGTGATTGTTGGTTAAATATGCTCTGAACTATCGCCAAGAAAACTATCCTCATGAACTGGAAATGATGGAATAACATACATATCACACACACTGGAGAAACCTAATGATTGAATACATGTCAATGGGAAATCTAACCTCCTCCATCATTTACAAATACAACAGAACACCACTCCATCTGGTCATCCTTCACTATGTTTTTACGAACATGACATCACCCATTCTATTAATATTCACATTTTCGTCTTTTTTTAAGCCTGAAACCCACATACATTTGTGCCTTTTTTTTAGATGAAATAATAAACACACACGGACACACACCATACTTCTATACCCTGAATATATGATGTTTTGCTGGCTTGTTTCTCACTGTTTTGCCGTCCTCTTGGTGTTATGTCTATGTAAAACATATGCTTTGTAATTGGACTGTACTCTGGAGACGTACACCGCAACTCTCACATTACATTAATGTGTGTTTTTTGTGTGTGTAAAGGCATTTCTGTTATGTGCTGGTCGGCGGCACCTGAGTGACATCTGAGGGTTTGAGACATGATGTCATCGACGTGCACATTGCCCTCCACGTTCCCCATCTCCCACTCACTCAAAAGCGCTCCAAAAATACTTCCACCATCCTTTTTCAGCGTGTTTTTATTCTTGGATACAAACATCTAGAGAGCAGGTCCTTGCCCAGTATCTGTAATGCATAAACAAGGCCCTTAAATATTCAGCCACTAACAGCCAGCTTGTGCTACTCCGCTCTAACTGCCGTATTTATATATATTTTTACAGTATGGCAGTAATAAAATCACACAAGTAGTGGCTAAATCAAGTCTGAAGGTTACAGATGAGCCGGGTTTCCACATATAAACTCCCTCTGGAGCGGTTCATATTCACTGTGTCCTCGGACGGACCTGAGTTTGGTCGTAAACAGAGAAAATTGAGAGAGACAGTCCCAGCAGGAAAATGTATTAGGTCAACCGTTTCCATCCTTCATGGCCGTGGCCTCATGGTGGAATAATTCATTAGCCTGAATCCTTTAAAAAATACATTTCCCCAAGTTTTTGGAACGACTTCTGGAATGGAAACTGACCCTCATTAACTGTTGCTTTGAAGGCTTTTCCTCATTTGCGTGTGACCGTTATTTGAGGAAAACTTGAGTCTGCTTGTTGAATAAAACTCATCACAGCGAGGGACTTCAGGTACATCTTGAATAACAAATACGAGAAGAGCGACAGTCCAAAAGCCACATCAAAGCCTTCTCATCCTCGCGAGGGATGAAGATCTCGTAAAGTCCGGCATCCTCTCCTGTCGGTGGTCCCGGTGGAGCGCATTCCTTCATCAACATCCACAGTAACACAACGGCAACGCCTTCCCCTGATAAACATGCTGTTGTTGGATCATATAAAGATTCCTGCCTCCCAGACCGGAGGGTTTTGGAACAGACCCCTGACTTAAAGGTCATGCCAGGACACGGTTATTGAGGCGTTACGGACACCAAGCATTTCCCAGGCCCTGAAAACAGCCCATTACAGCCTGAATACTGGGCGACTATAGCGGTTTATTTATTCATTTAGCAACGTCATATCGTGTCTTAACTATTCTGGGTTGATGTATCATATTACAATAAACATTTATATTCACGATCGTTTAAATTGGGGCTTGTGGTAACAGAGCTGTTACAAACCTTGCATAATAACATTAAAATAATAGTAAAATATATAGTATTTTTCTTAATGTAACCAAGTGCTTCACTAAATACAATAAACCCCAAAAGGTAGCTACATGAGAATAAAGCCAAAGGACATGAGCACAGAGGAAGTGAAAGAAAATAAATCAGATAAACAGAAATAAAAAGGGTATAAATAAAAGTGTAAATCAAAGATTTCCAACGGTTTTTACAATCAGAAAAAGGTTTATGATGAAATTTAAAAGAAGCGAGAGTATTGATGCGTCTTAGTTAAATATAGTGTGGGGGCTCTTATGACAAAAGATGGCATGGGATTAACCACCAGAGTGCACATACCGCTGCAATAAATCAGATGCTTTTAGAGCATTTAGAGCTCCGTGTGCCATTCAATCTGTGTGGAAAGTAGATGAAATATTTGATAAAACACAAGTAGTACTGACATTAACATGCAGAGTTTCTACTATCTTGTTGGAATGCACGTATATTCTCAGTTCACCTGGGAGACATCAGTCACAGGTGTGTGCATAGTTCCTGCTCAGAGACTTCCAGCTCCAGATCATTTATTACCCAGACTCCCCCCCTCCATATCTCTGTTGTGTTTGTACCCCCCTGCTCACTCTGGACTGCCGCCTGAACATCCTCCCTGTCTGCTGCTCTCATCACGGGCCGTATGATTTATGCTCTTCTCCAAGTCTTACCTCTGTCAGTCTTTGGAAGCCAAAACTCAAGAGGTTGTCTTTAAAAGTATCCACGGTGGAACAATTAAACTAGTCCTGCAACAATGTTCCCGTATCTTCCCTTATTATCTGGAAGATATATATATATTATTTTAATTTGAAATATTCTGGTTGAGCCACAATTAACTCAAACAAATCCCCTTACTCCCTTCTGTATATTTACTCAGTCACACACTTTTGTTCTTTCAACTTGCAGTCAGTTTGTTCCTGTTCAGAATCAGAATCAGAACCATTTATTGCCAAGTAAGTTTACACATACGAGGAATTTGTCCTGGCGGGAGGTGCATAACATTTAACATACAACAGTAAACATGTAACGATATACATAAACATAAAGTAGAGTGCAATACAAAATGGAGCATGAATGTTTACATTTGGGAGTACTGAATATGTACATATATAGAAGATCCATTGTATATTATATTAGCAGCACTGGGAGCACTCAATCATAAACAACTCAAACGATTAATTTAAGGAAGGTCACGTAAAAACACATAAAAACAAAAAAATTGTCTTCAAACTGTTAATTTTATTTTTGTGTCTGGCCGAATATAGTAAGACTTAACTTCCTTAACTTTTCCCATTCATTCTCTATGGTAGGCCTTATCACTACAAGTGTCATATATTTCTGGCCACAAGTGAGATTTTGGGGGCGCTGTTTCCCCCCTTGGATTAGAGGGAAATAAACCCCGTTTCCCCCTGAGACAGACGTCCTGCAGCAGTAAACAGACTACAGTAAACAAGCTGTAACTCACGCGGCGTCTTTTCACGGCTTTTTCTTCGGACTAACAGTCAAACGTAAGTACGGCTCTTCTTTCAAGTTCTTCATGAACGGTTCTGAGTTTATTTGTGGGTCAACTGTTTCTGTAGTTTACTTAGTGTTGTTGTTTAGCATTGGTTGTAGCTCTGTGTGATGCTAGTCACGTCACGTCAGTACATTAAGGTGACGTGTGTGTGTGTGTGTGTGTGTGTAAGGTGACATAGGCATGTATATTGTTGTGTGTGTAACGTTGTCAGTATTAACAGTCATGTGCTTGTCTTTATGATTCATATTCTTTTGAATGGGTAGTGTTGAGTGATCGAGGAAAAATATGAAAGTAAAAAAGTCTAACTATTATAACCGTATAATCATTTTATTTTTATATGTAACCATTTGAGCATATATATAATGTTTGGTTTTTATTTTCATTATAGTTTGTGATTAGACAGTATAAAATCCATAGGACGCTATAAGTTGCTATGTAATATACTCTTTTTGAATGAGATGTGTTAAATGTTCTTTCCTTTGTTAGAAGCATGCGTTGGCAATCTAACCAGATAGGGTAGTAAAACCCCCTCTGTCCAACTCTGGTGACAGCATGACTGATGTACTCTTGTGTATAAAAGAGGGTGGAGAACGTATGTTTTTCGGGGTGCCTCGCATTTCTGTGCAGGAGGATAGAAGAGAGAAGAGGTGTTTATTCACCAGCTCTAAAAACTTAACCCTTTCTCTTAGTTACTTGTAAACTTTTACTAGTTAAGGAGAAAAATCAGATTGGACCTGTCCCAGCCCTTAAGGGTTGGGACAGGTCTCCAGCTTTAGAGTCTGGAAGAAACTTCTACTATCAGGAGAGGGGTGCCTCGCAATTCTGTGCAGGAGGATAGAAGAGAGAAGAGGTGTTTATTCACCAGCTCTAAAAACTTAACCCTTTCTCTTAGTTATTTGTAAATTTTGAACTGTTTGATTGAATTGAATTTTTTTTGTATGTAAGATAATCTTGAAATAAAACTCAGCCTTATTTCGTAAGGTACTGAAACCAAAACAAAGATTCTGGTTCTTTAAAACAATTTAAACCCTCTTTCCCTGTCCATCCACCGTGAGATACAGAAGTGACGACTGAATCTACCAAAGAAACTTACGGTAAGTATCTTTGGGTGAAGACTTTTGCAGTGTTTGTCATAATGATGAGATGGTGTCAAAAAGGTAGATGAGAGGATATAGACGATATATGTACTCATCTTGATAAGGGTTGAGAGGAGTTACAGCCCACCGCAGGGGACCTCGAGCGCAAGCTCTAAAACACCCTCGACAAAACCTATAACTTATTTCGAAAATAAACACAAAAACCTAACGATTTAGCACGGGGCGAGATAAAAGACCGAAGGTGTTATACCAATATCGGATGAGGATTGTTATTTCCTCCGGGATCACTAGGATAATTAACCGACGGAGTGCCACCGAGTTAGGTGCGAGGTCTTGCCTTTACTAACCAAACCCTCCCTTCCCCTCCTCTTCCCTTGGCAAGACCACCGTTCACGTTACATGGAGCCCAACCGTTGAGGACCGAGTAACATAACGAACCTCGAGTTGAACAAGGACCATAAAACACGACCTAGAAAAGTCTCGTTAAATGGTAAGGAGTAGAAGCTTACTAAACCGATCCATCTCTAAATGAGTACCGGACACGGGGTGACACCTGACCGGTTTTAGGATTAATGGTAGGAGTAAGGGGAACTATGACGCGCTAACTGTTCTATACTGTAGGCAACATTATACGAATCCGTAGAATTCAACATAAAACAAGGAGAAGGAAGCGGAGGTCGGCCCGTTATCTGAGGAACCATTGCCGCGAGGGTTAAACATTAGCAGGGACTATAAAGAACGACCCAGAAATTTTAATGTGGAGATAAAACAAAACACAACAAAACGAAAATAACTTAAAAAAGAAAAAAGAAAAGAAAAAAAGGAAAAATGATAACCGCACAACCCCGAGGAGATTCGGAAACACCCAGTGAATGGTTTTCAGAAAATGAGTCAGAGGGACCAGACACTACACCCTTCAATCTGGCTAAAATAAAACAGGCACTGGTTAGTGTATTACAACCAAACCAAAATACCCCCAGGCCACCGTTTAGGCTGGCTGAGTTAAGTGAAAATCATTTACTTTCACAAGGGGATGTAAAAAAGGAGCACCAAAAGTAGTGTTCCTCAATCCGGCTAACCGAGCCGGTTACCAGAGAATAACCTGGAAAACTTTCTGAGAGAGACAAAATACCCTTGTACACTCTAAAGGGAGATTAAGAGTTAAAGAAGCACCTAAATACTGCCGCTGTATATAGACAAAGAACAGGCGGAAAAGTATAAGCAATATGTCCTTAACCATATTAGAGTTGGTGAGAAGGAAAAGGGAGACCAATATGATTTGTTATTTAACCACTAATGGAAAAGGGGGAGATTAGATACCCCACAACAAATTCATGATTGCCCCGACCCGAGGTAGCATGCAGAGGACCCTATTCTGGTATTTACAACCTCACCCCCACACTCTAGCTCCAGCCATGGACAACATGAGAGACTTAAAGAGGAAGAAAAAGAGGGGGGCTTACTAGTCGGACACATAAGAAAATAAAGGAACCGCACACAAACAGCGGAAATATTAGTGATCATGCAAGCTTTAGCTTGGATGAACAAAATAAAATAAAAGAGAGCAAAATTATAACAGATAGTTACTATTGTAGCAATAGCTTTAATGAAGATTTGGAAATATGGGAACCAAGAGGCTTTGAAAACTACAAAGGAAATCCTTTAGCACATTCAGATTATTGGACAATAATCGCTGAGTTTAGGAAAAAGAAAAAAATTGTTATGCGGCACATACATAGCCATACTAAAGACAAAACAGACGATGCACTCTCCAACGAAGAGGTAGACAGGATGGCACAAAATCGAGATGATTATCCCCATTCTGTAGGCACAAACATGGAAGTAACTGTGCAAAGCGCTTTGTATAGAGCAATCTGCATTTTCCCTAAAGAATGGGAACAAAATGAACAGATTGTTATACCTGAAAGCGAAGCACAAAGAGTTTTGTTGAATCTCCACCAATCTTTGGGTCACATCGGTTTAGAGAGAATGAGACAGTTCCTCAAAGATCGAAAAATAACCTTTCATAAATTAAAACAGATTTTTAATATTATGAAAAGACGATGCGAAGATTGCGCGTTAAAGGCGGGATGCCACGCGTAAAATGTGACATGAGACATATTAAAACTCATAAAACTAGAGAACACTATTCAGCTGACGTGGCGGGACCTTTAATCCCATCAACCCTGGGTAACAAATATTTTGTAGTTATCACGGATAATGGGGGTGGAGATACGAAAGTGTATCCTGTTCGTACCGCAAGAACCATTTGTAAAAGATTGGATTAGAGCAAATTCCAAGAAAGATTTGGACGTTCCAGTTCAGCAACTAAACCTGAACGAACATTTATTTTTGCCTAAAGTAGTTGCTTATATCCCTGATAGATCTAACCATGACCCCCCCTGCTTAAGACAGGGGACCAGGTGTGGGTAGACAGAGGGAATAAACAAACCAGCATAACCAATACAAATAACTTGCAAAGGCACAGACAAAGTGATTCTAAAAAGGGGTAATATTGTTAATCTAAAACGACTCGGCCCAGTTCACCCGTTTCAACTTCGGAATAGATAATGGCAGAGGGTTCAGATTATTCAGTTTACCATCCACTCATCAGACGCACTGCATTTGTTTTGTCTCACGGAGGACAGGGGGGGATTCAAATAGGGAAGTCAAACCCTGATGTCAAACCCTGAAAATCCCATTCAATATCTCACATGGAGTGAGTATATACCAGGACAATGTATAAATTGTGAAACTACAAAGGCAACACTAATATGGCAGGGGGTCAGATCTGGAAGGAATAGTTTGCCTAAGAAAACCCCCGCTCACGGAGCCAGAGAAGGCCCAGGGGACTGCAGAGTTACCATGTGTGATGTCTGCTTTGCAGAAGTAGGCATTATGGCTAATTTAGTCAGAAAGGATCATACCTACACTCCAGGAAAATGCTGCAGGGGAGGTTACATAGGACTCACCACATGTGACAGACAGATGTATACCTGTCTCAAATCAGATGTCCTGACCAGGACAACTTCAATCCTTACCATGATGGAATTAACTGAGATAATTCGCCATCAATGCACAAGGAAGGATGACAAAGGCAGAATAATCCTAACTGCAGTGAAGCAAGATAAAGGGATAATGAAACCCTACAAAAATACCCAGTTGGGGGATTTTATTGCTGACACCTGGCAGACGTGGAGACATGTAGATAAGCCTTTTAGGTACTATGCATGCCCCATTACCTCACATGACTGGGCAACGGACCTTTCATGTGCAGGGGACAAACCAGTGACTTCCCGACAGTATGAGAGGAAGTTAGAAATGAAATGGCAAGAGGAGAAAAAGATATTACAAGTCATTATAAACATGACTTTGACAGAGGCCGGCACATGCTGTGCAGCTAGCCTTCTGATACTCCAGCTGCAGCCAGGTCAAGAATAGAATCAAAATAAATAACTTAGGGTGCTCTTGTGTCTTCTCTAGGATCAGTGAGGAGGATGGGGGTAATAAAACCTATAGAGGATCTGGAGAGCCCACAGACCCCATCAAAAGATCCAGACCGACCGGAGTACACATTAAATAAGGAAGGAACAAAATGGAAATGCAAACTAATCAAAACCTTAATAAAACTATTGTTGCTTGTAAGTATAGTAGTCATCGCCTCGGTCTTCTGGGCCTCTTTGGGTCAGAGGACTATGTGGAAATATACCACCCAAACTACCGTGTATAGACAAACACAGATTATAACATGGGAGAAGGTCAACGTAGATATACCGACTACTGGATGCTTACAAACCTTAAACACCTCGACTGCATGCCACACAAATAGGACGTTATGGAGGAGGAACTTCCTTTTAATGTTTCTACATCTGTTAGATATTTCTAAGTTAAATGTCACTAAACCAAACTGCACAAGCTCGAGCTGGATCGGCTTCAAAGCCCAGTGTAAGTTATTGGAGGATCCCCCTCAGTTGGCCTCTTCTAATTGGCAATGGCAATCCTTAATACGACTATGGGTCCGCAGTGACACCATGGAGAATACTAAATCATGCATTACTCACACCTTTGGCTATGGAAAAGGAAAATTAGACCCGATATTAAAATGCACAGATTCGGATGATGCAGAACCGATTCTTTCATGCTCTGATATACACGCAGAAGGACAAACAGTGACAGGTTTATCCTTAAATCAGAAACAACATAGAACAGTTTTCAGTAATTGCTCTTGTATTAACAACAATAAATCAACACACTGGGAGTGCCAGAGAGAATCTTGGTTTCCAGGACAAGAAGAGATTAAGCCATGGCCGCAAAAAGCCACAAATCAGTCGTTTACAACTTTCTCTTTTCCCCCAAGCTATGTCCATGAAACCTTAGATCTGCTCCAACACATCAAACCCGACCTCTCGACACCCTTGCAACAGATAAGGATTCCTAAGAGAGAGCGTCGATCCCTAAGCACTGAGATACAGGAACAAGCATGTAAATATTGTGCATTAAAACCAGAATCTCTCCAATCAGAGGGATTTAACTGGACTTTATTTGTTACATACTCAAACAGACCTTTATGGATAGCTCAAGCTCAAACTTTGCACGTACATACGCAGGATAATGCCCACTTTGAACATTTCATGTGGGTTCCTGATTACAAGAATACCAATGTAATCACATGGCATCGTAGACAGCTTCCAATATGGGAGAGAAAATTAGCGTTCTGCCTGAAAGATAGTAAAGGAGAAGGAACAAACATGTGGCCAAAGTGGAGAGTTCAGGGGACACAGAAGGGGAGACATGAATGTGAAGGTGATAGACAATGTGGACTCTGGGAGAGCAGTTCAATCCTGGAAAGCATGCAGGAAATGATAATGTATTACACTGACGCTAACGACCGCCCACGTACTAATGGCCCAGGGGGAAGCATTGAATGGTTAAAAAATCTAACTACCTGTATAGAACAGAATCAAAACCCATTAGGAACTCCTTTTGAGCAAAAAATTGAGAAATATTGGAGCAATCAAGTATTGGGACTTATTGGAGAATGGAATGCGACCAGAGAAGGAAGCATAGCTTTGCCTTACATCAGTGTTAGAGACAATAATGAAGAACTAATATACCGCCTACTAGTTTCAGAAACAACCTGGTGGCCCCACTCATTATGGCAAAACCCAGGGAAAATACCAGGATTAAAATATGGATATTACAAAGAAGTTGATAGTCACAGTCAACCAGGTGATTTCTGGTACTCCTATAACTACCTTACCAATTATAGAAAACAGAACATAGATTCTTCTGACTGGGTAAGGGACATACTTTTGAAAAGAACCCTGAATAGAACCCATATTAAAGAGAATAGGGTGTCCTTTGATCCCCAGCTAGCGTATCCCCGTTACAGGAACGGAACAATATGTGTAAACTGTGTCAGCTCCTACTTAAAATGTATCACTGGAATAGATGCTACCAGATGCACGAAAAGGAAAATAAAATTGGAAACAAGTGCTAAAAACATAGTAAGAGATTCAACTAATTGGCCCAGTCTCGTTCCATGGGATTTTGAATGGAAAAGGGGTTATCAATTATGGGCTGAAGTATGTGGAGAATCGGAATTGCAATGGATACAACCAAAAACAAATTTACCACACAAAGAAGTTATCTTTAGAGGGGATACAATAGTTCTGAATAAAAGATGGGAATTTAAGATGGGTTTTGGAACTTGTATCCCGAATCGCATAGGGAGAAATACAAATGAAATAAACAATTGGAAAGTGATCCAGGGCGTATTTTATGCAGCAGGAAAAGGCCTGAGAATCATAGGTTCCTCCATAATAGGAACAGCACAGGATGCAGTTAATGGAGCACTGAGTATAGGCATTGGTTTAGTATTGACTGTTCTCAAGAATGCAGCTATCGGCTTAGGATGTATTATAGGAGTTGTTTTGCTCACAAAACTATTAATATGCATTTTAAAGAAAGGTTTTTGGAGGATACAAGAGGGGAGATACAGCAAGAACCCCCTCCAATAAAATAACACCTCGGACCATAAAACAGTGACCCCACCTACTTAGACTGAAGAGGGTGGGCCTTTTATATGTATATAATCAATGAGAAAGTGGGACAAATCACCAACACCCAGTGCCAAGTTAACAAGATGGAAGGACTTCAAGTAGAAAAATATTTGCACCATTTACAGAAGGAATTGATTGATCTTCAGAGCGCTGTGACAACGCCATCCAGCACGGCCTCTAGAGGAGGACAGATGACCAAGGAGGAGAAGGGCACGGACCATTCTCAACCTGTTATTGCAGACGGCACGCACCTTATCAGCACTAGATCTAGGAAGGCCTGCAATAAGACCGAGGGGGAAGGTCATGAGTTGAGTTTAGGGCCCTATCAAACCCAAGTTGAATCTCCGACAGATTGGGAAGAATTAAAGGATGTGCTCAATTTAGTACCAACACTTGATTATGAATTTCAGAATGAAGTGGAGATTGTTCAGTTAGTGAATAACTTAGACCTAGTCGCTAGAGAGTCTAGTTTAGGTTCACAGATAACCTCCTATTCTGAGGCAGTTAATTCCCCAGAATCGGCACCTGGACCTGAACCCACTGGAACCTGGACTAGGGGCAGTGAACCCACTGGAACCTGGACTAGGGGCAGTGAACCCACTGGAACCTGGACTAGGGGCAGTGAACCCACTGGAACCTGGACTAGGGGCAGTGAACCCACTGGAACCTGGACTAGGGGCAGTGAACCCACTGGAACCTGGACCGGAGGCTGAACCCATGGAGCAGGCCCCAGAGAGACCAGCTCCAGCCAAGACGACGTCCATCGCACCGGGACAGCATCAACAGGTCAAGGACGCAGGACCCGCTTCTCAACTCAAAGCCCTGATGGACCGCAAGCAATCTGGAGTGCGTGATAAAAGAGACAATTGAAAAATGTGACTTTAGGGTCTAAAGACTTTGTTACTTTCATGAGGAGGATGTTGAGTGATCGAGGAAAAATATGAAAGTAAAAAAGTCTAACTATTATAACCGTATAATCATTTTATTTTTATATGTAACCATTTGAGCATATATATAATGTTTGGTTTTTATTTTCATTATAGTTTGTGATTAGACAGTATAAAATCCATAGGACGCTATAAGTTGCTATGTTATATACTCTTTTTGAATGAGATGTGTTAAATGTTCTTTCCTTTGTTAGAAGCATGCGTTGGCAATCTAACCAGATAGGGTAGTAAAACCCCCTCTGTCCAACTCTGGTGACAGCATGACTGATGTACTCTTGTGTATAAAAGAGGGTGGAGAACGTATGTTTTTCGGGGTGCCTCGCATTTCTGTGCAGGAGGATAGAAGAGAGAAGAGGTGTTTATTCACCAGCTCTAAAAACTTAACCCTTTCTCTTAGTTACTTGTAAACTTTTACTAGTTAAGGAGAAAAATCAGATTGGACCTGTCCCAGCCCTTAAGGGTTGGGACAGGTCTCCAGCTTTAGAGTCTGGAAGAAACTTCTACTATCAGGAGAGGGGTGCCTCGCAATTCTGTGCAGGAGGATAGAAGAGAGAAGAGGTGTTTATTCACCAGCTCTAAAAACTTAACCCTTTCTCTTAGTTATTTGTAAATTTTGAACTGTTTGATTGAATTGAATTTTTTTTGTATGTAAGATAATCTTGAAATAAAACTCAGCCTTATTTCGTAAGGTACTGAAACCAAAACAAAGATTCTGGTTCTTTAAAACAATTTAAACCCTCTTTCCCTGTCCATCCACCGTGAGATACAGAAGTGACGACTGAATCTACCAAAGAAACTTACGGTAAGTATCTTTGGGTGAAGACTTTTGCAGTGTTTGTCATAATGATGAGATGGTGTCAAAAAGGTAGATGAGAGGATATAGACGATATATGTACTCATCTTGATAAGGGTTGAGAGGAGTTACAGCCCACCGCAGGGGACCTCGAGCGCAAGCTCTAAAACACCCTCGACAAAACCTATAACTTATTTCGAAAATAAACACAAAAACCTAACGATTTAGCACGGGGCGAGATAAAAGACCGAAGGTGTTATACCAATATCGGATGAGGATTGTTATTTCCTCCGGGATCACTAGGATAATTAACCGACGGAGTGCCACCGAGTTAGGTGCCAGGTCTTGCCTTTACTAACCAAACCCTCCCTTCCCCTCTTCCCGTGGCAAGACCACCGTTCACGTTACAGTAGATACTACAGTTCAGTCTTTCATTGCCCACATGTAAGATGGGTTCAAGTGCTGTGACCAACAGAATAATGATGCTGTCTGTCTGCATGTCTGTCTATCTATCTGTCTGTCTGCCTGTCTATCTGTCTGTCTGCCTGTCTATCTATCTGTCTGTCTGCCTGTCTGTCTATCTATCTGTCTGTCTGCCTGTCTGTCTATCTATCTGTCTGTCTGCCTGTCTGTCTATCTATCTGCATGCCTGTCTACCTGCCTGTCTGTCTGTCATAACAAATGCTGTTACCTAGTTATTACAAATGCTGATCACCGTTACCGTGAGGACTCTGTCTTTAAAGTGCGTTGTGTTTTGCTGTGCAGGAGATGATGATGAAGAAGAAGAGGAAGGAAGGCGGAGTCTTCAGAACGGTCCATCAGGACCTCTGATCAGGCCATGAGGATTAAAACAGATCCATCGCTCCAGGACAAGTCTTGTGCTCAGAGACCAGACCTCGTGAGGACCAACGCTCTCTCTGGTCCTTCGGCGGGGAGGAGTCAGACCAACAGGAGGTGATGGAGGAGGTGATGGCCTCAGACCCTCCAGCAGGGTCTGAGGCCAAGTTCCAGCCGGCCTTGATGCCGTCGTCACAGGTAGCTTTCAGATGACCTCTCTACGACCCCTCATATAGACTTTATAGACAGGTAGAACCAGCAGTCGACACAATATCAAGACAATCGTCTTAATATATTGTTTATTAACAATAAACATATAAAAACATATCACCATATAATTGTATTCTAACAATAAACAGTATAATAAACATGTGCTTTATACTTGTATTCATTAAAACAGGAGACATCGTCCACGTCCTGGACCACGGCCGGTGGACAGGAGCCATGAGAGCTGCCAGACGGCTTCTGATGAAGCACCTGGAGCTTCACCATGCTGAAGCACCTGGAGCTCCACCATGCTGAAGCAGGCGATGACGACTACACATGGTCCAGAGGGCCAAACAAAACACGCCAGCTCCTCTCAACACCAGAGAAGGTGCTGGAGACTCAGCAGCTGTGGCAGAGTTTGACCTCCGGCAGCCAGACGGTCAGTGTGCCGGCCACAACCCTGCCTCCTGCAACCCTCAACCCTCCACCTGAGCTGCTCCCAAGGAGTCACTGAGAGAAGCTGGTGACGGAGATCCTGGAGAAGCAGCAGCAGCAACAACAACAGAAGAAGAAGATGACGAGGAACTGTTTAGCCTGCGGTCAGCCAAAGTCACGTTATCTTGCTGACGGTTCCTCTGTTCATTTCTTATTTCAATCTAAAACTGTGAAGTATTTCTACTGCTCCACCAAGGTCTTTAAGACTTACGCAGGCGAAGGCCTCAAAGACCCCCGTATGTCCTTTGAGAACTTTGCAGCGTCTCCTTTCTTTGAGCGGGAGCTGGAGGCCTCAAAGCAGAGGGGGGCCGAGTGGAGGAAGGTGGCAGAGGAGAGGAAGAAGAGGACGTCAGCGGTGGAGCTGCCGACAGGTCGCCTGTGCCGGTTCTGTCACCGGCCGCTGAAGCAGGGCCCCTAAGGGCCCCAGCAGCCCTCACATCCACAGCAGCTTCCCCTGGGTAACGGGGAAGTACATCTACTGCCCCTCCAGAGTGTTCTCCTGTACCAGGACCACATGGTGGAGGAGATGATCTGGAAGGACTTCACAGCGTCTGCTTTCTATGAAGCTGAGAGGGACAGGTGATCAGAGAGAAGAAGAAGTGACATCATTACTGCACAGACTGTTGTTCAGATTCAGATTCAACTTTGTCATTGTACATACAAGTACTGAGACTGTGTTGTGAGATTTTGTGCATTTTAGAATTCAGCTGTTTTACAATAAAATATCTTGAAATCATCACTTTGACTGTCTTCACTTTAGGTGCATTAATACACAGAACATTAAATAATCAAACATTTAGATATAATCAGCTGCATGCGTGCACAGATGTGTAAAATAAACATCTGTTGTGCCTTATAAGTACAACTGTACCATGATATTTGGAGATTAATATCTTATTTGCATAATTACATCACAATAAATGATTCAATCTTGATTATTTTATGTGTAGCATGCTTTACAAATGCAGTATCATTGAGGTAGTTGTGTGTTCTGCTCACATTCTGGAGCTCATCATTTGAACCAAACACTGATTATTTATTTGGGTGAGGTGGGAGTCGAACTACTGACCTCTTGTACCGCATGGAAAGTCCTCTATGGCTATCCATTAAACCACGGAGTTAGATAGGTACTAATACGAATGTAAATGGTTCTATTTATAGATGTGACGCGTCGCCGTTCTGTCTCGGAGACCAGCAGAAAAACACGCTGGCACGAAGACAGATGTGGTTCTTTTGGCAATTATATTTGAGAGGTTGGTGACTTTAGGTTAGCAAAAATGCTAAATGGTTTGCTATGTAATTTAGCACGAGCTAGCAGCTGTCACACCGCGGTGAGGTTTGTTTTGTCTTGGGGTTTTGTCTCGTAACTTCCTGTTTTATTTTGAAGTCTAAACTCTCCTCTCGTTTCAGGTCACTTGCCCTTCCTCATGTGTCACCGGTCTGATTGTCTCCCCTGATCCCTGATTGGTTCCACCTGTTCCCCATTACCCTCATGTGCTTATAGTCTGCGTCTTCCCTTTGTCCTGTGCCGAAGTGTTTCGTCTCACGTCCGATCACCGAAGCCAGTCTTGATCACAGATACCAAGTCTTAGTTTGTAAGTTGTGTGCTACCTCGCTAGAGTGATTTTTTTGTTGTAGCTTTCTTAGTCCCGCTTTTGTTTGCCTAGTTCTTAGGTTTATCTTTTGTCGTGCTACCTCGCAAGAGTGATTTTTTGTTGTAACTTTCTTAGTCCCGTTTTTGTTTTCCTAGTTCTTAGGTTTATCTTTTTGTCGTCATAGTGCGTTTAGTTCTACTTAGCCTCCACCTCTTAGGAGGGTTTTGTTATCTCAAATAAAGTCTTCCCACTGACCCCTCAGCATCTGAGTCCTGATTGGATTCCCGGCCTGACAGCAGCTTCAACGGGGGACACACACCATACTTCTATACCCTGAATATATGATGTTTTGCTGGCTTGTATCTCACTGTTTTGTCATCCTCTTGGTGTTATGTCTATGTATTGTCTTTTTGTTTTGTTGCAATATAATAAAAAATATGCTCTGTAATTGGACTGTACTATGGGAGACGTACACCGCAACTCTCACATCACATTAATGTGTGTTTTTTGTGTGTGTAAAGGCATTTCTGTTATGTGCTGGTCGTCGGCACCTGAGTGAAATCTGAGGGTTTGAGACATGATGTCATCGACGTGCACATTTCCCTCCACGTTCCCCATCTCCCACTCACTCAAGCGAGTCTTCGATGTGGCCGAGGCAACAGAGAAGATCATCAACATGAGATCAGAGATGTGCCCACAGGCTTCATGTTGATGGCACAATCTACTGCCTTGACCTGGAGTAACCCGTAATATGAACGACACCTTGAGTTCCTTCTTGAACATTAAACCGGACCGGTGCTTAGAAGCAAACTGCTCAGATAAATGGTAAATGTACTGTACTTGTGTTTCTCTCTTCTAGTCTTCCGACCACTCAGCTGGTGATTGAACCGCCGATCCTCTGATTGAAGGACGTCCCTGTTCTACCGCTGATCCACAGTCACCCAAGATTATAATAATATAATAATAAATATAGCCAGTAAATCTCAAACACATCTCAAAGTCAAGCTTGGTTGAGAAATGTAAAAGTGAAAACCGTAGACTAAAACTCTTCTAAACTGTAGATTGGTTGTTTTAACACGTAAAACCTTTTGTGAGGCTTTTAGAATTGTGTTTAAGAAATGTTATACAAATGAAAGCTTTATTATATGGTTTTATGAAGTTCTCAGTATCCCACATTTTGCCTCTGCACTACACTACCTCATCTCATCTGTCTCTAATTCTATTATTCACCTTTTTTTTTAAAGTATCTAATTCAGTCATGTATCTCTATCTTTTGGAGCGTTTACAATGTTCTTGTAAATTGTATGAACCTGTTGTATTTATCTCTAATTTGTCAGAGTACAACCACACCTCCTGTTAGTGTCAGATTGCCTCCATTGTATGTGGGAACAATGTTTAGGAAAACCGTGCACAGATTTCAGTTTAAATAATTTGAGCCTCTTGTCCTTCAGTGAAGTCATGTTTTTTTCTATATATATTTTCCATTTGGGTGTGTTGAGATGTACTTGTAGCGAATGTTTCAGTCTGTGTATATTTTCTTCAAATAAATGTTATATCTTTTGAACAGAAGTAAGAATTATTGGTCATTTCTTTTTTTATAAAGCAAGCACACTTTCAATTATCAGTCAAAATAACGTTTGTATGCAAATTGAAACAAATTTGGAATGTAAGTCCTCTTAACTTGAAATGGCAAGTTGTATACACATGGTAAAGTTATTTTAACTTGTAACTGTGTGTTACATAAAAGCACAAATGTGCGTTTGTTTGACTAGCTAAGGAAGGTTTTCTTGAACTGATAATGTAAAAATATATCTTCTCATCTTGGCCCTTTGACCTCTTCTGTAAATTCAATGCAGGATTTAAGTGACAAATCAATCAACGAGGTAGGTAAATTATATGGGTGTTTAATAAGAATAAACCAACTGTCTCTTTATTGATCATTTATTGCCTCGTGAGCAACACATGCTGTTCCATGTAGGAATGTTTGGTTCTAAAATGACACAAATATAACAAGTGAATACATGATGTATACAACTATGCTGCAAAGTAACATTAAATATCAGAGGAAATAAACGCCATTAAATACATCTGTATCAATAACCTAGTTAATTAACAAAGACACAAGTAAATGTGACTTAATGTATACACGTATCCTGCCACCTGCTGGTAGAAAGGTGAACATGCACTGTGGTGTCCTCAGAGGCTCTGCTCTGCGTTCACTCAAGAAACGGCACAATGAGGTGGAAATATAAATATGATGCTAACAGCAACAACTCTACACACACACATTATTTGGATTAAACTATATAACGAACTGTGTTGCATTAAACAATGCAACGATTAATTGAAAAGTTGATTCGTGCTGTGTGCGTAATATATACATGCACATTAAACTGCCTGTAGTCACAACTGTTGCTAACATATCCAGGTTTATTTATTTATATTGATTAATTAATGTTCTTCTAACATTAATGTTCTTCTAACGTTACCTTTCTACGTGTTTGCATCATAGAAGACTGTAAATAAGAATATTTTGTACAGGCTTTTATTTTGACATGAAAAGAATCGGCTCGTATTCCGAGTTTGGTTTTCTCGTTTTCTCGTTTTTGGTTTCGGACGGCAGAAACGAGAAACGGAAGTGGTTTTCCGTTTTCCCGTTTTTGGTTTGAAACAGAAAACGAAGAAACCATGGTATTTCCGTATATTCGAATGAACGAAAAAACAAACGAACAAAACGTACACGGACCCAAAGAGCCGGCTCTCAGAGCCGTTTCGTTCGCGACCCACACATCACTAGTAGACGGCAAGCAGGGGCGCCTGCAGCTGCAGGGGGCGCCAATTTGCCAATTCCCCACACAGTGATATGATAGATATTGGAAAAAAGCTCCGTGGCCCAGATGATATATATATATATTTTTTTTTTTTAAGTGGTCGTGTCATGAAAAAGTGCCGCCCCGCCCGTGCCCAAAACCGCCCCTGCATGTTGAAACGTATCAGACCTTAAGCTTGTACTACGGGGTGGTGTGTATTTTAGAAAGCAAAGGAGAAGAGTGTCTCTCACCTTAACAATAACAGTAGCGGGGATACAGTAACCATATCACCAACCGGTGAGAAACTGAAAAATAAAAATAAAATAAAATAGTCTGCATATCAGGAGAGCCACGTACATATAACCACCCCCGTGCACCTGTTTATATGACCGTGATCATGACTTCGTTAGCCGGCTATCCAGCGGTCATAGAAGGCTTTTGCTTCTTCTGGGTTGTCGAAGTAGACGGTTTTCTCCTTCAAATATATATTTGATCGTAACCTGTGTGTTTATTGCTTTTTAAGATGTTTTTGTTATAACCATTTCTTTCCTTTAGTGATGGCTTGTTATATCCGGCCACAGGGACTACGGTTGAAATTTAGCTTTAGCTAAGACTGACACATTTACCCCTGGGTTGATTGATGTGTACGGTCCCTGTTCAAATAAATAAATGAAATGAAATGAAATGAAAGGTGACGCGCAGGCGAGCCGGGTGGAGCAGTCCGAAGCGGACCCCTTTTCTGTACAGTTCTTGCTTAATGTCATTGAACGCCGCTCTCTTTTTGGCAAGGGAAGTGCTCATGTCCTGGTACACTCTCAAAGTCACATTGCGGAACTTTAATTTGTGTTTCATGGCCCATCGTAATATTTTGTCCTTATCAGAAGAGTTGTGAAAGCACACAATAAAAGACCTGGACTCATTGGACCCTCATTTTGGTACCCGTCCGGTGCGATGTGCGCGGTCAATCAGCGGAGGTGAAGTGAACACCGGTATGGTGGTTTTCCAGTAGGGAGGACGGCTGCTGCATCGTGAGGGGGCTGGGTGGGTTTCCTCACCTGGGGATGGGCTCGCAGCCATTTTAGCTCGCGCTAACTTTCCAGCTAGCGAAGTAGTAGCACGAGTTGCCTGGGTTTGTGAGCCTTGTTGTTTGTTATGTTTCGATGTACCGTAAAAGTCGGGTTACAAGCCGCTCCTACCTCCGGTCAATGTCCCTGCTGTAGCAAGCTAGGAGCAGCGCTAGCTCCCCGCTGCTGCTACTACTGGCCGCTGCTGCTAGCTCCCCGCTGCTGCTGCTAGCGCCCCGCTGCTGCTGCTACTGCCCGCGGCCCAAGTCGGGTGTCGAGCCGGGGCTGGTCCCGCTACCGTCGGTGGTTGTCTGGGAGCTAGCGGAAGTTAGCGGGGAACTAGCGGAGCAGGAGCGCTAGCTGGCTACAGCGTGGCGCTAATGGGGACACTGACCGAAGGTAGTAGCGGCTTGTAACCCGACTTTTACGGTAATTTTTTCATCCAGTTGTCTTCCGAGCAGGTTTGAAAACTTGCCGTATGTTAAAAAGTATAACACAAAGAAGGTCTTAACTCTTTGTCCACTGGGACCGCGAGGTTGCGGTATGACACTCTACATTTAAAAAAAAAAAAAAAAAAACGTTGCGATAATACATCGCAGAAATATGATTTTACGTCTGAAAAGAGGAGACTTCGTGCTTCCGCAGCCTGCGCCCAGCAAAATGTTAACATCATCAGGCAAGAGTTAGGAGCATCGGCGTGTCATATGACGCGGGCTAAAGAAAGTCTCGTCAGACGAAATACTTCACTGTGATTTGTTAAATTTGACAGATGCTTCCACTACAGTTTTCTAAATGTTTTGGGGTAAAGAGCAGATAATAATACGAATGAGTTTTCAAGTATATTGTGCAAAATATTTTTTCCGCGCAGGTAAGCCGGAGATATAACAAGATCCACAAAGCAGCACGATATAGAAGATCCATTGTATATTATATTAGCAGCACTGGGAGCACTCAATCATAAACGACTCAAACGATTAATTTAAGAAAGGTCACGTAAAAATACATAAAAACAAAAAAATTGTGTCTTCAAACTGTTAATTTTATTTTTGTGTCTGTAAGCTGCTACGTCAACAACAAATGTTGTCCCCTTGGGGATGAATAAAGTGGAAAAAAAATCCAACCATCCTAACACCGTGGTTCTTTGGATAGTGCAAGTTCCCGAGCCTCTCCCCTCAGCCTGGTGTACAAGTCCCGAGGAGTAGTTTCCGAGAGGCGGTACCCGAGCCTCCCCTCATGTTGGGCTTCGCTCCCGAGAAGTAGCTTCCGAGAAAGCCGCACAAAGCAAGGAGTTCAAGGCCGTACCCGGGGGGTACCAACGCAGTTTTACATGCTGACTCGCTTGACCGCGTGAAAGGTAACGGCACTGGTTGTAGTACACGTCGAGACCCGCGTCCGTTACTAGGCTTCGTTTTGCTGAATTAATAAAATTAATAAAAACGAATAAAGTATGGGGTCAAACACTAGCAAAGGGGGTAAAGAAGAAACTTTAATGGGCTGCCCTCCAGCATAATCAACGAACACACAACAACAACAACGTAATCAACGAACACACCACAACAACCACTGAACACACAGGCGGTTCCGTGGCCTCACAACAATGAGATCTGACCGTATGTATAACCATCGGCATCTCATTACTGAGGGTCTTTTCTATCTTAGCCACTGCTTTTTTCACCGCCAGCACTTCATTCTGCTGACTGAGGTCAGTGAGGTCAGGTATGTAGAGAGGTGTCCCGCTCTGGAGGAGGTGGTCCTCTGTTTGTAAAAGTTCCTCCATTTCAGATCACCTCCTCCTCAACTCGGCTACTTCCAGCTCCAGCTTTGTGACATGTTCTCCAGCCTGCTTCTGTGCCGCTTCTTGCTTTTGCTGGATCGCCTCAATCAGCTGCGCCTGCTGTCTTCCCTGAGAGACCACCAGAGCAGTGAAGACCTCATTAATGTCCGCTTTCGCTTTCTCAGACTTTTCCTTGCTCTGATCAGCCGAATGTTGGATTTCCCTAATGCTCCTGGATTTTGTGTTTTCCTCCTTTTTCATTTCTGACGTCACACAGTCCAGCTGGACTTTCCTCTCTCTGAACGCTTGCTCTAGCGCAGAGGTGGGCAAACTACGGCCCGCGGGCCGGATACGGCCCGCCGAGTATTAATATACGGCCCGCCGAGTATTATAATTATTATAACATTAAAAAAATATATTAAAAAAAAGTTATTAAAAAAATATATTAAAAAAAAGTTTTTTATTTTAAATAATTATAAGTTATAGTAAAGACCGCTGTAGCGCTTCTCCGTTCCCAAGTTCAGTTTCCCGGAGCACGATGACCACAACAGACCAGCGTTGATGTTTCTTCATGCTTATTTATTGCACAGCGCTCTTTTAGGCTTTTCGTGTGTGCAGCGGCTGTCATTCAGACGCTGTTGTGGGACTACGGATAATATTATGAACCCAGACACCACGGAGTTTGATGTTCCGACGTATGTGGAGTTTACACAACAAGTATAAAGCAGAACTAGTGGTTATTTCCAAGGTGGATGGCAGAATCGGTATCCGTTTTACGGAGATAAGACCGGCGCAGTTCCTGGAGGAGTCGGAGAAATTCACCGAGCTGTGTATAATATACAGCTCGGTAATATTATGAACCCAAACACAAGGGTGTTTCATGTTCCGACATGTTTGGGACTTCCACAACAAGTATAAAGCAAAACTAGTGGTTATTTATTCCATAATCGATACCGGAAAAGACAGCTCTTTTTCACGGAGAGACCCGACGGCGATAAGCCACGCCCCCTTTGTCAAACACTCTCCATCCATCTGATACTGGCCCGGCCCGTCTGTCAAATTTTTTAATTCAATGTGGCCCCTGAGCCAAAAAGTTTGCCCACCCCTGCTCTAGCGGGACGGCACAATGTGTTACGTGGTCGTCCTGCAAGCACATTAAACAAACACACACCTGGTCTTCAGGACAGAAGAGCTCCAGCATCTTGTTGTGCTTCTGACACACTCGGTCCTCCAGGTTTGACACAGGGTTTATCAGCTGGTGCTTTTTAAGAGTTGCGACTCTCTTGTGAGGCTCCAGGTGAAAGGGGCAGTAAGTGGCCAAACATACCAGGCACGTCTTCTGGGCCTTGAGTTTTGGCACGAGGCAGATGTCGCAGGGCACCTCCCCTGGTTGAACAAGGATGCCGTCTTCATCTATCTCCCTTGTGTTTTTAAAATGCTCGACCATATCCTTGAACCCCGTGTTGACGTGGAGCGTTGGTCTCCTGCGGTACTTCGTCCTACAGAGGGGACACTGTATCTGGCCGCTGTTGGTCCAATATCCTGTGATACAGGTCTGGCAAAAGTTGTGTCCACATGGAATCGAGACAGGCTCGTTGAAGATATCCAGACAGATGGAGCAGAGGAACTGCTCGTCACATAGGCTGCTGGCAGAGGCCATGTCTACATGAGAGAAACGGATTTCATTATTATATTATGAGGTCAACATTTCTTTTTTCAATATATATTATTTTATCTTTTGGCACCTCAAACCATGAAAATGTCAGGGGGCACAGCTGTCCCATTATGTTTCTCTATTTAATTGTAAAATCAAATGTTAAATATACTAAATACCTAGAGAACGCAATTATCTTAAATTATAATTATATAATTTTAATTTTAATATTTAATTATAATTATAATATAGTATTTTAATTGTCTTTGAGCATTTGAAAGGCGCTATATAAATTGAAAGTATTATTATTATTATTATTATTATAATACGGGTAGATCAAATCAAGCATTCTGATTGGTTGATTGGTCAGAATGTGTGTATGTACCCCACTTTACCCCACATAATTTGTCTCACTTTACCCCACAGCCACTATTTTAGAAAAAACAACACCTCTTAGCAATTCAGGCTAATCTTCAGTTAGCATCAATCACATGGTTTTATATGTTGGAAGTTCATCAACATGTATGATATAAGTTTTTCTACCTGAATCAATTTACTTTGACACAACAGTTGATTTAGTTCACAGCAAGAAAATTTACTTTTACATGCAAAAAACACATTTTTGTGAAAAAACATACTTACCACAGCACCAGCACCAACTTCTCCTTCATGGCAAGGGGGGAATGGGAGGGGCTTGAAAACATACTGGTCACATGACCACAAATGGGTTCCTTTGCCTAGATACAGGGGGTGTCTCACATTACCCGGTGTTTCACATTACCCCGCTCTCCCCTATCTGGCCGCTGTCGGTCCAATACCCTGTGATGCAAGTCTAATTTCATTATTATATTATGAGGTCAACATTTCTGCTCAAATGAGGAAATATGTGTCTGTCATCACATCTCTCATGACAGAATTCAGTCCGCGCTTCCAAGATTTTTCTGCCATTGAGAAAGAAATCAAGCTGTTCTCGACTATATACCTATCTACCAGAGCTCGGAAAAGGCCAAGTTTCCTCCGATTTTTTAAATATTATATATATATACACACCGTAAAATTCGGGTTATAAGCCGCTACCTTTTCCGCTTTTTTTCCTCAACTTTGACCCGAGCGGCTTAAATATCAGTGCGGCTTATTTAAGGATTTTTCCGATTCTAAATTTAGCAGCAGTTGCAGAGACATACGGTACAAAAGTCACGTGAAATATTCCCAAATCCCCTTCACGAGTGATCTCACTGTAATAGAGGGTCCTCTCAGCAGCAGTCAAACTCATTGCTGTCCTCCCCGGTGCCTCTCACCCAGCCACCCTCTCTGCTGGCACCCACCGACGATGCCACCACACTCAGCCGAGGAGGTGATGGAAAACAGGTCTGACGGCGAGGGAATCCCTGCCTCTCCTACCACCTCCACAGCGCACGAGCGACGAGCTAGCGCGCGACAAGCTAACGAGCTAACGAATACTGTTTGAGTAAACAACATTGAATATTCAGCACAAAAATAAAAAGTATTGTCAGCGTAAGCTGCTGCAGCTAGTGTGGTATTTGTTATATATGTATGTTGGTACATTGATGTTCACGTATGTTTAATGGATGTTCATAACAATTAGTACATGTAGGGACTTAGGACCCAGGGGGGGATTCAGGTGGGACAGCTCATCAATGTCAGTGTTCGGCCCCTTAGGGAATCGGCCAAAGTATATCCGAGGATCAGCCTGGTTGTCCTGGATGAAGTCAGGACATGTTACGTCTAACGGTAGTTTAAGGCCACTTGCTAACATGCAAAGACTGTATCTAACCAACTCACTGTACATTGCTAGCTTTACTCTTACCTTGAAGTTCAGCTCGCAGTTCTTTGTTGAGGTGGTTCCGTTGACTTCGGACCGGAAACGTGAAATGGCGGAATTCGTGTGGCGAAATTGAGTCGCGTGACCACCACAACTTTGCAGAGTAAATACAACGATGACATTTTTGTTGTGTGCATTGACTTCAGAAGATTTGCTGAGATTACGCAGATACAGCTTGTTAAGGAAGAAATGCACAATCTTTAGTCATTTAAACAAATACAGATCAACTCCAGGACTAGAATGTTTCGTGTAGAGGTAAAAACATACATTTTCATTCAATATCATATATTTAATTGTGTTACATATACATCTTCTCATAATCACTTTTATCAGTGTACTTATAGTCTCAGTTTAAGTACTGGGGAACTTTTGTATATCTTGCTGGGTTCTGTGTACTATTGCTGTCCTCTTTCAGGCCCTTTTTTCCCCTCAGAAGTCTCAACTTTAAACACTTGGAGCTCCTTACATATACATAATTATCTATCAATTATAATAAAATAGAAAACTAATCTAGTCAACAAGCATGTTCATGGTTTGTTGATAAAGTATACTTAATGAATAACTATATTAGTATAAACAAAGTCTAGAAAAAAATTATCATCAATTTCTCCGTGTTCAAGTAGTCGTATGAACCCCAAATTAGTTCTATTACTTGTGTTATTTTATATAATTTTTTTCAGAATTTATTTGTGAAAAAAATTATATTTTCAAAAAAAATCACTTTTATAACATATTTTGATCATAACTATGAATATCCAGCATGATCTAAGCAAGATTTCCCAAAAACTTCTTTTGGAGCTGTCGCGGACTTGTACAAACTGTATGGTTCAGGCCCTTACGACACCTTTTTGGAAAGATTAGGACCTAAAGAATCACAATATAACAAAGCTTATGGGTGTTGCGACAGATTTCCAGTCAAAAAACTGTGTCATTCGGTTCAAAAATGGAAAAAATACTTTTTTTAATAGAAAAACATTGCTGTATGACGTGTTTAGAAACGTGGGCAGTACACGAAAGGCACAGAAAGCGGTTACGTGAGACAGAGAGAAGAAGAAGAAAAACTTAGGCCGTTTTGTGACTTTACAGGTACTAATAGTTTTTTGTTTTTTTTAAGGATTCTTATTACTTTAGACTCCCACAAGCCTGTACGGTTACGTGGATGTGTTTGTTAGTGAAATCCGACTTTGTAAGGGGTACTTATCACGAGTTTAGTGAAAAGTTACGGTCGCCGCAGAAAGTTCCCCCGAGTTACGTAAGTTCCCCCGAGTTACGTAAGTAGTTCAACTTAAGAGTTACTTGATTATTATTTTTTTTGTTCATAACCGTGGTTGCGGAGATAATTAAGTTTAAGTTTTTAAAAAAGAGACTTTTTTTTCGAAACAGAGGCTGAGCTTAAAAGGTTAAGAATAAAACTATTTTGAAAGGAAGTTCATTGATTAACTCTTGCAACACCGAGGTAATTTTCAGTCGATTTTCTCGATTTGACATAATTTCTTAAATTCACCTTTTAAGGCACTTGCATATAAGATATATACTCATGTTGTACATCATAAATTGCAGAACAATCCCAGCTATCTATATGATGAGGCACCGTTGTCATAAGGCAAAGGTGTAAAGAGAAAATATGACACTAAACCTGAAAAATGGAATCTCGATTTTTGGAAATTTTTCATATCTCTTGTGAAAACATTTACTCAGGTGGTTTTACTCAGGTGGTATATAGGTTTTGGTGATGGAAATTGGTTTACCAAAGGTTTTAGGTTCACAAAAGCAGTGAAATATATGAATAAAATGGTAGATACATGTAAATAAATGTCTAAAACTAAATTTTTTATTGAGCAGAAAAGTGGTCCGTCACACCTTTCACCAAGATTATAAAATGGGACTGAGAAATAACTTCATACGGCAGATAAAGCTTCATGGGGTGTGTGCAAATGAAAAATGACCATCACAACATTTTTATATTTTATTTTTGAATAAAAATATGTATTATAAATTACAAATATTTACACAATATACATGTTCAGAAATAGAAAACAGACCCGGGCTGGTGGGGATGACTGTGGTAGAGGGTTCTGGTGGTGGTAAATCCTCTCTGTAAAATAAATGACTAGTAAATACTAACTTCACACAGTTTGAACAGTTCAGCGGGTGTACATGTGCAGCTGAGCTGTGTACCTACCTGGTGAGCAGCGTCCGTGTCGTCGTCAGGCTTCCACGACAGCGTAGTTGGGTCAAATCTCACAAGGATTATTCAATTTATTCAGACTGACTCAATGGGATAGAAAAGCATAATGTTTAATGAGACGATTTACATTGAATTTATTTAATAAAATTAGATGGAACATTTACATGTAATTGAAATACTTAAAGTCAACGTTTTTTGTATATTTTTTTTCTTCAGTAGACTAAAACCTGGGGACGGGAGTGAGATTATAATATACATTCCAGGGGGAATAGGCCATTTCCAAAGGGAATGAGAAGAAATCTGAGCCGGTTCAAGGAAAAGAAGGAGACTCCAAAGACAGACGAGTATAAGGGGTTAACTGTGTGTAAATATAAAATAGAATAAGATAGAAGCGCTAGGGAAAAATACAATTAATAAAAACGAATAAAGTATGGGGTCAAACACTAGCAAAGGGGGTAAAGAGGAAACTTTAATGGGCTGCCCTCCAGTAATCAACGAACACACAACAACAACGTAATCAACGAACACACCACAACAACCACTGAACACACAGGCGGTTCCGTGGCCTCACAACAATGAGATCTGACCGTATGTATAACCATCGCCATCTCATTACTGAGGGTCTTTTCTATACTATCCACTGCTTTTTTCAACGCCAGCACTTCATTCTGCTGACTGAGGTCAGTGAGGTCAGGTATGTAGAGAGATGGCCCGCTCTGGAGGAGGCGGAGGTGGTCCTCTGTTTGTAAAAGTTCCTCCATTTCAGATCACCTCCTCCTGAACTCGGCTACTTCCAGCTCCAGCTTTGCGACATGTTCTCCAGCCTGCTTCTGTGCCGCTTCTTGCTTTTGCTGGATCGCCTCAATCAGCTGCGCCTGCTGTCTTCCCTGAGAGACCACCAGAGCAGTGGAAACCTCATTAATGTCCGCTTTCGCTTTCTCAGACTTTTCCTTGCTCTGATCAGCCGAGTGTTGGATTTCCCTAATGCTCCTGGATTTTGTGTTTTCCTCCTTTTTCATTTCTGACGTCACACAGTCCAGCTGGACTTTCCTCTCTCTGAACGCTTGCTCTAGCGGGACGGCTTCATGCGTTGCGTGGTCGTCCTGCAAGCACATTAAACAAACACACACCTGGTCTTCAGGACAGAAGAGCTCCAGCATCTTGTTGTGCTTCTGACACACTCGGTCCTCCAGGTTTGACACAGGGTTTATCAGCTGGTGCTTTTTAAGAGTTGCGACTCTCTTGTGAGGCTCCAGGTGAAAGGGGCAGTAAGTGGCCAAACATACCAGGCACGTCTTCTGGGCCTTGAGTTTTGGCACGAGGCAGATGTCGCAGGGCACCTCCCCTGGTTGAACAAGGATGCCGTCTTCATCTATCTCCCTTGTGTTTTTAAAATGCTCGACCATATCCTTGAACCCCGTGTTGACGTGGAGCGTTGGTCTCCTGCGGTACTTCGTCCTACAGAGGGGACACTGTATCTGGCCGCTGTTGGTCCAATATCCTGTGATACAGGTCTGGCAAAAGTTGTGTCCACATGGAATCGAGACAGGCTCGTTGAAGATATCCAGACAGATGGAGCAGAGGAACTGCTCGTCACATAGGCTGCTGGAAGAGGCCATGTCTACATGAGAGAAACGGATTTCATTAATATATTATGAGGTCAACATTTCTTTTTTCAATATATATTATTTTATCTTTTGGCACCTCAAACCATGAAAATGTCAGGGGGCACAGCTGTCCCATTATGTTTCTCTATTTAATTGTAAAATCAAATGTTAAATATACTAAATACCTAGAGAACGCAATTATCTTAAATTATAATTATATAATTTTAATTTTAATATTTAATTATAATTATAATATAGTATTTTAATTGTCTTTGAGCATTTGAAAGGCGCTATATAAATTGAAAGTATTATTATTATTATTATTATTATAATACGGGTAGATCAAATCAAGCATTCTGATTGGTTGATTGGTCAGAATGTGTGTATGTACCCCACTTTACCCCACATAATTTGTCTCACTTTACCCCACAGCCACTATTTTAGAAAAAACAACACCTCTTAGCAATTCAGGCTAATCTTCAGTTAGCATCAATCACATGGTTTTATATGTTGGAAGTTCATCAACATGTATGATATAAGTTTTTCTACCTGAATCAATTTACTTTGACACAACAGTTGATTTAGTTCACAGCAAGAAAATTTTTGTGAAAAAACATACTTACCACAGCACCAGCACCAACTTCTCCTTCATGGCAAGGGGGGAATGGGAGGGGCTTGAAAACATAATGGTCACATGACCACAAATGGGTTCCTTTGCCTAGATACAGGGGGTGTCTCACATTACCCGGTGTTTCACATTACCCCGCTCTCCCCTATCTGGCTGCTGTCGGTCCAATACCCTGTGATGCAAGTCTAATTTCATTATTATATTATGAGGTCAACATTTCTGCTCAAATGAGGAAATATGTGTCTGTCATCACATCTCTCATGACAGAATTCAGTCCGCGCTTCCAAGATTTTTCTGCCATTGAGAAAGAAATCAAGCTGTTCTCGACTATATACCTATCTACCAGAGCTCGGAAAAGGCCAAGTTTCTTCCGATTTTTTAAATATTATATATATATACACACCGTAAAATTCGGGTTATAAGCCGCTACCTTTTCCGCTTTTTTTCCTCAACTTTGACCCGAGCGGCTTAAATATCAGTGCGGCTTATTTAAGGATTTTTCCGATTCTAAATTTAGCAGCAGTTGCAGAGACATACGGTACAAAAGTCACGTGAAATATTCCCAAATCCCCTTCACGAGTGATCTCACTGTAATAGAGGGTCCTCTCAGCAGCAGTCAAACTCATTGCTGTCCTCCCCGGTGCCTCTCACCCAGCCACCCTGCTTGGCTCTCTGCTGGCACCCACCGACGATGCCACCACACTCAGCCGAGGAGGTGATGGAAAACAGGTCTGACGGCGAGGGAATCCCTGCCTCTCCTACCACCTCCACAGCGCACGAGCGACGAGCTAGCGCGCGACAAGCTAACGAGCTAACGAATACTGTTTGAGTAAACAACATTGAATATTCAGCACAAAAATAAAAAGTATTGTCAGCGTAAGCTGCTGCAGCTAGTGTGGTATTTGTTATATATGTATGTTGGTACATTGATGTTCACGTATGTTTAATGGATGTTCATAACAAATAGTACATGTAGGGACTTAGGACCCAGGGGGGGATTCAGGTGGGACAGCTCATCAATGTCAGTGTTCGGCCCCTTAGGGAATCGGCCAAAGTATATCCGAGGATCAGCCTGGTTGTCCTGGATGAAGTCGGGACATGTTACGTCTAACGGTAGTTTAAGGCCACTTGCTAACATGCAAAGACTGTATCTAACCAACTCACTGTACATTGCTAGCTTTACTCTTACCTTGAAGTTCAGCTCGCAGTTCTTTGTTGATGTGGTTCCGTTGACTTCGGACCGGAAACGTGAAATGGCGGAATTCGTGTGGCGAAATTGAGTCGCGTGACCACCACAACTTTGCAGAGTAAATACAACGATGACATTTTTGTTGTGTGCATTGACTTCAGAAGATTTGCTGAGATTACGCAGATACAGTTTGTTAAGGAAGAAATGCACAATCTTTAGTCATTTAAACAAATACAGATCAAGTCCAGGACTAGAATGTTTCGTGTAGAGGTAAAAACATACATTTTCATTCAATATCTTATATTTAATTGTGTTACATATACATCTTCTCATAATCACTTTTATCAGTGTACTTATAGTCTCAGTTTTTATGAATATCAGAATATCGGCTTACTTGTAGCTTCTATTTGTATGAATAGCATAACACCAGCAAACCTATAGTCTCAGTTTAAGTACTGGGGAACTTTTGTATATCTTGCTGGGTTCTGTGTACTATTGCTGTCCTCTTTCAGGCCCTTTTTTCCCCTCAGAAGTCTCAACTTTAAACACTTGGAGCTCCTTACATATACATAATTATCTATCAATTATAATAAAATAGAAAACTAATCTAGTCAACAAGCATGTTCATGGTTTGTTGATAAAGTATACTTAATGAATAACTATATTAGTATAAACAAAGTCTACAAAAAAATTATCATCAATTTCTCCGTGTTCAAGTAGTCGTATGAACCCCAAATTAGTTCTATTACTTGTGTTATTTTATAACTTTTTTTCCAGAATTTATTTGTGAAAAAAATTATATTTTAAAAAAAAATCACTTTTATAACATATTTTGATCATAACTATGAATATCCAGCATGATCTAAGCAAGATTTCCCAAAAATTTCTTTTGGAGCTGTCGCGGACTTGTACAAACTGTATGGTTCAGGCCCTTACGACACCTTTTTGGAAAGATTAGGACCTAAAGAATCACAATATAACAAAGCTTATGGGTGTTGCGACAGATTTCCAGTCAAAAAACTGTGTCATTCGGTTCAAAAATGGAAAAAATACTTTTTTTAATAGAAAAACATTGCTGTATGACGTGTTTAGAAACGTGGGCAGTACACGAAAGGCACAGAAAGCGGTTACGTGAGACAGAGAGAAGAAGAAGAAAAATTTCGGCCGTTTTGTGACTTTACAGGTACTAATAGTTTTTTGTTTTTTTTAAGGATTCTTATTACTTTAGACTCCCACAAGCCTGTACGGTTACGTGGATGTGTTTGTTAGTGAAATCCGACTTTGTAATGGGTACTTATCACGAGTTTAGTGAAAAGTTACGGTCGCCGCAGAAAGTTCCCCCGAGTTACGTAAGTAGTTCAACTTAAGAGTTACTTGATTATTTATTTTTTTGTTCATAAACGTGGTTGCGGAGATAATTAAGTTTAAGTTTTTAAAAAAGAGACTTTTTTTTCGAAACAGAGGCTGAGCTTAAAAGGTTAAGAATAAAACTGTTTTGAAAGGAAGTTCATTGATTAACTCTTGCAACACCGAGGTAATTTTCAGTCGATTTTCTCGATTTGACATAATTTCTTAAATTCACCTTTTAAGGCACTTGCATATAATATATATACTCATGTTGTACATCATAAATTGCAGAACAATCCCAGCTATCTATATAATGAGGCACCGTTGTCACAAGGCAAAGGTGTAAAGAGAAAATATGACACTAAACCTGAAAAATGGAATCTCGATTTTTGGAAATTTTTCATATCTCTTGTGAAAACATTTACTCAGGTGGTTTTACTCGGGTGGTATATAGGTTTTGGTGATGGAAATTGGTTTACCAAAGGTTTTAGGTTCACAAAAGCAGTGAAATATATGAATAAAATGGTAGATACATATAATTACAAATAAATGTCTAAAACTAAATGTTTTATTGAGCAGAAATGTGGTCTGTCACACCTTTCACCAAGATTATAAAATGGGACTGAGAAATAACTTCATACGGCAGATAAAGCTTCATGGGGTGTGTGCAAATGAAAAATGACCATCACAACATTTTTATATTTTATTTTTGAATAAAAATATGTATTATAAATTACAAATATTTACACAATATACATGTTCAGAAATAGAAAACAGACCCGGGCTGGTGGGGATGACTGTGGTAGAGGGTTCTGGTGGTGGTAAATCCTCTCTGTAAAATAAATGACTAGTAAATACTAACTTCACACAGTTTGAACAGTTCAGCGGGTGTACATGTGCAGCTGAGCTATGTACCTACCTGGTGAGCAGCGTCCGTGTCGTCGTCAGGCTTCCACGACAGCGTAGTTGGGTCAAATCTCACAAGGATTATTCAATTTATTCAGACTGACTCAATGGGATAGAAAAGCATAATGTTTAATGAGACGATTTACATTGAATTTATTTAATAAAATTAGATGGAACATTTACATGTAATTGAAATACTTAAAGTCAACGTTTTTTGTATATTTTTTTTCTTCAGTAGACTAAAACCTGGGGACGGGAGTGAGATTATAATATACATTCCAGGGGGAATAGGCCATTTCCAAAGGGAATGAGAAGAAATCTGAGCCGGTTCAAGGAAAAGAAGGAGACTCCAAAGACAGACGAGTAGAAGGGGTTAACTGTGTGTAAATATAAAATAGAATAAGATAGAAGCGCTAGGGAAAAATACAATTAATAAAAACGAATAAAGTATGGGGTCAAACACTAGCAAAGGACTGACTGAGGTCAGTGAGGTCAGGTATGTAGAGAGATGGCCCGCTCTGGAGGAGGTGGTCCTCTGTTTGTAAAAGTTCCTCCATTTCAGATCACCTCCTCCTCAACTCGGCTACTTCCAGCTCCAGCTTTGCGACATGTTCTCCAGCCTGCTTCTGTGCCGCTTCTTGCTTTTGCTGGATCGCCTCAATCAGCTGCGCCTGCTGTTTTCCCTGAGAGACCACCAGAGCAGTGGAAACCTCATTAATGTCCGCTTTCGCTTTCTCAGACTTCTCCTTGCTCTGATCAGCCGAATGTTTGATTTCCCTAATACTCCTTTTTCATTTCTGACGTCACACAGTCCAGCTGGACTTTCCTCTCTCTGAACGCTTGCTCTAGCGGGACGGCTTCATGTGTTACGTGGTCGTCCTGCAAGCACATTAAACAAACACACACCTGGTCTTTGGGACAGAAGAGCTCCAGCATCCTGTTGTGCTTCTGACACACTCGGTCCTCCAGGTTTGACACAGGGTTTATCAGCTGGTGCTTTTTAAGAGTTGTGACTCTTGTGAGGCTCCAGGTGAAAGGGGCAGTAAGTGGCCAAACACACCAGGCATGTCTTCTGGGCCTTGAGTTTCGGCACAAGGCAGATGTCGCAGGGCACCTCCCCTGGTTTGACAAGGATGCCGTCTTCATCCCTCTCCCTCATGTTTTTGAAATGCTCGACCATATCCTTGAACCCCGTGTTGACGTGGAGCGTTGGTCTCCTGCGGTACTTCGTCCTACAGAGGGGACACTGTATCTGGCCGCTGTCGGTTTAATACCCTGTGATGCAAGTCTGGCAGAAGTTGTGTCCACATGGAGTCGAGACAGGCTCAATGAACGCATCCAGACAGATGGAGCAGAGGAACTGCTCGTCACATAGGCTGCTGGCAGAGGCCATGTCTACATGAGAGAAACGGATTTCATTATTATATTATGAGGTCAACATTTTTTTTTTTCAGTTCATTCAAATAATACATATTATTTTATGTTGTGGCACCTCAAACCCTGAAAATGTCAGGGGGCACAGCTGTCCCATTACGTTTCTCTATTTAATTGTAAAATCAAATTGTAGTGGCCATTTGTCCTGTAAATCAAATAAATAAATATAAATTAAAGAAAATAAACCGATATCAAAAGCCACTGATGCACCGTAGGTTATGTTAAATGACGCAGCCAAAATAATACAGGGTCCAATGCGGGAGTCCGGTTTGATTGCTATTTATTGTAACTCAAAATAATCAACAAACAAATAAACAAACAAAACGCCCCATGCTGCCTCTCCCGTGCTGACCTGTCGCTGGTGACGTGCTGAGCTGGTCTGGTAAAAAACCACAAGCCCACCCAGGTGCATCCCGGTCCTGTACCCGCCTACTCCATTAAGTACACCAGGTGCCCACAGCATTACCCAATTAACAAATTAAAACCTATGTAAACAACTATAAATAAACAATACCACCTGTGAAGAAAAATAACTTAAAATATTAGTAAATAGCTCCTACACCAATGTTAAATATACTAAATATGCGCACTCAAAATAACAGGTATTAATTCGAAGCTTGACAGTTAGCAAACATGTTTCGTGTAAACCTTTATATTTTGGGGGGGAATGACTTTTGAGGACATTACCTTAATGCTTAAATAAGCACAATTGACCTAATTTGATTAATTTTGCGATATACCTCACCTCTAGTGAGTGGCCCAGACTTTCGTATATTTTTCGGATTGTGGCCCTCAGTGAAAACAGTTACACACCCCTGTAGATACTGCAGGACTCAGGCACATGCACAGACATTTTGGGGTGCAGGTGCCCAAACCAAAAAAAGGGCACCCATCGCCAAAATTATTTATGAAATTAAAAATAATAATAATAAATAAAAAAACACAGATATTTTCAACTTCTATATTTATTTTTGTTAACAAACTAACTCAAATTATCAAATTGAATAAATAAATGAATAACAGGCAAAAACAGATAAAACAAGGCCATATTGTATAACTAAATGCAATCAAAAAATATTCTAACTTAAAACTTATCAAAACTCTGCTCTGGATAAATTAAAAGGATCTTCACAGGAGCATCCTCCTTGGTGCCATCTCTTGGAAGATTTGTATTACTCCACTGTGATTTATTTCAATGGCAAGCAGGAGAAGGTCGGAGAGTCTTCCTTCCCCACAAAGACTCCTGAGTTTTGAAAAGGATCTTTCCACTGAAGCTGTTGTCACTGGCAGTTTTGCATAGATCCTTACCATCTTCACAAATGTTGGAAAGATGCTGGTGTTCTCCTCCACAATGGCAAGGATTTCTTGCAGGTTCTTCGAGGGAAAGCTGGAGTGGAACACCTTTACCTTGTCTTCAGCTGGTCCTCATTTTCCTCTTTGAAATCACAGATTTTTGGGGTCCATTTGGGGCCGCGGATATTACATTACATTACGGGCCAGTAACAGGCCCAATCTCCACCCTTACGGACTCACGGACTTTGAGGCGCGCTCCTGCGAAGTCCGTGAGGGTTTAGGGGTGTCCCATTATCACATCGTAGAGTGTTTGAGGGCTCTCTGGCAGACATTTTGAGCCCTTTATGATCCCTTTCCGTAAGGGAATTACCCACAGTTCATAGCAATGTGACGTTAAACACGCAGTTCCCAATGGCATGAAGCATGAAGACGTAAAAAAAAAAAGAAGGTAAACAAAGAGACACGTGGGCGTTTCGCCCGATAAAATACACTATAACATTACGGATTAAAGATGGAACATAAAAAGACATGAAATCAGAGGAATGCAAGCAGAAAATATATTTATAAATATTTTGTTTACATTCATCAAACATTTCGTTTTGACAAAAACGAGTAAATAGATCATTTAAAATGACTTCTCATCTCGTGAGGAAGACGTTCAAATCAGTGAATAGAAAGTATAAAATAAATACACAATATTTTTTATGTAGTCACGTGATATGTTGCAGCAAAGTGCTGTCCCATTCATATTCACACCAGTTCAAGCCCTCACAGCCTCTCACACTCAGCCACTTAGCAGCTGACGTCAGTGAGTCCCTGAGGGTTCAGGGCTTGAGGGTTTAGGGTGGAGATTGGGATTGACCCTTAATGTAAAAGACAAACAATGAACACGTACCGCTTGTCCGGACCTTTCGTTTGTTAACGTGAAGTCAGTCTTGAAGAGAATCTTTGGCGACAATTCTCCACAAGAGGGAGCTAATGTCCTCCAAACTCACACGGATTTTCCGAATTTTCGCGGACTTCAACCGTTACGGCACCGACCAATTACGTGCATGTAAATAACATCACGTGATGCTACTATGCTACTAACAAGCAAAGGGACCAGAGGATTAAACTGCTGGAACAAAGGGTTGACGATTTGGAGCAGTACTCCAGGGCTGATTTGTCATCACTGGGCTGGAGACTAAGCATTATAGCTACGTCAGATCTGGGTGAATCATTGTGTTGACATTAAACCGCTGCATTTAGATACAGGAGCCACAGCATGGACAACGTCATCGAATGTCTCATAATTCTTTCCCAGTAGACATTTCAAATTGTCATAATAGGAACTACATTCTTGAACTAAAGTCTGAGTTGAGGTTCGTGAAAACCCTGAAGAAATTGCCTCGAGACGTTTATGAGAAATCACGTTCACGTTTATTTTCTCACCCGAAGACTCACATTAAAAAAGGAGGGAAGACCAGTCGTATGTCCATTCAAAAACTGTGGTAACGTTTTTACTGTGATATCGTTTTCATCACACTTGTCAAGAACACATACAGGTTGTGCCCCGACAAGGTCAGGTAGAGGTCATGGAGAGCATACTGTTGAGCAAGCAGAGGTGTGGCTTCTGATGTAAATGATGACATAGAGGGAGACCAGGAGATCAAGTGTTTCCAGAAAGCACAGATGAGCCACATTGCTGAATTATATTAACATGAACTTATAACTGCAATGCTATTTGTGTCTCCTATACAGGTGTCAGACACAGCAGTAACTGCGAAGACATCCCTTGCCCTTCCTGATTTGATACCATTTCGCTCCAGATTCAGAAGCTGAAATGACTCTTCAGTCCTCCTGCTTCTTCTTCTTGCCCTGCGGTGAGGTGTTGTTGGTTTGAGAGAAGTGCTCAGACATGGCAGCAAGCGCCCGGTAGCGGTGAGAGATGGTGTTCTTCACCTCTTTGGGCAGTTCAGCGTAGCTGCAGATGAGAGGGAAGCAGCACACGTCAGTGCGGATGTTGTCCTGCAACGCTCAACTCCTTTCTAAACTGAGAGTAAAGTGTTGCCCTCTGGCTCCACCTTGTGGCGTGAACAGGACATTTCATACAGTCTTTGCTTACGTTTTCTCATATCCCTCTGGCTGGAAACAGGGATCCCATCCAAAGTCTCGAGGTCCCCTGGGTTCCACAATGTGTCCCTTAAAATACCAAGAGGAAAGCGTGAATGGATTATTATGACACAAAATAAAAAAATAAACACTTTTGCAGCTTTCTAACCTCAGTTTTTCCTCTGAACAGCTGCACTGGTTCATCTTTCCCAGCAGAGAAAGCAAAAGTGCAGAGAGCCCACGCTGATTTATCTTCAAACCCAGCGAGGAGTTTGTACAAGCCTGCAACACAACAGCTCACTCAATCAGAGAGGCCGGATCTGCTTTAAACGTCTCTGTTAAAACACCTGGGCTGGGTTTTCACCATTACCTTCTGCCTTCAGTTTATCCAGGAACCACTTTCTGCAAAAACAAAGTTAAGTTGCATGCATAAATATTCATTCCCACAATTAAAAGACTCTGCAGACGTGGACGTTATTATACTAACATGTAAGGACCAGGCAGGCCTCCCAGAGCCTTGAAACACAGACAGGTGTCCTCCACTATGACTGGCCCGTCAATCTGAGGGTGAAAAACAAACGTCAATCCTTCAGCACACACCACACACACACATTAGTAGTATTCACTTGCATGACAGTGTAGTTATTGTACCTGCTGTGCAGCCTCTTTACACTTCTGTATGGAAATCTCATCTGGCTCCCCTTGGTATTCAGGCACTGGACGAAGACATATTTAGGTGAGTGATGACGTCATGAATATATTTAATCTAGTGGTGGTCTCTGCTTTGATACTTACAGTCAATCTTTTTGGACACTAGTTTGTATGGAAACCTGTCTCCCAGGATCTGAATGACCTGATGAATGCGATAGAAGAAGAAAAATAAGGAGAGTTAATCTGGCAGGAAAAATGAAACCAGGAATGTCTTCTGTATTAAATTACAGCTCATACTGACAGTCTATATTTAGCTGGCATAGTCTGGAACAGTATCAAGGCAATAAGTATTCAAGTATATCCGGTTAAATAAGCAGAAGTATTCAAGTATATCAGGACAGCACAGCTGTTAACTGTCGCTCTCAGATATAACACTTTTAATTCTCACCTCTTCGAGTTTTTTCGCGTTTCCAGTCACGAAGACCACAGACCTCCCAGCAGGCACCGCCATGTTGAATGATACCCGGCGGACTAACAATGGCGGACCAAAACACTTCCGGCTCAGCAACGGCCAATAAAATCAGCCCCGAGAGCCTCAGCGAATCACCGGGCCGCGTGTAGCCCCGCCCTTTCGAGAAACCCACCAATCAGCGGGCGGTGCCACCAGCAACGTTGTCCGAGCCGAAAGCTCAGTGGCATGTGGACAAGTTGCTGTCAACAGACTCTGTCGCGGTGAACTGAAACGTCTTTTGGGGTTACTGCAACCACGCTGCGGCCGACAATGAGTCTTTTACCTCGCACAGCAGAGGAGTTCAGCTCCGCAGAATACTGGGAGAGGTTTTTTAAGAAGCGCGGGGAGAAGGCTTTTGAATGGTACGGAGACTACAACAAACTCTGCGGCGTGCTGCACAAATACATCAAGGTCCAAGATAAGGTGAGAAAACTACAGCGATGCTCAAGGTACCCGCTAGGATGTCTGTAGCTTTAAAGAAGAGTCTCCTGTCAATACAGAATAAACAGTTTGGGTTGACAATTGCCGAAAATAACTTGTCTTCAGCACTTCCTTACTGTATATGTGTGGGGACGTGACGTCACGTCTGCTCAACTTTCATCAACATAAATGTGTATAATGATGATGTCGCAAATAGTAATAATAATAAAAAAGTCTTATATAGACATTTAGTGAGGGCAAAATCAACTTTTAAAGGTAAAATGTTATTCACGAGGGAAGTTTCATAGTACAGTGGTGGAGGAAGGACAAAAACCACAGTGAAAAAATACTCCATGAGAAGAAAATGTCCTGCATTCATGATCTTACTCAAGTAAAAGTACATTAGCATGGATGTACTTTAAGTATAAAAAAACTAAAGCACTGATTATGCGTGAAAAAAAATACAGCCTCTGGGAGTGATTTATTATAATTTATTTTATTATAACATTTTACTGCTCGAGATGTTTGGCTAAAAAAATGCATCGTGTCTGCAAGTGATAATATTAAATCCTTATATCATGTGTCTATGCTTATAGCCTTGTCATGTAGGAAGAGGGGGAGAACATGGGATTCTCCTCCTCTTGACAGGTTAGAGCGAATCAGACGATGCAAGACGAACCCTGTGACGATAACCTGTTTATGAAAGGCCCCGCTTCCGGTTGTTCATTCCCTAACCTGCGTGTTGGCTGTAGCACTCACTGCTCTTGCAACTGCAGCGCTTATTACTTTGCTTGTGACCAGATAATAAATTACCAGCACGAAAGAAGTTGTTCGGCTGAAATTTTCCGGAGACGCTTACACAAGCGCGTCATGTGTTTTGAATCTGCAATGTAACCAGCGACTTTATCTGACAAATACATAACGTGTCGTGCGCTAGAGGTATAATGTAACGTCAAATGGAAAAACTTAAATGAAGCGCAAGTCCCCTCAAAACCTAAGGAAGCGTGGTTACTTACTTTCCACCGCTGCAAACGACAACAACTGGTGAATTAACGCCGTTTTGTGTTTCCGTTCTCCAGGTGTTGGTGGTGGGCTGCGGCAACTCTGAGCTGAGCGAGCAGATGTACGATGTCGGCTACAAATATCTCACCAACATTGACATCAGCGAGACGGTGGTGACCCACATGAACCAGAGGAACGCCGAGCGCCGGCCGGGCTTGACCTTCCAGCAGGTGGACGCGACTCAAACTCCCTACGAGGAGGCCAGCTACCAGGCGGCTCTGGACAAGGGCACGCTGGATGCCATGGCGTCGGAAGAAGAGGGATCCCTGGCCAGAGCCATGCTCACGGAGGTGAGAGAGAGCTGTGGGGTGCGCTGTGCACGAACCGTATGTTTTATAACTTTGGTCGACTCACAGCTGTGTTTTTCGTGTTTCTGCAGGTGGGCCGCGTGCTCAGCGTCGGCGGGCGGTACGTCTGTGTGACGCTGGCGCAGGAGAGCGTGGTCAAGCTAGCCGTGGAGCACTTTGTGGAGCTGGGGTGGGCCGTGAGGCTCCACTGCCTGCAGGAGGAGAGCGGGAAAGAAGAGGAATCCTTCGCTCTGCCCGTCTTCGTGCTGGTCTGCACCAAGTTCCGCCAGCCGATGCCCGCGCCCATCCTGGAGATGTGCCTCGGGGAAGACGGCGCCCCGGTGCGTCTCGCGCGGGTGGCGGACCTGCTGTCGGCCGTGCGGGAGCACCAGGCTTACGGCGTGTTGAAAAAGAGGCTCCGCACGAGCACAGACGCCGGCTCCAACCTCTCCCTCACCCTCTGCCACACCAAGACCGGCCTCCCCAGATACACTCTCACGGTGCAGGATTGTCCCCCGGGGGCCAAGGTGCCCAGATCAAACCAGTTTGCTATTTTTATCGGTGAGCTCTCCCGTCCTCGCGTCACGTTCATATGCCTCTTTTTGTGAATCGCACCGGTCGTATTCACTCCTTCCCCTGTGCTCGTCCCCGCCAGTGCCTCAAGGCAGCGAGACGGCGTGGCAGTACAGCTCCGCCGAGGGCCGGCGGGAGCTGGCGGCCAGCGCTAACTTTCGGCGCCTGGTTATTGCGGCGATGCACCGGAACCAGGAGTACTCGGACATGCAGGCCGTCCAGTCGGAGCTCTCGCCGATGGTGATGGACCTGGCTCCACCGGGCATGCCAGCCAACCAGCAGGTGAACACACGCAGGCGAGCCTTTTGGGAAAGTGTTGCAAATGTGCCCGAGCGTGTTCACTTGAGCCTCTCCGTCCCTGTTCAGGTGCCGTTTCTGTCAGTCGGAGGGGACCTGGGCTGGCGGGAGGAGGTCAGCAGCGGCGTGAGCGAGCTGAGCGGGGAGTACTGCGTGGAGAACGTCAAAGGAGAAGACGGGGAGCTGTATCGGAGACTCGTTTTCCTCTCTAACACTTCACTTGTCCAATCGGAGAGCCGCCTCGTCCCTTCAAGTAGCGGTCAGTTCTTTTTCCTCCTTCATTGTGATTTGTTATGTTCTCCTTTTTCTTTATGCATACCTGCAAACTTGTCACCTTTCGGCGAAATTCGCCGTTTTGAAATGAAAATATGTCATCCACGTGAACCGTGTAGATCCGAAGAGTTTTTGTTTTTGGGAGGGGGGGGGGGTCAACTCGCCCAGCGTTTCTGAGATCAGAGTGAGACACGAAAAAAAAAAGAAGAGTTGTGCTCTTCGCAAATAGAAGATCTTTGTGTCGAGTCTTGGCCAATCAGCGTTAAGATGTCTACAGCGGCTTCATTTCCCTCCCACCAGTGTTTTAATAGCAAGCTATCACGTTAGCTAACGTTGTTGATAGAGACAGCGAGTGAGATTACTGGCAGCGGAGAGTCCGTGGCAGCGTGTGACGTCAGCCAGGAGAGCGGCGAGTCAGCGGCGCTGGCGGTTCTACCTACCGACACCTGACTACATATAAGGAGAGGACAATGGAGATTTTAATTAAAAAACAAGTGGCCGAAATGAGTTTCCTCCGTAGGGTGGCTATATATATATATATATATATATATATATATATATATATATATATATTAGTTGTAGTAGTGCGGTTATAATCGCTGTCACACTCGAGAGAGGTGTGCATGTTCAGGTTTACCTGGTGGAAAGATTATTCCAGTGTTCTAGACTAACAGTGACGTCTCCTCAAAGTAAAGTGGTATAACAGTATGACATAATATGGTTAAAATAAAAAGGCTGGTACATTATACATATTATGGCATATAAGTGTAATATTATGAAGTGAAATGTAGTAGTAGCAAAACAATATTCAGTATAGTACAGCAGTATTGTAAGTATTAAGTCTACAAAATACATTATATATATATATATATATATATATATATATATATATATATATATACATACATACATACATACATACACACACGCACTACTGTTCAAAAGTTTGGGGTCACTTAGAAATTTCCTTATTTTTCAAAGATTTTTCAAAGATATTTTTTTTTTTTGTACACTTGTGTATTGCCAAAAGAAGAAATGAAACCCATCTTGATCATAGTTTGTCAGCTTCTCGACGAGTGACGCTGTTCGGCACTGACTCGCCTGAGGATCTGAGAACGGCTGGAAGTGTTGTAAATGTAAAAACTACCTATTTTATTATTTATTATTTTATTTATATTCTCTTTTTTTTACATAATTTTATTGTATTTAAGTTGAAAATGTTATTCTATTTTAGTGTTATTTTATTTATCACTTGTTTTATTGTATTTAAGTTAAAAAAATATATATTTTATTGGTATTATTTATCACTAATTGTATTGTATTTAAATTGTATATTTGTATTTTATTAATCTAGTTTTTATTTAAAAATCTTGTCCAATTGCTGAATTGCTTTTGTCTTTTGTTGTTTTCCCGGCTCACACTTGTTCCATCTTATTGGTACTTTAACTACATTAACCTTTATGAAAGACGCCTCGCACATGACGCTTGACTGATTGATGAAAACGTAGATACAGTTCAATGCAAAGAGTGAATATTTGTGTTTCCCGCAGCATCAAGTCACAAGAAGAGGAACAAAAAGAAGGTCAAGCCAACAACGTCCTCCGCCTCTCTGTCCGTGGACAGCGGCTTCCTCTGCTGCGCTCACCATGAAGTCATGGTGGCCGGCCTCGCCGCGCTTGGAGTGGGAACGCCGGAGAACAAAGGTCAGTTCAAACCGCTTTTCTACACAAAAATGCAGAGCGTCACCTGTGATTTTGTTTCCACCCCCTCCGTCTCCCCTCTCAGACGTCCCGGTGTCCGTGCTCCTGGTGGGGCTCGGCGGAGGAGGCCTGCCTCAGTTCCTCCGGGACTTTGTGCCCGACGTCACCGTCGAGGTCGTAGAACTCGACCCCGTCGTGATGCAAGTGGCGACGGAATGGTTCGAGTTCAGACCGGACGAGCGTTTGACCGTCACTCTCGGAGACGGCCTCGAACGCATCTGCGCCCTGGAGAAAGGAGGTGGGTAAAAGGTCAAAGTGAGGCTCTGTGGATGGATATGTGAACCAGGAAGTGACGGGCTGTTTCTTTCCTCCGTAGGCGATCGTTTGTTTGACGTCGTCATGTTCGATGCGGACAATAAAGACAGTTCTGTGGGGATGAGCTGTCCACCCGCTGCCTTTGTAGAAACCTTGATCCTGCAGAAAGTCCGTCGACTGCTTACCCCCAGAGGTACGCTGTTTATTTAAACTCATCTTTAATGTATTCTGTGCATTCTTTTGGTGATAAAGGCCTTTTAATAAAATGAAAAGATTGCACCCTTATTTGAATCATTATGGAATGCAACAAAAATCTTCTCAATTTTGGCTCATCAAAGTCTGTTTGTGTTCCTAGAGATAGCTGTAAACAGGGTTCTTACGGCCATGGAAAACATGGAAAAGTCATGGGATTTTAAAATGGTTATTTCCAGGCCTGGAAAAGTCTTTGAAAAAAATAATAATATATATATCCCAAAAGTTTTGTAAAAGTCATGTAAATGTGTTGTATTCATGTGTTCATGACGTTCATTTATGCTGAGTTTGAAATAATTAATATGCTTTTAAAAGAAAGACGCTCCAAATATAAGCAGGCATACATACAGGCATCTATATAAATGTTTATTCTTTTAATCAAACTATTGTCTCTCATTCATTTGTGTCATTTAAGGTTTACTGTATGCTTTGTATTCTCATTGTTAGTTTAAATACTACATTTACTCACTTTTTCATGTCTACACTGAGATTTCACAACATATTTGGTCATGGAAATTTGGTTTAAAGTCATGGAAAAGTCATGAAATCTATTGGTCAAAATGTGTATGAACCCTGTGTAAATTAACTCTTTTTAAATGTTCTTTTTCTGTGAGGGAACATAAGGTTTTTCCTTTTTGAGAGCCAGGATTTAAACCTGTGATCTCCAGTATTTGATTTGTCTTGAACCCGGCAGCCCTTCTTAGGAAACAGTCATGAAGAACGTGAAGAATGTGTCTCACCACGTTCTCTTCTCTCACGCAGGTGTCTTCATCCTGAACCTCGTGTGTCGGGACTCGGCCTTGAGGAAAAGCGTGCGTGAGCGCGTGGCCGCCGAGCTCCCCACCATCCTCTCCCGAAAGGTCGAAGGGGAGGTCAACGAGGTGCTGCTGTGCTCTCGCGCGGCGGACGACGGGACGTCGGACGCCGCGCGCATCCTCCCGTCCCTGAACCGGGCGGCCAAAAGCCTGCAGGGCGCACTGCTGCGCTCCAGCGGGACTGGAACCAACCGCCTCCCGCACATAGACGTCGCGGAGCTGTTAAAGGACTTGAAAGTGGAGTAAAGTTTGTTTGCGACCAGAGGGGATGGGATTGAGACACTGAAATATGAGAGAGACATTGAGTACAATGTAATAAAAATGTCATATATCATATACAACACAAGTAAAGGACATTTTGATCTGAATGTGGTGGAATAAAATAATTCCCAGTGCTGTTAGATAGTTGAACTTAAATGTACCCTTCGGTTTCTGTTTCACTCCCTCCCCTTGCCCAAAAGAATGCAGCAGTGGTATTTACAGTATGAATCTTTACTCTCTGGTTCCAGTTGCAGTGTTTAAATAGCTGCCGGGTGTCTGACACCCCTGGGTGTCTTGATAAATCAGTGCACTTTTTCTTTTTTAAATAATTAATAATAATTATTAATAATAATAATTAAATAAAACGAAGTTTGTTCCTCTCCCGCAGAAGGGGATTGCCGAGTTAAAACTTGCCGATTACCGCGCATGCGCGCAAAAAAAAACCTCGATTCCGTTAGCTGTCAAGAGCGGAGCGTTTCTTCTGCTTCCCTCTCCCTCTTTTCCTTTGGACCCAAAACTCAACGGCTGGTTTCTTTTAAATGGAGTTTTGACGGAAGCGACACGCTAGCGACGGTTTACGGGTTGTTTTGAAACGACAAAAAATGTGTCTCGCGAGCTGTTTTCGGAGGCTTGAAGAGGTCCGCGAGAACGAGCTTGGACCCAACGGTCGTTACCAGACGGCAACGCGCCTCTAACGGCCGACGTTACGGAGCTTCAAAAAACAAAAAAAAAGTTGGCCCCGTCCCTCGAGGGGAGTTTTATTAATAGGTTGTGTACATGATATCAGTGTGAGTCGCTATTTAACTATGGCAGACGCTCTCTAACGGCTGGCGGAGGCTAGAACCCCTCAAACCCGGAGTGTAAAGGGACGATGGGTAACCGCGGGATGGAGGACCTGATCCCGCTGGTCAACCGGCTCCAGGACGCGCTGAGCGGCGTCGGCCAGAGCTGCAGCCTCCACCTGCCGCAGATAGCCGTGGTGGGCGGCCAGAGCGCCGGGAAGAGCTCCGTGCTGGAGAACTTTGTGGGCAGGTACGTGTGTGTGTGTGTGTGTGTCTGTGTCTGTGTGTCTCTGTGTCTGTCTCTGTGTCTGTGTGTGTGTGTGTGTCTCTGTGTCTCTGTGTGTGTGTGTGTCTCTGTATATATATGTGTGTGTCTGTGTGTCTCTGTATATGTGTGTGTGTGTCTTTGTGTCTCTGTGTCTGTGTGTGTGTCTCTCTGTATATATATGTGTGTGTCTCTGTATATGTGTGTGTCTCTGTGTGTCTCTGTATATGTGTGTGTCTCTGTGTGTCTGTATATGTGTGTGTCTCTGTATATGTGTGTGTGTGTCTTTGTGTCTCTGTGTGTCTCTGTATATGTGTGTGTCTCTGTATATGTGTGTGTCTCTGTCTCTGTGTGTGTGTCTCTGTCTCTGTGTGTGTGTCTTTGTGTCTCTGTGTGTGTGTCTCTGTGTGTCTGTATATGTGTGTGTCTCTGTATATGTGTGTGTGTGTGTCTTTGTGTCTCTCTGTATATATATATGTGTGTGTGTGTGTGTGTGTGTGTGTGTCTTTGTGTCTCTGTCTGTGTGTCTCTGTGTGTGTGTCTGTGTGTGTGTGTGTGTGTGTGTGTCTCTGTGTCTGTGTGTGTGTGTCTCTGTATATATATATATGTGTGTGTGTCTGTGTGTCTCTGTATATGTGTGTGTGTCTCTGTGTCTCTGTGTGTCTCTGTATATGTGTGTGTGTCTTTGTGTCTCTGTGTGTCTCTGTATATGTGTGTGTCTCTTGTGTGTCTCTGTATATATATGTGTGTGTGTGTCTCTGTATATGTGTGTGTCTCTTGTGTGTCTCTGTATATATATGTGTGTCTCTGTCTGTGTGTCTCTGTCTGTGTGTCTCTGTGTGTCTGTGTGTGTGTGTGTGTGTGTGTGTGTGTGAGACACACTGAACCACAATGCACTGCACTAAAAGGGGTGTCATCGACTTGCACAACAACTGAGGGGAACACCACCTAAATAATAACACAACATTCCACTGTGGTGTTAACATGGCCTGGAAAAGATAAATCAATATGTAAGAACATGAGCTACTTTCTTTCTGAAGCCAGAAATCAATGAGTCTGAAGCTGCTGCATAGACAATGAATAGGAGACTGATTTTATTCACTTAAATAACAAGTTGTTGCCCTTGCAGTAGAATGGAATGAAAAGGTCTATTGTAGTGTTGTTATCAGTTATGAAACAGAAAATGTTGCCAAAAACCCTGTGTGTCATCTGAAAATGGGTGGATAAGATTCAGATGACAAATAAAGGGCCATTTTATGATAAAGCAGCTTTTTATATTGTGTTTTTACACTGTGCATTGTGAGCGATGGCTTTATTAATATCAAAACATAATTTACAGTTGCTTTTTAGAGCCATTAAAAGCCGTTAATATGAACATCTTTTGGTTTTCCAGGTCAGGACTGTTAGCCGTCGTGGACCAGAGTCCATCCACAACTAATAATCGGATACATTTTCTTAATTAAAATTGTATTGGTTTATTTGGTAGGGACAGTGCACATTAATACAACATTCCTGTAAATGTGCCAGAGTTTTCATCTATAGTCCCTGGACAGATGTTACAAAGTCACCCTATAAAAAACAGAATATAAGTTTAAAATTACAATATTCCCCTTTACAAAGCATGCAGAAACAATAAAAGAAGAGGGAATATTAAAATGTGTTCAGGACACCCTTGTATTACATTGCCAAGTACTATTAAGACGTGCGACACAGGGCCTCATAAATCAACACATACGATGTAAATAAATGAGGGATAATTATGTTAAATAGAAACATGGACGAGAGATTATGTTGCATTGTTGGAATCAGAAGCACAAAACATAAAAGCATGCAGAGTTTGTAAAATATATACGAGTCAGTCTGACGCAGCAAAACCACAATAAAAGACACGCATGCAGGTAGATGAGGGTCGACTGGCAACTTCAAGACAGACAGGAAACCGCAGACAGACTGAGGACAGTGAGGTGCAGTTATTGTTTACAAGAAATCAGTTCAGTTATAACTAAATTATTACTTAATCCAAAGAATAAACTACTGCCAGCTGTATTTTTCACAGCCTGGAAATCAAGATTATTCAAATTAGTTCGTCCAAATTAGTCCCTGAACATCGATAAAGCCGTTAGTTACACTAATAAACCCGTTTGAACACTCTCTTGGTGTAAAGCAATGACGTGTCACCCTAACTGACTGAATGACTCATTATCTTCACTCTTATTATCAGTGACAATGTGATGCTGGCATCACCTTATCTCACTAACAGGCTGTGGAGGTGTCGATGAAGGAGGGGGAGGTCATGGAATCAGCATTATATTAAATAAACTATGAGTCCATCAGACAATCAAAAACAGAGTTCAGAGGCCTTTAAATGATACAGACGTGTCATGAATATAAAAGGAGGCTGCGATTCTAATCCAATGCAAATATGTGTCAAACTACAGGGTTCATACGGTCATGGAGAACCTGGGAAAGTCATGGAGTTTTAAAATGGTTATTTCCAGGCCTGGAAAAGTCCTTGAAAAAAATAAAATCCCAAAAGTTTAGTAAAAGTCATGTAAATGTGTTTTACGGCGAGTTTGAAATAATTAATATGCTTTTAAAAGAAAGACACCTCAAAATATAAGCAGGCATCCATACAGGCATCTATATAAATGTTTATTCTTTTAATCAAACTATTGTCTCTCATTCATTTGTGTCATTTAAGCTTTGGAATTCTCATAGTTAGTTTCTCACTTTTTCATGTTTACACCGAGATTTCACAAAATGTTTGGTCATGGAAATTTGGTTAAAAGTCATGGAAAAGTCATGGAAATGCATTGGTCAGAATGTGTATAAACCCTGAAATTAGACGAGTGTCTCCTCCCAGTTGTCCATTCTTTGTCTGCATTTTAATAAAGAAAAATGCGGATACACAGCCCTGGCTCTGTAAACGAGGAAACAAACAAACAAAAGCCAGGACAGGGCAAAGGTCGCGGCTGTAGGAAGAGAGAGGCGGCGGTGATAGCGTGTGTCAATTATCGGATGCCTGGAAGAACTCAGTTCAACAACTTCTCTCGTTCTCTAAATGTATTTACTAAATGATCACAAGCAAAGTAGTGAGCGCTGCAGTTGCAAAAGCAGTGAGTGGTACAGCAACACGCAGGTTGGGCAAAGAACAACCGCCCCACCAACGGAAGTGAGGCCTTTCATACACAGTTTATCGTCACAGGTTCGTCTCGCCTCGTCCTAACATCTGATTGGCTCTGTCCTGTCAAGAGGAGGAGAATCCCGTGTTCTCATCTTTTCTCACAAGACTGGAACACAACGACCAGTCTGCTTCCAGAATGTCAATATACTGATAAACAGTTGTGGGTGTTGAAGTGTGCAGGCGTGTGACTAACTTCCCTTGAGAACTGGACATTTCATAGACACAACCAACTCCAGCTGCATAGCTGTGTTATACTGACCTCGCTAACCTGAACTCTAATAGACATGAAGAGTAATACAATGAAGAATATCTACAGAATATAAGGATTTATATTATCAGCGGGAGCCAGAGCGATGGTGAATCCGGAGCGCTGACGGGAGGGCTGCACTGGTTTGGGTGTTGAGACTTCAGATATCAACACTCTCTCAGACGCCACCCTTTTTTTAAATGCGTGAGACATTTCGGTTTGTGAGGAGGTGACTTAAGCATTTCCATCCTGTCAGTGAGGAATGCTGGTGAGTAATAAGTGAGTTGTTTCCGAGCTTCAAGACAGTGGAGCTCTGTTTCCTAACGCAGGCCGGTAGCATTGTCCACGGAGGTAAAGTGTGTGGCGTTGCCAGAAGCTGTAAGAAGCTATTAAAGCTCACTGTCTTGAGCCTGTTATGATATTTTAACACACGCCTCGGCTCTTTTGTCTCTGCTGCGATTATGTTATGACACCCCTTTTGTGCGGGAACCCTGCCAGCTGCTTCATCTGGGACAGGATGCAGTAAAACAAACTTCCTGCATCTGATTTTGATAGGAAAGAGGAGGATATCTTCCTGTGCGTTCTGTTTCCTTACGGTTACTACTACATGTGGCTTTTAGCCTTGGCGGATCGTATTGGCCGAGGTTTTTCTTCGCCTTCCTGATCAAGTTGCTGATGTTCTGGATAATAAATGGCAACTAAAATACAACTAATGTACAGCTCACGATGCCAGTTACACATAGCTTTAGAGTATTAGTCTTATCGCTGCATGCACAATCTGTAAAGTCATTTAAAAGGCGTGTGCCAAGCTTATGTTTTGGACTGACATCAAATGCTGTGTGTGTGTGTGTGTGTGTGTGTGTGTGTGTGTGTGTGTGTGTGTCTTTCCTTCCCAACAGAGACTTCCTTCCTCGGGGTTCAGGAATTGTCACTCGCAGACCTTTAATCCTCCAGCTGCTCAGTGCCAACACAGGTAGGTGAGACCGTGCCGTGTCATTCTGAAGCTGCCACCAGGTGGCAGTGTGATATTTCACAATGGCTGAGCCCGACTTGTAGGACAGTGCTAGAATAACCATCTTAAGATCAGAACTTTTTTGGGGCCCTCTTGCTTCTGCTGCAGAGAAGAAGTGGCAGAAAGTTTTTAGAAACTTGCAAGAAGAGTTCAATATAATTCATTAAATCGCATGTATGCATCCTGCTGTATTTTACTTTACGTTCCCCTGTTCATTGTGTGTCTTTCCAGAGTACGGGGAGTTTTCCCACAGTAAAGGGAAGAAGTTCACAGACTTTGACGAGATCCGCAAAGAGATCGAGGCCGAGACGCACAGACTCACGGGAGCCAATAAAGGCATCTCTCCTGTCCCCATCAGCCTCCGGATCTTTTCCCCGCACGGTAACACAATGTCCACAATGTGTCGTTCCATTCCAGTTTGTGTGTGCAATCCAGGCACTCCAAAATATAAGACCAACAAGGAAGGAAATATGAAAAGGCCTTTTATTATTCTGTCAAACCGTTAAAAGAGCCGACAGGTTTCAACCTCTGTTGGTCCTCAAGCAAACAAACCTGAGGTGGCCACGCAAACAACCAGCGGGAGGAAATCACATGACCTGGATAATGAAAACACTAAATACCACGAGATGAGCGAGCACAGAAGGTTTTTTATATATTATAAATGGACGATAGGTACACCCTCAGGTTTTTGACATAGGCTGTAAGAAACACAAAGAAGCTTTTACGAAGGAAATAAATAAATAATGACAGAAAACCTGAAGTCTATGTGCTCATTAAGACCAGGATACTTTACCGCATCCAGTCGGTGGGTTTCAAAAGCTCCGATTCATATTCATGCTCATCGTTCGGTCAATATACAAAAAAAAAAAGACAGGCGGTTCATAACAAGAGCGCTCTTGCAGTCGATGAAATTAACATATTAACTACGTCTATGTACGCACTCTACTCTTCTCAGTGCTCAACCTGACTCTCGTGGACCTGCCTGGCATCACCAAGGTGCCGATAGGCGACCAGCCGGCAGACATCGAGTACCAGATACGAGACATGATCATGCAGTTCATCTGTAAGGAGAACTGCCTCATCCTGGCCGTCACGCCAGCCAACACCGACCTGGCCAACTCCGATGCCCTCAAACTGGCCAAAGATGTTGACCCACAGGGTAAGTTACGCGTGTGTGTGTGTGTGTGTGTGTGTGTTTATGACATCACGTTTGGATAAATCGTCTTCTTTTCTTCATCTTCTTTTCAGGCCAGCGCACAATTGGTGTGATCACTAAGCTGGACCTGATGGATGAAGGAACAGATGCCCGGAACATACTGGAGAACAGGTTGCTTCCCCTACGCAGAGGTGTGCTTCCTGTTTGTGAGCAAGTGTGTGTGTGTGTGTGTATGTGTGTGTGTGTTGAGCCACCTTGCGTCCAGTGGAGGCTCTGTGGAGAGGACTGCTACTACGATTGTCTCTGTTCTCTGTCTGACTCTTTATTTCTGTCTCCTTTGTTCTTCTTGCACTTTGTATGACATCACAGTAGTACCTGTGTGTGTGTGTGTGTGTGTGTGTGTGTGTGTGTGTGGACATGTGTTCTTCTGTGTATGTATACAAGACATACACAGACTCAGAATCACCTTTCTTGGCCACGTGTCCGTGCACACACAAGGAATTTGACTCTTCTTTCTTTTTCTCAATGCACTTAAGCAGAAACAGACTGAACACCTAGCGACAAGGACACATAAAGGTAAAGAATAGACAGGACTGTTTGGTACACAAGTTGTGAAAAAATAGGTATATAGATATATAATTAGACTAAAAAGTATTACTTTATACAAGCCGAGCGTTCTCTAAGTTGTAAACAATACAAATAGTGCAAAAAAAACAACCTGAATGGATATATATATATATACATACGCACGCACGCACGCAGAGTGTAGGATTTATAGACAGAATGACA
>JBAMJR010000177.1:0-5000 GCA_038501785.1 Myoxocephalus aenaeus | reverse complement strand
CATTCTTCCCCCCTGGTGTGCAGGATGTCCGTGTCATTTTTCTTGGTATCTTTACGTCACCTCACACTTCCCGTTCCCTTATTCATCACACATCTGTCTTCCAGGCCTCCCACATCGTGTCTTTATCTCTTTTAATGCGTGTGGTTACGTTTGTGTCTCTGTGCTCCTCTTGTTTGGTTTATGTGTGTATCTCAAAAATATTTTACAGTGTCGACTGTTTTCTGGCCTTCACTCTCGCTCTAACCAAGCGAGAGTCCCCTCTTATTACTGCGTGGCCTTCATTTGAGTTCTACCTCGCTCGTCTTTTAAAAAATGCCTTCGATTACGTCGGTCCCGCTCCTTACCCTCGGCTTGTCCTGCAGGTCATACGCAAGGGCTGGCTGACCATCAGCAACATCGGCATCATGAAGGGCGGAGCCAAGGAGTTCTGGTTCATCCTCAGCGCAGAGAGCCTGTCCTGGTTCAGGGACGACGAGGTGAGACATTGAAAGTCAAAACACGACGGCGCTCTGTTTATTGACACGAGTTTATTGATACAAGTTTATTCAGATTGAAACAGCACGTTAATTGGGAGGTGGAGCGACGACCTTCCTTCTAATCTGTTGTTGTTGTTGTTGTTGTTGCTTCATTGAAGTAACCTTTCGGGTGTCTGTGGGGCTGCCATCTGTCTGCCTGTCTGTGCCTGCTGTACAGGAGCAGAAGGTCTGCACAGCAAGTGTAGACAGGCAGACACACGACAACAGTCTCATCCTGTCGCGGTCCATGTCGCGGAGGAGGATGAAGGGGGGGGGGGGGAGCGCTTCTTCGTGGACGTAAACCTGTGAACACTCACATCTGGATGGAAACGCCGTGGAATTTGAGTTGTGTGTCGTTCCGCCGACATTACACAACGCTTAGTGTCGGGTTGTGGGTCAGACTAAACAGACACGCGACACCAGTGACTGAAAGAGCATCTTAACCCCGGTTTCTCCGTCCAGACGTTTCTTTGCTTTCCCCTCCTGCCACCTGGACCTGGGCTAGTGAGCCCCTCCAATTCCCCCATTCATTCCTCTGACTCCCCCCCCCCCCTCCCCCTCCCCCCCGCCCTCCCCCTTCCGTCCACATTCGTCCCGCTCTGCGCTCCCTCTTCCCCTCATTCCCCCCTTTTCTTCCTCCTCTGGGAGTTCAGGCATTTGGAGCGGCTCACTCTGACACAGCTGGAGCTGCCCCAAGCCAAACTAAGACACACACACACACACACACACACACACACACACACACACACACACAGTGGACAGACTTGTATATACAGTATACAGTACACATGCGGAGTCTGATGTAAACAAACTGGCATGCAAATAGTGGAAAAAATATACACTAACTCAGACAGACACACGGCCACTTTTCACATAAACACTGGACCTTTTGAACACAGTGTTCCTCGCCCCAGGCGTGCACATCACACACACACACACACACACACACACACACACACACACACATACAGTGTTGTAGGTTTCCTGGTGATCAATCCACCTCACACAGACGTATCACATCTGCCGCAAATAAAACAATTTAAAACAAAGGCGAATATCTGTTTGACCTCATCGGAGCAACAAACTTTGTCCCGTTTCGCGATGAGACGCTTTACATGTGTCACTACGCTAATTAAAAAAAAAAAAAGTCTAAACCTTTTTTTTTTAAATTAATTTCCGGTTCAGTTGCGTTGGGAGGTTTTATCGGCCGCGTCTGGAAGGCCTGAGTGCAGAACCAGTCGCCCGTATTATCACAACAGATCGTATCGGCGGCCTTTTCCACCACGCATCTGTGCGACCGGCAGCCAAACTTCTGCTTCTTCTCTCTTGCAGTTCTCTCTCTCTCTCTCCCTCTCTCTCTCTCTCTCTCTCTCTCTCTCTCTCTCTCTCTCCCCCCCGCCCACACTACCTTCCACAGACATTTATTTTTTCTTCGACTGCTGACCTCCCCCCCCTTCTTTTTTTATTTTCTCTTTCTTTTACCTCTGTTGCCTTTTCCTCCTCCTTTTTTTTCTCCCGCTCTCTCTCCCCCCTCCCCTCCCCTCCCCTCTCTCTCTCTCTCTCTCTCCCCCTCTCTGTGGTTGGCAGTCTCCCTGGGACTGTGCACATTCCTGGCTGGAAAATCTGAAGCTTTGTCCAAACACCAGCTTCCAAGATCTGCCCAGAGAAATCCCACATGGCTGTTTCTACACTCCAGACCTCCCCCTTTGACTCCCCCCCCCACCCCTCCCCCTCAACTCCTCCACAGCCCCCCCCCCCCCTTCCCTCACCCCTTTCAACCTCCCCTCTCCATCCCTGCCGGTTGCGTCTCTACACTTTTAGCGTCGTTAAGGTGCATCTCCTCCCCTGAGAGAGCGGCGTAAAGGTTTTAATCTCCACACTGAGCAGACATGCATTCCTTCACAGGGCTCCACCAGGCAGGCTGAAGAAAAACAGACGGCTCACGCGTACACACTTAATCTACACGCTCGCCTCTTTGTGTAGGTGTGTGTGTGTGTGTGTGTGTGAGAGGCCCGTTCCATATCTCAAATCCATTAGTCTAGAAGTCGAGGAGACGCAGCAGCTCTGATGTATGATACCTCATGACCACCCAGACACACACACACACACACACACACACACACACACACACACACACACACACACACATGCATATACGGAACAGTGCCATGAGGTCTGTGAACACAGGGGTTATCTTACTGTCACACAGATGCACATGCAGAAACTTAAAAAATACCCAATGAGGCGCCCTGAAAAAAACAAAAGAATCAGTCAGTTTAGAACGTCTCTACAATACTTTTCGGCCTTCAACGAGACGCTGTAAACGATGTAAACGTCTCTGCCGCTAACAAAAGGTGAGCAATCACCACGCTCGACTTAATATAAAGTTAATGGCCGCGCTGTGAGGCGTGGATAGCCGGTGGCAGTGAGCTTCAGAGCCTACAGATTGGCCGCGGCGTGGAGTTCATGCAGGATTTGTCCGTGGAGTCTCGCCGCTGAAGCGCTTCCTTGCACAGTCTAACCAATGTGCAGACTACTGTACACCAGTAAGATCCTGAACAGGTAGTCTGAACACTGGGATGACGGAGCAGGACCCTTTCTGGAGTTCTCTTCGGCCTTCCCCCGTTTTCCCGCTATCAGGAATCGGGGGAGAAAAAAAAAGAGAAAAAAAAGATTTCCTGTGTTATATTTAGTCGTTTCTTATCCCGCGGTCGCTGCGAGGCGAAGGGCGGCCCTCGCGGACCTCAGGCGTCCCCTCCTCCGGAGATGTGAGCGTCCGCGGGGCTGCGTCCCGGCGTAGTATCCAGTCTTGACGTGGCACATTCACTCATTCGGCTCGGGATCTGCCCGTTCGCTCGGGGAAGGCGTCAGGAAGTGAGAACGCCAGAGAGAGAGAGAGAGAGGGAGGCAGAGAGAGTTAGGGAGGAACTTAGCAGCCATATATGGGTTGATGGGACCCATGGGGAATCAACTTTGGAGTGGTCTGCAGTTTCTCCCCTCTTCTCCTGCACACTCTGTCCTGCTGTCTGTGTTCCTCGACCCCTTCCTCTTCTACTCTGGCGAAAAAAATAATTCAAATCCCTCTATCCACCTCTATCCCTCCTCTTCCTCTCTTCATCATCATCTCTACTTTCTATTTCTACCCCATCAGAGCACCCTAAACTCCCTCCAGTCTCCTCCCTCCCCTCTCTGTCCAAAGCGATCCCAGATGTTGCTGCATGGGCGCCAATCCCGTCCAGTCACTCTGTTACAGGAAGTGGGGCCCCTTTTGAAAAAAAAAAAAGGAAAGAGGAACGAAGGAAGAGAGTCGCAGGGTTCAGGGGGAGCGCTGAGAGAGGGAAGGACCGAAATGTGACCAACAAGCACGCACACAGCATCCATGCAGGCGCAAACAACATCCACGTCTTTCCTTTTTTTTTTTTTAGGGACACCCCCGTCTAGCAGGCGTGCTTCAGGTCACGCTTCTGCGGACGTCCCCATTTCTACTTCATACTCCGGTCACCTCACCCACGGGTGCTCCTCTGGGAGCCTCCTTTTTTTGCTTCAAAGGTCAGAAAGAGGGAGCAGGCCGAGGGAGAGCGACGAAGGGGGGAGGGCTTCACTTGAGGAGAAATGTTGTGTTAGAGCTGGAGTCTGAGTAATGAGTTTCACATGTGGGCCCGGCCTCTCTCTCTCTCTCTCTCTCTCTCTCTCTCTCTCTCTCTCTCTCTCTCTCCCTCCCTTCCTCCTCCTCCCTCCCTCCCTGCTTCACGTCTCCGTACCCGGCCTCCATGCTGTCCTGGTTCTCCTCACGCTGGCCGCTCCGCTCCTCCAACTGTTCTCCGTCATTCACAAGTCCTCGCGGTGATGACAGATTATAGACTTCTGGTTCTCCCCCCCCCTCGTCTCCCCCGTCTCCCCCGCTGTCTCTCTCTCTCGCTAGTTAGCGGGCCGTTAATGCGAGTCGGTCTGACGGGCCGACGCGTCCTCAGGTCCCCCGTTCACTTCTACGGTTCAAGCCCCGATCTTTCTTCTCCAGAAATATTTACAACCTGACATGCAACTATTTTAGCTAAATCAACTGTCTTCATTCTCTGTAGTTTATTTGCTATCAACACCTGTGATGTCATATTTGACCCCGCATACCTGTGTCAACCCGTGTGTGTGTGTGTGTGTGTGTGTGTGTGTGTCTTCCAGGAGAAGGAGAAGAAGTACATGCTTCCCCTGGACAACCTGAAGCTCAGAGACGTGGAGAAGGGCTTCATGTCCAGCAGATCTGTCATCGCTATCTTCAACACAGAGTTAAGGTTTGTGTGTGTGTGTGTGTGTGTGTGAGTGAGTCAGAAAAAAGGGAGTTCTGTTCTTGTCACCTGCTCGCTGAAGTCTTAGTGATGTTTTCAGAAGGGTGGACATGTCAGAGGAGGGAAGGGAGGAGATGTCAGAGCGGCGTCCTGCCCTTTCTTTGACCTCCTCCATTCAACTTTACCAGCGGAGCTGAAGGGATAT